>OY757003.1:6062500-6095000 GCA_963580505.1 Ennomos erosarius | reverse complement strand
ACTTATCTATTGTTATTTTTGCGTAAACATACTTTTCTCTTGCTGATGCTGAATGCTCCCAAATCGACTAACTTGATCGTAACTGTCCCAAAATGTATATCATTTACAGTATTGAAAAAATGCATGTTAAATACTGGTCATATTTTTTCCATCTGACCAAATCAGTAAAGTTTTCTAGGTGGAATAAATTGTTCAAACGCCTGAAAACCTTACATTATAATCAGACGCCCCATTGAAATAAATAATTGTGAGAAGTTATGTTTCAATCACAGAATTCCCCCTGTATGTCTTTGGTTTCAATGCATCCATCTGTAATCTCAATCTACCTAAGGTTTTTTATTAGCAGTAAGAATTTCTTTTAAAGCAACGTAATCGCCATAGTTTTTGCTACGCATAAAGCCACCCTATTCAATACAAAATTTGTTTCATGTTTGCCTGTTGTAATAAACGTGCTCGCATTGGATCCTGTCAGCGTCTTAAGGCACTAAATGCTCCCAAATCGACTATTTTGAACGTGATTATCTCAAAACGTATACCATTTACAGGATTGAAAAAAATGCATTTTAATACTGGTCATATCTTCTTTCCATTTGCCGAAACCGAAACACGTTTACGCATAAAATTTCTCGATAGAAAAAATTGTGAAGTGACCTCTAAAAAATCATTTAAACGTCCTAATATTTTACATTATAATAAGATACCCCATTGAAATAAATCATAGTGATAAGCTATGTATCAATGCATCCGTCTATAAGCTTATTTTTTTTTATAACAATAAGCATTTCTTTTATAACTAATTATTTGTACCGAAAAATGGAAAAGTCGAAGTGTAACGCAACATAATCGCCATATTTTTGCTATGCATAAAGCGACCCTATTAGGTACAAAATAAGTTTCAAGTTTGTCTGCTGTAATAAACGTGCTCGCATTGGGTCCTGTCAGGGCCTTAATAGGTATCTAGGGAATAGGAGGCAGCATTCTCCTCTACATTAAAATCTGCGATCATCAAGCCGTCAAGCTTGGTGATTATGTCAAATCCTCCCTATGTTAAACGTCCACAGTCGCGTTATCTGGGGAAGACCTATGTTCAGCAGAGTACTTTAGATCTTTCTGGAGGCTGTTGTTGACCTGTGGGGTCGTTCTGCAGATTGGCATCGAGTTTTTGTGATGCAGAAAAAGGCAGTGCGCATAGTTGCAAGAGTCGCTCCCCGCACTCCTGCAAAACCGATCTTCATAGATCTAAAATTAAACACTTTGCCAGCGTTATACATGTACCAGGCGAGCGTGTATATTTTCAAAAACATTGACTCGTTCAAACAACACAGATGTCCACAATTTAGGTACAAGAGGTGCTCATGACCTTATACTGCCAAGACATAAACTTGCCAAGTCTGGGAAATGTACTAGGATAACTGGTGTCAAAATTTTCAACGCTCTTCCAGACTCCATACGTTACAATGTTACATCTGTTCAGATTTTTAAAAATAAAGTAAAGACTTTTTTTTATAGATATGGCGCCTTACAGCGTAGAGGAATTCATTCCGAAACTGATATAAATTTAATTTTATGTACTGGTGTATTTAAGTAATTTTTATTCAATAACTATTTATAATGTGATTATGTTATTAATTATATTATTTTATTTTAATTTTATATGTAATACTGACTGAATGACCTGTAATTTTTTATAATTATCAATAAAATTATCATTATCATTATCATTAACAGCCAGACGTCCAATGCTGGCCATAAAACACCACTTTAGACGTTTATCATTAAGGGTTTGCTGCTGCCCGTTCTTTAAATATTCCCTTGGCTCTTGTGGCGTGCACGGAAATAGATCCGGTGGTCCTTGTAGAATGTAAAGATTTCGGTACAAAGTATTTAGAATTCCGTATCATCATCATTAACAGCCTGAAGACGTCCACTGCTGAACATAAGGCTCCCCAAAGAGCGTAACTTTGATCGGCTGCTCCCCTCCTGCATCCATCAGCTCTCCGCGGCTTTCACCAGATTGTTGGCCCACCTGCGGGTCTGGCAAATATACCAGTAACGCTAACGCCAAACGCTAACTCCAAAATGTACTAGGATGACATTTTGGAAATCGCTTACTTCTCCACAGCTAATGTCATTTCAATACAGTTTTGGAGTTAGCGTTTGGCGTTACCGTTAGTGGTTGGTATCTTTGCTAGACCCCTGGTCGGTCGGCCTACCCTGCGTGTTCCGGTTTGTGATCACTACTCGAGAACTTTTCTTCCCCATCGGTTGTCAGTTCCACGAGTGATGATTTCCGTATAATCATAATAAATCAAAATTCAAGCTCCCGAGAATGCTTTCAGCGTTAATTAATTTTCCAGATTGTAAGCAATCATTTGTCATAACCTCCGGATGTGAATATCTTCGTAGACACGGAACTCTGTAATTTAAAAGCGTTTTGTTTGTGTACTAAGGACTATCTTCGACGTTTGGCGGGAACGCGGAAAAGTTCACGTCGTTGCATTGTATTATTTTTCAAAACTTTTGCTTTTTCCAGTGTTAATGTTTAAAATTGGTGGCGTTTTACGCATTAAGTGCTGAATTACGAGCATGAGTGAGGGCAAGTGATATAATGTGGTGAAACGTGATTTTTCGTGTTTCTTCCAAAACTCCATAGAAGCTTCTAGTAAAGTTGCCACCACTTTGCTGGAGCATGACTTAGACAGGACTATGACTATGACTACCTGACTTAGACTGGACTATGACTAGGGCATGACTGCGTGAAATATTTTATAACACGATGAAAATATAATATTTGACACTGGCTAAATACACTAGGTATGTGTAGAGCCAAAATATAAGAAAAAAAAAGTATTATCTTCTTTATGTAATTATACTTCTCCTTCTTTCATTTAAGAGCTAAAGTCTTGTCTGTGGAGTTTCTTCCATTTTCCACGATTTTCTGCGAGCCTTTTCAGCTCTTGGAATAATTATAAGACTTTCGTCTCTTCTTATAGTTGATCCACGTTCTTCTTGGTGCTCTTCCTCTCTTTTTTAAACTCTTAAAGCGAATTATTTAGATCATACTAAAGAGAACTGGTAAAAAAAAAAACGGAAAAAACCCCTCAAAAAAACCACAGATCTAGAATTTTTATTCGTTACTTTAACACTGTATTTTGAGAATTAAAACTTCAATTTGTTGACCAGCAAAAATGTTGAAATCACTTCAGTGTACATTCAAGATCATAAATTACTATTCTGTTAGCTGTAGACTTTCAACACACTTTCAAGCCCCATTTCAAACATAATAAATCTAAATCATAATCCAAGCTCAAAGTCGCGCAACGAGCTATGGAGAGAGCAATGCTCGGTGTCTCCCTGCGAGAAAAGATCCGAAATGAGGAGATCCGCAGGAGAACTAAAGTTACCGATGTAGCTCTTAGGATTAGCAAGTTGAAATGGCAATGGGCAGGCCACATCGCTCGTAGAACTGACAACCGATGGGGAAGAAAGGTTCTCGAGTGGCGACCACGAACTGGAAGACGCAGCGTAGGCCGGCCCCCCACTAGGTGGACCGATAACCTGGTGAACGCCGAGGGGAGCCGATGTATGCAGGAGGCGAGCAGCCGCTCTAAGTGGCGCTCCCTGGTGTAGGCCTATGTTCAGCGGTGGACGTCTTAAGGCTGTTAATGATGATGATGAAATCTAAATCAGTTCATTCCTTTCGGTTCGGGGCTATGATGTCACAGGCAAATACACAGATACTACACATAATTATAAAACTTATTACACTCCTCTGTTTGCGTCGGGGGTTATAAAAAGGCCCTCTATAAGGAGAGGATATTTTTTTATAGCCCTTAGCTGGGCAATGCACCTGTTACGCCCTCGGTGTTGCAAATGTCTATAAGTAGCGGTGATGAATTTTCTATGCGACTCATTTCATTAAAAAAAATTAACAAATGGCAATAAAGCTTTTTTACGAAAAGATATGCTTAAAAGACAGCGTCTATAGGCGAAAACGGCGAGCTTAAGCTTGCTGTTACATAATTCAGTACCTTCCAAATGGTTTCCCTGCAAAAAGTACAGAGCCCTATTAGGTATATAATGCGTAACTGAATTCCACCCGAGCGTTTTCCTCAAGAGAGCCCATGAAGTAGGACGTAATAAAGACAGGGTGAAAGGTACCTGAGAAAAGGTTCGTACTGACCCCCAGTTTTAGCACGTTTGTCCAACTGTTGTCAACTTAACAGAGCAAAATACTGAACACTCATTGGTTACCTGTGCTGATCATCGGTGTCTTCAACTTATGAGCGTACGATTATTTGTTTAATTGACATAAGTTTGATAAAAGTACGAAAAACCTAGGGATAGTCTGAATGATGGAATTTAGTATAAATTTAATAATGATTGCAATAGTGACCAAATTAGGCGTTGTGTTATGTTTACAAAAGTATATGTTTCGTATTAAACAATTCGCATATAAATTAGACACTTAAAAAAAATAGAGAATGCTTAAATGATCATGAGATTAGCAATTAAATGATTGGCTAACTTACAAAATACGTTGTTTTATAAGCTTTTTAGAATTATCCCATGTATTGACTTGGGTAGGATGTATGTATAAAACAATAGGAAGGGAGATGGATAATGTGCTGTTTATAAAGATTTTTCTCAACGTCTTGGTCGAAGCAACACGTGACCAAAATGCTACTACCCCTCTCCCCCTGAGCCCCAAAGTTTAAGTAAACAATTAATTTGTTTGTGAATCAAAAGTTAAGTAAGTACTGTTGCTTTATAAAATCATAAATTCTCATCAGGTCATATGTATGTACCTATACAATTTTTTTAACAAACTTAATCATGAGTTCTAAAAACTGTCACAATAAGAAGCCCCCTTTTCTTGTCCTAGTTACGCCCCTGTTCGAGTTGTTCTATATTTTATTAGTGGTGGAGAAAAAATTGCCCTAACAATTCACAAGGGATGGTTTTATTCTGTTGGAATCGATGCCAGGGGCCTGTTCATGCAGATAATTTTTGATTTTCTTTGTTGCTGAAGTATTTATTGTATCGGAATTTTATATTACAATTTATTTATTCTCACATTTAAAAACCTATTTGCAGTACATATATACATTTATAAAAATAGGTTTGTTTATTACTAGTCTTGATATTATCATATAATGAAGCTATAATATTCCTTTTATGGAATTGGGCTTACAAATTAAGAATTTTAGGTACTAATACCTAAAATTGTTAATCTTGTGCCTAAGTACAAGTACACACTCGCATCAGTAGCGAATAACGCTTGGGTCTGAATAGGCCTTTAAACGGGTACAAAGTCGCAGACAGCTAGGCTAGGTTATTAACAAACCACATTACCACCCACTCCCTGCACTCTGCTTAGGCTTCCACAGCACGTACTGCAGTTATCCATATGCCAGACAAATTGTTAGTTCTTCTTGGTCGTGCTGTGACTACGAATCGAGACTGCAAGGGATACTGTGACTGATATTGTAAGTCACTGTTGATTCTTTTATTCTTGAGGAACGTCCTGGTATTTGGTATTTGTTATTGCTATCGCTCTGCTATCTGCACGTGTGAGAGATACAGCTAGATCCCGTAAGTAGAATGTTCCTACATTTATGGCATTTCGGAGGAAAATGGTCAATCAAAAAAAAAATAATAACGAAAAGAAGAAGAGTGAATCGTATGAATAGTTTATCTTTATTTCTCTCTACATTTTAGTCGAAATGCAGAACATTTTATTCTTTCTGAATTTTAGTATTTCTGTGTTTTAGTCTTGCTGCGCTTTAGTCATTATGCATGAGTCGTTCTGCCTTCATATTAATTTTTATTTTTAGGCAGTCTGATCATAAAGATTTCTATCCGATAGCCAGGCTTGTATAAGTAGTTCATTAACATGAAACCAGCATCGCAAGTTGATGCCAGTTTAAAAATAAGGTATCAGAAAGCAAAACAGAAAATAATTTACTTATACATTATATGGATAGTTAGATAATCTCTTTTTTCTATGGGGCTAGCATATTATACATTATTTAAAAACCCGCATAAACACTACATTTAAAAAAATCGATAAAGATAAAATACCTATATACCTATGTGATACTGTTCATTGGTCCTTGAAAAAAAAAAAATCTCAACAAACAATGTACTGATTTCAAATTTTGACCTTTTACTTGACTGACAGCATTTTTCAAGATGGCCGCCATGCAAAAGTCAATTATCATTTTCTATGAAAATTACCGCCGTTTTGTACTTGTACTTGCAAAATTTAAAGTTTAGCACAAAGTATAACCTTTTTATAAAAACAACAGCCACGAAAACGTCCTCGCGGGCCGCACGCGGCCCGAGCACGGAGCAAAATACTAGTCATAATATAATCGTCCTTTGCTGAAGATTTTCCCAGTCTATGTTTATTTATCTCACGTTGTACCTAAGTCAGAGGATCGAGTCTTCAAGGGTCATTGAACTTTCCGCGAATTTTATTGACAACTTGTTAAGAGGGCTTTTAAAAAGGATCAAGGAAAATGGAAACGCTTTATGTACATAACACAGTTTCACTCATAATTAACTTGTTTTCCTTGTTTATTGTGATTTTATAAAATAACGCCCTACGATCTCATAGACCTAGACCTACACAGATTCCTGGCCCCTAACTAGGATTTCATAAATGTGCATGAATATTTGTTGTGTCACAGAGTCTACACCACAGATGCAGTTTCCATTTTTTATAATTTTTTAATATGCAATAAGAAATGTTTTTTTTATTACAGATACTAAGGAGACTCGGGAATAGTAAGAGAAGCACTAAATCTATGAGTAAGTAATCTTTCTTAATGATGATATTTTTAAGAAACTGTTTTTGATTCGTGAAATCGTTTTCAATGGTTGAAGGTTCCAACAGATTTTGACCATTGATTGGTGGTTGGTGATTTTGGTTGTTAGAATTTTATACCCTTGTAATTTTAACCAAGTAATGTCATTTTTAATATCATAATAATAATTAGTACATAATTCGGTGTTTTATTAAAAAAAAGCTGTAATTTTTAAAGACCCGATAGATGGCGGTAAAATGGGGGTTTTAAGTTCTGTCATTGTTAAGATAACGATGTATCGAGTTTAATATCCTATCTTTATTTTATGGAAGACATATACTCTAATGGCTTTCTATCGACAAATCGAAAACGTACTCTGTGATTCACTCAACTGAATTTGATATTTTCTTATACTCTGTGTATTGAAACTACAACCATGTTTGAAATACGTCGTTAGTACTCCATCTAGTGACAGAAGCCGAAACAGGTTGTTTATTTAAATAAAACTCCTTATTACGTCGTTCTCATTTTTACGATCCTCATCGTCACCTTCGTGTCAAATTTTATTTAGTCCTTAATTCATTTAATTCAACTGTTTATGTAAAATAGCTGCTAGCTTACAACGACGAGTAAATAATATGTTGGATGTAATAGGGGGAATTCTGTTCTGTGTATGTTGGTTACATAAATAGAAGTCTTGTCGTCGAAAGTACTAAATAAAATTTGACACGAAGGTGACGATGAGAATCGTAAAAATGAGAACGATCAATTAAAACATTATAAATTTTCTCCAGTGCTACAATTATATTTAAAAAAACAAGATGGATACTTCCACAAGTCTGAAAGAGAAGGAAAAACGCTTATAGATTGATCACGAACCTAAACCTACTTCCATCTCTAAAAGCCTATCTGAAATCAGCGACTGTCGCCCCAAGGTCGCAGTTTTATCAAGTTTCGTGTTACGTGCCAAGAATATAGAGACTCACTTCTGGATGCTTCTGGTAAGATTAGCACATTAAGAGCTGTCCTGAGACGGTCGTATGATAAGACGATTTCCTTTTTGTGAAGCGCGTTTTGATATCAGTTTTGGGATATTTCATTTTCTATTGATAGATTGACACCTATAATAGGTGTCAGAATAGGACCATCCCGTCTTTTCTATATAAGTGCTGTTAAGAGCTGTTTTTAGAAATATCCAGGGAATAGGTAGCAGCTTTTCCTCGGTCTGCATTAGGTGTAGGTCTGCTGCGATCACCACTAGGTGTTCCAACGATCTGGTGAAAGCTGGGGGGACCGATGGATGCAGGAGGCGAGCAGCCGCTCAAAGTGCCGTTTGTAGGTCTACTGCGATCACCAATATGCCTAAACGATTTGTTACAAATATAATACTATACTAAGTTGATTACAAACGTTTGAATAAAATCGTAATAGAAATATAGGGACCACCTCTAGGTGGCCCGACGATCTGGTGAAAGCTGCGGGGAGCCGATGGATGCAGGAGGCTAGCAGCTGCTCAAAGTGGCGTTTTCTTGGGGATGTTTATGGTTGGCAGTGGACATCTTTAGACTCTTGATGATGATGATAAATACTGGATTTGGAAGTTTGGTTATTTGGATGTGAATTTCGATCGAATTAGGTGTGTGTCCCCCTGTAAGCGACGATGGGGCTCTTCCGATTGAAAGTTTTGGTCACAAGGGTGGAACAAATAAAACTTTGTACTCCCATCTGTTTCCTTATGATAACGGGATATACCACGAGGATATACCAATCCACGAGGCAGTCACCCCTGTGGGAACAATAATAATAAATCTAACCTAATAAAACCAAAAAACTCGTCGCAAATACCGCTAAATATTTCCGGAAATCTCAGTAAGTTCTCTTAAAACGCATTTTGTCACACTCCACTTGGTATCCAGTTAGCTTACCTCCTTTTCACGGTACGTGATGAAACGTGGGGGGAATTTATCGCGTAATTTTTTTACATCAAACGCATTTTTATGCTTTTCGTCAAAGCTGCGAGTAAGTTAAGTGTGCGTTATGAGAGCATAAAAGTTGGCGTGTGCTGTAAATATTTACACGTTTATACCTAGATCTGCGTGAGCGATAGTCTGATGCAGCGATTGTCCGTGTCACTTTCAACCGATGCCACCAAACCACAAAACACAGCTCCGGTGTTTTGTCACCCTGGTCCCCCACTAGGTGGACTGACGACCTGGTGAAAACCGTGAGGAGCCGATGGAGGAAGGAGGCAAGCGGCCACTCAAAGTAGCTTCTCACTCACAGTCATAACCTGTATAATTGCGAAAATCAATTAAAAGATACAGTGTTGTCATTCTTCTATTAGTCTCGTTATTTACGAGTAGAGATATGGATTCGCATTGTGCTCATTGTATACTGTGGTTTCATAAAAGTAGAGGAAATTCAAAATTAGTAAGACCATTCCAAATTTTGAAGAAATCAGCTGACTCTACGGGTCAATGACTACACAGGGCACTGACCTAATACAGTGTGAAATTTTTTTTAATGCCATTATTTCTTGTTTTTGCTGATGAGAGGTAATCTTAAAAGTGCTGCAACAGTTTTGGGAAAGCAGCTGGATTATTGTGACATTTCCACTGAGTAAAACTTACTCTAAATGCAAACTTTCCTGAAGTCAGCATGCGCAGTCAAGTAGTATAATCTTTATTACGCTGTTACGCTTGCTTGCTTATATGTAATCAGATGGTTTTGGTCTTTCAAGCACCATTGGCTTGGAATCGAATCGCTTCGGAAAATAGTTTATTAGAATGGGCGAATTCATTTCCGTTTCTAATTTAGATAACGTTCTAATGGCTTCCTTAGAAATTAATGACTAACTTAATTCGGCTGGATTATACAATATCACGCAATTTGATTTTATCGGTTATTGTTTCACAAATATAGTACCTACATAAAATTGTAGTTTTAAAGAGGTCATTAAACATTCGTAATATTATTTATACACTTATACAGGCTGTCCCAGAAATTAGTGACAAGAGGAAATTTAGAGGTAGAGCAGCCCCAGGCAGATCTGAATCGCTTTTATGTATGTTACGTGTTTTTTATTAGTTTTTGTTTTTCTTATAATTTGGCTCTACACATAGTGTATTTAGCTAGTATCAAGTATTATATTTTCATTGTGTAATGAAATATTTCACGCAGTCATATCCTAGTCATAGTCCAGTCTAAGTCATGATCCAGCAAAGTGGTGGCAACTTTACTAGAAGCTTCTATGGAGTTTTGTAAGCAACACAAAAAATCATGTTTCACCACATTATATCACTTGCCCTCACTCATAATACAATGCAACGACGTGAACTTTTCCGCGTTCCCGCCAAAACTTTTAACTAAACTTAAACTTTTTTTTTAGGTTACAGCAACGGGCTTTTTATGACATTTATACTAGCCCTCATTTTCTCCTGTTGTTTGTTAAACTTCTGGTAGCTGGTTTATGAATCCCTCGCAATGAAATTACTGAGTTATGAAATTTACACTGCTTCAATACTTTCTTAAAACTTCAGAAATACCATCGGCATCGTTATGTTCACAGACCGAGATTATTGTAAGCTAAAGCGACTTTAAATGGCTCCAAAAAAATCAAACCTTACAATTTTTAATACGTGTAAATAATACAAACCTCACAATATTGAACAAAAATCTAAAGAAAAAAGATGTAAAAAGCGGAAGTGTTAATTGAATAATTCCATATTTGAAAAATTATAAGCACCAAAAATATAACAAAATATTTGAATTGTTCAACAACACGCCGACACCACTTCAGCTTCAAACGATTTCAACGACAACAGCAGCACGAAATCTATTCACGTTTGTGCCTGATCTAAATATAAAGAGGAACATAAACGGGAGCAATAAAGCGGTTTGAAAGCCTGCTCATCAAACTTTTATTGGTTATCAGAACCGCAATGTATAAATTAAAACGGTTTATCAACTCCCTACCCCGAAAGACCTAACTTACGTGACAAAAATTTCCTAAGACTCCTAATACAATAGGAGCTTTTGAAGATGTGTTGAGCTGTTTTCTTGAGAAATAAAGAGATTATTATCATCATATAATGATGGTATCATCATCATTATCATCATCATCATCATCATCATCATCATCATCATCATCATCATCATCATCATCATCATTAAAAACCGCTCACCGTAGGCGCTATTTAGAGTGGATTCTTGCCTTTTGTATTTATCGGTTCCTTGCGATTTTGAGTGATCAGTCCAGCTGGGGGGACCATTTTGCTTATGTAGTCAATCTAAAACTAAGACATTTTATATACACAGTCTTTTTACAACCCAGACGATATGACGCTGGTGACTTCCAGTAGTAACTATGTGTCACGGCATTTTTTCAATAGGCATGATGACTACTATTAAAAATGAACAAGTAAATATTACTTTCATAAAGAAGATTAAAAATGAATGCAATAATTGAAAAAATAACTAAAATCGGTAAATAAATCACGGAGTAATAAGCTTTTAAAGTTTCTACAGGAAGCATCTCCTGTCCCTTTCTCGTGAAACAGAGCGCCTCCACGGTTGCCATGAAAAATCCACCTGTGACGTCACATGCCAAAGATATTGCATGTAAAGCTACCCCAGCTTAGTAATGAGGTACTATTAACGACTTTCCTCTGACGTCACTGGCCGTTTGAGCTAACTCTTTCTATTCCGGTTTTTAAAATGCTTGTAACTAGGTCATTTTTTTGAGATGTTTAATTTTTGTTTTCACTAATGTTTATCTTTTGAGGAATATAATTAATTTGACCATTTGACCAAAAAAAAATATTTTAGTCATCATGCCTATTGTTATTACCTATTCTTTAACTATAGTATGAAGTTACTTTACTGTTTCTTTTATACTGTAACGAAGCTTTCTTGTGTTAAGGTAAATAAGCCATTATGTTCAATGGTAATAGCGCCTATAAATGGTAGTTTTACCTAAAATGTTCATGTTGTACCAGCACCGAAGGAATAAAAGCACTCACATAATAACCCTGTAGAAGTTCTTATTGTATGACATCGATAAAAATCGCGAGACCTATAAAATTGTTGTCGGTGTTTTTATTGGCTGACTGGCTGCGGCGAGCGGCTGCACTCGCATGGATAAAACATCATCAGCCGGAGACATCTATGCTGAACATAGACCTCCCCGTAACGACTGTAACAAAAGTTTCAAAATAGTGAAAAATAAAAAGTAAAATAGTGAAAAGTGTCGAATCGAGAAAAGTGTCGAATTGAGGAGTTCCGAATCGAGAATGTCCGATTGAGGAAACTGTTGAATCAAGGAAAGTGTCGAATTAGCGAAGGTAGCCAATCCAGTAAGAAATGTGTCGAATCGAGAAGAGTGTCGAATCGCGGAAAGTGTCGAAACGAGGAAAGTGTCGAATTAGCGAGGGTAGAGAATTAATTAAAGTAGCCAACTAGAGAATTACTGGACACAAGAAAGCTGCTTGGATTGGGCTTATTGCCTCTTGTATCCAATAGCTCCTCTCAATGGTATTGACCAGGCAATGCTAGCTGTTTTACAACGATTGGAAGAAAGGTTGTCAAGTGGCGACCACAAACTGGAATCGCCAGCGTAGACTCCCCACTAGGTGGACCTACAACCTGGGGTTTTATAGCGTCGTCTGGTGGCGATGGTAATAATTTTATTGAGCTCTTTTGCTCGCATTCAGTGAGTTATGAATTGGCGCGTGCAGTATGGTATGCGATGTCCAATGTCCATTACTAAACCGGTTCCCTGGGGGGAGCCGCTGCATGAAAGATGCAATCACAGGGCGCTCTACGTGGAAGCCTATATTCAGCAGGAGGCATCTTCCGTATGATGAAAAAATGAAAATGAAATACGTTTATTTGGATAAGGCATAAGTAGGTAACATATACATTAATTAGAACACCTGGATCCCACACTAGGCTCAGGGCCCGTATTATGAGGTCCAGGCCTCTTTCGCCAGCAACAAAAGGATAAAGCCGTAGGTAGGTTACTACCGATTATTTAACTGAAATGTAATCTAGGTCATTATTAACAATTAGTATTGAATTTTAACAAAGCCAAACATATTATGATGATGATGAGATTATTATGATCATAAAATATTTTCAACAGCTTACAGAAATCTGACAATGAGTAATATTGTTTGTTACCTATAATTCAGATTTCGCTCCTTCTCTAAAATATTGAATTTTCGTAAATTAATTCGTCAGGGGCTAATTCCTCCCCCAGCCCCGTTTCACCCCGAGCTGTGGCATTTTAATCCGATTCGACATTCGGAAGCTAGATTCGATGCGAAAATAAATTAAATTCTGTATTTACTCTTTCTAAATGTGGTCTGCCACAGTGGAGAAGTCTCAGTACGCTATGTTTGACGTTAGAGCAAGACCACAATAGAATACGAAAGAGTAAGTTTTTTTTTTTAATTTTTTTTAATATGTGTGGACATTTCACACAGCGCCATCTAGCCTCAAACTAAGCATAGCTTGTACTATGGGAACCAGATAACTGATATAATACTTAGATACTTTTTTGTTGGTAAATACATACATAGAATATAACACCCAGACGCAGAAGAAACATCTATGTTCATCACACAAATGTTTGTCCTGGGTAGGAATCGAACCCACAGCCCTCAGTTCAGAAGACAGGGATACTACCAACTGAGCTATCGGGCCCGTCATTATCGGGCAGTTATATCAACCACGCTGTTATGGATTTGGTTACTGGATTATTTAAGTCATAAATGTTTTGCGGCTGGTATGAGTGGCTAGGTGGACCGACAACCTGGTGAAAAGTGCGGGGAGCCGATGGATGCAGGAGGCGAGCGGCCGCTCAAAGTGGCGCTCTCTGGAGGAGACCTATGTTCAGCAGTGGACGTCTACGGGCTGATGATGATGAGTGGCTAAGCAAGTGTATGGCTCTATAATAAAGAAAAAATTGGCAAATGTAGAATTTGACGAAATCAGAATTAACGAATGTTTGTACATTAACGAATCAAGGACTTAACTAAAAACTAATTTGACGAATGCCGTGGCTACCATAGATCTATATATCAGGATATGCCCGAAGGAACATTTTATTTACTCAAAATGGTGTGGGGGGGAAAGTCAGCGCCATCTCTTAGATTACTCAGGAACTACGATGAGAACGGCCCTATCGCTGCCATTATGCCCGTCAATGTTTATGTTTACAATGATTATCCCAAATATAAATTCGATTATTTTCGTACAAAACGGAGTGTAATATTGAAAATATTGACTTACTTGTGGTAAGAAACTTTGTATTTCTTTTTATTGAACTTTAGAGTGTAGTTTGTGCAACCCTTCACAACACAACTTGGCATATTTTCTTTGAGACACACGACCGATATCTTCTCACTTCCAACACAGACTGGGCGCTAGTGGATGTCAATCTGTGAAATTGACACCCTCTTTGAAGCGACGGTTTAATCTGTCATTAGGCCTGTCCTTATATATATGTCTATGGTGGCTACACATGAAAATCTATGAAACCTCTGACATTTATTACACTGTGTCCATCGCGACGAGTCCTAAATCAACATTCAGCGAGTTATTAAACAGTTGGTCAGTCATCACGTCACACGCTCGACTTCACCTACAATCGAATAGACTTAACCCTCTGTTAGTGTTACACTGGATTTATTGGAATTAGATCACGGATCACGGGAAAGGGAATAAAAATGGCATGGCTGAAAAAACTTTGGAGAAAATACGAGTAAAAAATGCTGATGCTCTTGCTTGTTGTTCCTTCCTTCCTTTTTAAGTTTTTAAGCCATCCTAATGTTTGGCTTAACGACCGATAAATGTTATCGGTCGTTAAGCCAAGTTTTAAAAATCAAGACAGATGACTTCAAGGTGAATAATTTATAGATCTGTTTATTTTGTGGTGTGTTTTTTCTTTTTGTAAGGATTTAACCCCTAAAGAGGTAAAAATAATGAGGTCTTAAAAATTGTACTTATGAAGGATCACGGTGTAAGACCGCGGGCTGCCGCTAGTTATATACAAAATAATCGCTTTTTATGGTTTCCAATGAATTCCTTACACAACAAGGGTCATTATAGCATGGCAAGAAGAACAGAGAACTTCATTGTCATATAAATAAATTTTCGGATTTTTATTCATTAACTCCCCTCACAGCTAAGCGGTCGTAAATTCCCATTACAAGACAGTTTAGGGCGGTATTTCTAAACCGCTTCCTAAAACCTGAACCTCCCAAAAACCACCCCAAAAGGTTTTTTATGATCCCACACAACTGTGGCTCCATCCTACTCAATCGCATCCCTTAATACCACCCCTTGTCACTATTAGACGAGATAAAAAACGAACCCTTGTTGTTGTAGGATATTTGACATTTCTAGGGGAAAGGGGTGAAAGGATATTTTTATTGGAAATAATTTATTGAGCCCCTTTTATTGCAAGACCGCCATCTTGGTTGATAAAAACTGACGGACTTTGGAATAAGCATAGAATTAGATGAATCACATGTAATGAACTTGAAGCAACCGAAACTACTCAACGTAGACCGTACTGAGGCCATAAAAAGTAGGGTAGTTTTTCTCGAAAATAGAGCAGTTTTAAGCCACTGTGCGAGCTTGGCTTAATAGACTTTGATAAATCAATTCCTAAAATGCCCTGTCTAGTTAACATTACTTTGGTTATAATCCATAAAAAACTCATGAACCGATTTTGTTGAAATTTCTATCGCAACAATACAAATATATTTATTACTGTTTCAAATAAAAAAAAAGAATATTTCAAAGGAAAAACAGGAATAAGTTCATAAGTGATGGAGTTCTGAGGTAATAAACATTAAAAAATATACAAACGAATGGTAAATCTTCTACTTTTAGGAGCCTCTTAATAAATTAAAAACTTAAATGTAAAGAATACGACAAAAAATCGGTTCGTGAGTAACAGTCGCATATGTAAATATTATTTAACTTTTTAATGTAGTGATCGATGAAAGGTTTAAACAGTGTTTAAAACGCAAATTATTATGGAGATTAAAGAAGAGATCGTATTTCTGTGGTCAGAAGCTAGCTTGCGATATTCATTAATCACAGAGCAGTCAAAAAAGCTACGCTCGCGTCTAGAGGGAAAAATCAAAAGTAATAAATATATTCGGATTTACACTAATGACCGAACTGGATCATTGGACATTATATCACCTACGCAGGAAAACCATAACGGTTTTATTCTAATACGTCTCCATTATGTTCTTTACAAGTGTTGCTTCTGTGGCTGCTGTTTGATGCGACACGCAGTTACATTCTGAGTGCGTCATCTGGTTTATTCTAACATCGTCATCAGAGCTATGAAACGATTGCTCAGAATTATCTTGCAGGAAAAGGCTTACTACTTAAAGAAACTATATTCGATATATAGCTATAATCTAACTAGGTACGTCTGTATGTCTGTCATTAAACTAAATCTACTAATTTGACTGAACATAAACTTGTTATCCGCGGTCGAAACCGGAATTAATAATTATATAGAACCCATTGAATTATGTCAAATGCCTCTTATTTTTAGATGACTGGTATTCTCTCAGCGAATCCTCCTGGCAGAGACTCAAAACAATTAGGAGAGCTGGCTTAAGTTTACTGGTCTCAAGATTGCGTAATATGTAAGCTGAAGCGGGTTGGAAATGTTTAAGTATAAGTTTTTGGTACTTACACAACAGGCATCCTAAGTTTTATGAGCATAAGCATTATTAGAAATTTCTGTTATTAACTTAATTACCTTTAGTATGAGAATGAATGAGCGGTGTTTCACCTGATGTTAAGCGATACGGCCGCCCATAACACTAACTAACCTACATTGTGTCTGACTAACACTGGAATTCATAGTCAAGGGGCTCCTCTAGAGGATGAATCAGGCGCAGTGCGGCAAATTCTAGCTTTATGCATTTCATAAACAAAAGCAGCCCCCAACCTGGCGTGATCAGAGGCTGGATGCTGATTGGCCGAATTTCGTCAACCAAACGAACGGTCTCCTTGCTTTCAAATCGTGTTATTTTATTATTTTATGAAGTGTCGTGATATTTAAAATACGAATAAGTTATATCGGTACCGATTCTTCAACATTTAGACATTTAGACACTCGTAGAATTTTCAAAGACAACTTGATTGATATCGTAGAGTATTTAATTAAAATGCTTTTCAGTTGGCGTTTCTCCAGCGCTTGTTTATGAAAGTGAAAGAAGAATGATTCAGCTTATTTCACCTCTAGGTAAAAGTGGAATGATAGATTTTGGGGGTTTGTTTATGAATACCACTGTTAGTAACCATTGTCTACATTTCAACCGATATTCAGAAAGTAGTGTCAGGAGTACCATGAATATTTATGATTTTTATAGCAGCATCCAAAAATAAAACACAAACACAAAAAAAAACAAAAAAAAAACACAAAAAACAATAACACACAAATCAACCACAGACACAAACACACACAAATACCAAAAACAATCACAAATTAATGTGAGGACTACTATGCACTTTCTTGTCTAAAGCGCTTCTACAAAACAAACTATTAGCACCTTGATTATTCTGGCCACTCGGAGCACTTCAGAGGGTGAAAAAGAAGGTCGAAGCACATGTCTAGTTTTCTAGATGTACCTCGACATCCGCTACTCATGGCCCGTATGTTAATATTTGTTAGTTATCTAATGGTTAGGACATCCCTATATCATAAAATATTCATACTCTTCCGCTCCCGCTATCTCCTATAACACAAACTTCCTGTCACAGATAGTTTACATCTAGTCCCTGTTTGCCCTAGTTATTAACAACTTTGCAAAACCTCAACAAGATTAAATCGATCACAAAGGCTTACCTTGTTTCTTCGTAAAATAGCCCTAAAATAGCACTGTCTACCCTAACCACAGAATACTTAATAGCAACTGTGTCTTGAGATAAATCTCGCCTTATCTTGTTTTGGGGACTAGAAATTCCTAGTTCAGGTGGCATTTTAGACTTGAGTAAAGCCTTCCAACATGACTAAGTAAATGTTGGAATTAGGACTAGCTTTACGCCTCACAAATTTCTATTTATCGGTTACATCGAATTGGTTATTGACGTTATGAAACCAATTGTCTTACCAAGCGTTCGGCTCTGAAGCTGTTATAGATAGAAGAAAGGTTTGATGGCTGCGCGTCTGATCAATTGGCAATTACTGCCGGAGTCCCTCAGGGTTCGGTTCTCTCTGCAACGTTTTTTTCTGCTACATACAAATGCTCTGGTTAGGGCCAGAATCTTTGGGTATGCAGACGATAGCACTTTTGTGGAGAGATATACTGGGTGTAATTGAATTCATTCCTTTGAAACTAAGTACCTACTCCTGATACCGGTTACGTCTGGACCAAAATTTTTGAATTCTAACACATTGGTTTAGTAATAATAATAACTCCAAAAAATGGAATAACTTACTTAATGAAATGCTACAATACAAAATTTAATTAAAATAATGTAGTACTGTTTTTAATTAGTGCATACAAAGTATAAAAACGTTTAGGTGTATCAAAATCATCCGTGCCAACTGCGTTAGGCGCCGCGGCAATCTTCATAATTTTTAATAAAAATATTTTCATTTACTCACTTTTACTCTTTAATAATCATCTATAAATGATGTACTATCATTCTTTCTTTTTCTTTCTTTCTTTCTTTCTTTCTTTCTTTCTTTCTTATTTACTGCGAAACGGAATCCATTCCGCTCACTCCTACTTTCTTAGATGTAGAGCAGTACTTAACCACATACGAGGGGGCGTTTTTAAGTTCGAGGAATCGGGGGTAAGACGTGGAAATAAAAATACAAGTTTATTTTTCCTTTTCAATATATTCTCCTGCAACCCTAATACATTTTTCAGATCTTTCAATTAGCTTATGTATACCCTCGAAAAAAAATGTTTTTTCTTTGTCTGAAAAATAAGCTGAAACTGCTTCCTTCACTTCTTCATCGCTTGAGAACTTCTTCCCCCGAAGTTCTTTTTTCATTTTTGGAAAGAGATAATAATCACTGGGAGCCAGGTCATGACTGTAGGGTGGATGAACCAAAATATTGAAGCCCACCTTATGCAGGGAAGCCAACGCAACACGGCTCTTGTGCACAGGCGCGTTGTCGTGCAGAAGGAGGACACCTTTGGTTAATTTTCCCCTTCTTTTTGCCTTGATTGCTTCCTTTAATCGCTCTAAGATTGAAGCGTAGTATTCTCCGGTTATGGAGACACCTTTATCTTCATAATCTATTAACAAGATTCCTTCTGAGTCCCAAAAGATTGTCGCCATGATTTTTCCCGCCGACTGTGACACCTTAAATTTCTTTGGTGGTGGTGTACCTTTTTTGTGCCACTGCATAGAATCTTGTTTGGACTCAGGTTCATAATGATGAACCCAAGTTTCATCCCCAGTAACAATTCGAGTCCAACTCTATCGTGGTCTTCATTACAGAGGTCCAAAAACGCGCGAGAACACTCTACGCGCTGTTGTTTTTGAGGCGGCGTGAGCATTCTCGGCACCCACCTTGCACTGACTTTGGTCATGCCGAGATGATCGTGAAGAATTTTAAATATGCTTTTATCGGATACTCCAACCATTTCTGCGAGCTGTTTCTTCTTTAGTCTAGCATCTTCCAGTATTAATTTTTCCACTTTTTGAATTATTTCCGGAGTGGTCACCTCGATCGGCCGTCCTGGCCGAGGATCATCTTCAAGTGAGGCCCTGCCTTGCTTAAAAAGGGTATGCCACTTATAAACCATGGTTTTACCGGGGCAAGACTCCCCGTAAACGGATGACATCTCTTCTAGTATGGTTTGAACCGATTTACCTTGCTTGGTAAGGAACTTTATGACAGCGCGGTGCTCGATTTTCTCCATTTTCACAATGTTCTTCCCAACTGAGTTGTTTGATCGACAATAATTCAAATAATAATGGCCCGATTAAAACAAAACGTTCTATTTATACTAATAATGAGCTACTTAACGAGTTACGTAAGGACTAAGGAAAGTACCCTCATTTATTAATTACCTACCCATTCCGCGAATATAAAAATGCACCTACGTAGATTATCATTAAAATTTTGGTTCGTACATCGCAGGAAGGGCTACACAGAAGCTGGCATACTCAGGAACTAGCCCTAAAAAATGCTATGCGTATATGTTAGTCTCCATATTTTCATCGACTACAATGGATAGATAGATACATATGTAGATAAACTCTTTATTGAAACACATAAATTATAAACAAAAGTACAAATTTAACGGAATTGTTACAATTGGCGGTTTTATCGCTCAAAGCGATCTCTTCCAGACAACCATGCATGGAAAGGAATAACGCAAAAATACATGGACGGTGGTTTCTCCAAAAAGCTGTTTATAAACGTACATACTATACAATAATATACAATAAACATCATAAAGAAAACTGCATAAACGTAATACATATTCATAATAGACATAATACATATAAGTATACATATTACATATTATACTTATATGTACAACTGTTACGGGCGGCCGTATTGCTTAACATCAGGTGAACGACCAGCTCGTCAAGTCATTCATTCTCATAAAAAAAAAATACTTATATAAAAATAAATAGATATATTCCTAAGTAAATAGCAGATAATTACTATAGGAATAAAAAGACCTAAGTAGACAATAGTATCAGATAGCTAAAGCGAAGGATAAAACTGTTTAACGCGATCTTTAAAAATGTTCAGCGAAGGTGCTTGCTTAATGTCAGTGGGGTAAACAATTTTTTTTACAAATGAGTGACAAAGAAATTAAAAACGTAGGTATTTATGATTCATCCGCTATACCTCTTGCATTGGACCATACGTTTGTCACAATGTTTTCGGCCACTCTGCTTGGTAAGCTTATAAGGGCCTGCGTACACTTAATCCTAGTTTTAGGTAAGACATTTGTAAGCAACATACTATATACAGGGTTACAGGAAAAATTGTGCTAGATCCGCTAAGGGCGTGGAGTTCCCACCATTTCTAATTTATTTCACTATGAAACACCCTAGCCTAAACTTATAATATTATTTTTAGATATCCGTTAGAAAAAAATACAGATTCAAATATTTTTTTATTTCTTAACTTTCACTTGTCTACTATAGTCTATTAAATATTATATTATGTACT
Organism: Ennomos erosarius; assembly: GCA_963580505.1. Lineage (NCBI taxonomy): Eukaryota > Metazoa > Arthropoda > Insecta > Lepidoptera > Geometridae > Ennomos > Ennomos erosarius. The sequence goes on along the minus strand of OY757003.1, from coordinate 6,073,997 downwards.
ATTTTATTGATTGACGTTCCAAAGCATCTTATTACACATGTAAAAATGCAATAATAATAATAATAAGACGCACAAAATATTTAAAAAAAAAAAATTAAAAGTCGAATATTTCGAAAAGGGTTAAGTTTAGGCTAGGGTGTTTCATAGTGAAATAAGTCAGAAATGATGGGTACTCCACGCCCTTAACGGATCTAGCACGATTTTTCCTGTAACCCTGTATATAGCGTGGGTATATATATATATAGTATGTTATAGTATATATAGCGTCGGTATAGGTACTTCTCCGCTAAAACAGTGAATTAAAGCTCTCTTACTGTACTAATAGGGTACACAGACTATATACACATCATCATCGTCATCATCATTAACAGCCTGAAGACGTCCACTGCTGAACATAGGCCTCCCCCCGGGAAATCCACTTAGAGCGGCTGCTCGCCTCCTGCATCCATCGCCTCCCCGCGGCTTTTACATATCTAGGTATAATTCTACCGATCCATTAATAATAAATAAATAAATAAATATGTATGGACATTTCACACAGCGCCATCTAGCCCCAAACTAAGCATAGCTTGTACTATGGGAACCAGATAACTGATACAATACTTATATAGTTTTTTTGTTTGTAAATACATACATAGAATACAATGTAACAACCAGACGCAGAACAAACATTCATCACACAAATGTTTGTCCTGGGTAGGAGTCGAACCCACAGCCCTCAGTTCAGAAGGCAGGGTTACTACCAACTGAGCTAACTGGCCGTCGGGCATTGTTAATTATCTGTGCTTTTTTGGGAACATCTTAAGTTTTGCTCGATAAATCTTTCAGCGGGAGATAGGGGTAAAAAATGAAGTTGACATCAGCACAGTAATACTCTGATCATTCATTCTTCTTCTTCTCGTGTAGGCAAGTGGTCACGTGGTCAGCCTTGGTGTCAGAATTTCATTCATTCAAAATCATTAATTCATTATTATATAAATCATCCAAAATACCGCAGAGCCTGAAAAGAAAGATTTTCAATCAATGTGTGTTGCCAGTGATGACATATGGAACTGAAACGTGGTCTCTTACTGTTGGCCTCATTAGTAAGTTCAAAGTCACGCAGGAAGGCGCAGCGTAGGCAGACCCCCCGCTAGGTGGACTGACGACCTGGTGAAAACTTCTGGGAGCCGATAGATGCAGGAGGCGAGCAGCCGCTCAAGGTGGCGCTCTGTGATGGAGACCTATGTTCAGTAGTGGACGTCTACGGGCTGTTGACGATGATGATGACTATTTTTGATTATTATCAGACCTTTGGCACTTAATGGCCACATAATACTCACCTTATAAAAATACAGACATTTAAAGCATAAAATTAGCAGTATTAGATATTTTGTAGGTGGTAGGACTTTTCTGCAAAGTTCGTCTAAGTAGGTACCACCACCTCATTATAATTCTGCCGCCAAGCAGTAGTGTGTATGCTCTACTGAATTCTAGTTTGAAGAGCATTGTAGCTAGTGAAATTACTGGGCAAACGAGACTATATGACCTAAGCTCATAGTCTAGTACCTAATCTGATTACTAGACTGTGTGATATCTCAGGATGACGTGTGCAGTGCAGTGTCACGCGAACCTTTATTATTTTAAGTTCCGAGTGACACTGCAACTGTTATGAGCAGCCATGTCGCTTAACATTTGAACAACTAACTCGGAACGTCAATCATTCTCATAAAAAAATAGTAATGTTAGTGACCATGGGAGTTTAAAATAGTATAAATATTAATAAGCAAAGCCGAAGGAACTTAATTTTATAATTTACTATTATACTGAATTTTTCATTGTATTTATTTGTTTTAATTATTTATTTATGAAAAATAAGTGCTGCTTACAGACTAGGCCATAACGCTCACTTCACGATTAAAATAATTAATTACACATTTTATCGAATATAACATGACTCGTGTACAAATAATATTCAAAATTACAAAATAATTTATGATCTACTTAATAAAAACATATATTATATTATATATTTATATAGGTACCTACTCATACCTTCAAATTCTCAAGGTTAGGGGTAGGGTGGTTATATTACGGTCCTCCCTTACATTTAAAACATGACAGTTACGAAGTTACATATTTTCTTCCATATTTCCTCCCTGCCCGAGGCAGAACAACTTTTGACCTTTGCCTTTGGGACTTCATTAAACAAGAAGAGCATGGACTCGAAAAAATTTTAATTTCTATTGTACATTTTCTTAAAAGTTACGGCTCTGTATGCTGCAGACCTCGCGTGTCTTTTTATCAATTTTTTACGTTCACACACCGTGGCTCCGCTACCGAAAAATTTCTAAATACTGAACCGACATAAAAATCCATATTAAAGTAAAAATCTCACAAGAATCGTCGGACATTCGCCGGACAGACATACGAAATCATTATTGGTCAAGCTCGCTTAGTCAAAGACAAGAGCTTGCTTAACCGCAATTTTCATTAGCAGGGCTGACGAATATGGATAAGAAAAGTGAACAGTTTCTTCTAAGCGAGCGTGCGATGGGCGCTCAAAGTGTTGGTCTTTGGCGGAGGCCTATGTTCAGCAGTGGACCTCTTCAGGATAATGACGATGATAATGATGAGCCTGGTAAATCTTTTCATCAGGAGAAAAGTGGATGAAAAAATATCTTAGTAGTACATGTAAAAATAAATAAATGAATATGTAGTACATTATATACCTCATTTGTCAAACATAAGCTTAATTAAAGTTAAAAAAAAGTATTTTGTAATTCTAGAACATGTCGGTTCCTTCAGCATGTTTTCTTTCAGCGTAGTAAGGCCGAGTTTACACATGGAAGAAAACAAAAAGAATAAAAAAGCAATAAATGACGGATTCTATCAGGTTGCATTTGTGTAAACAAAGTATCAAGTGCATTCGCGACAGATTGTCGAAGAGCAACTTTCTCTTGCATGTGTAAACGCGGCCTTTGTACCACAGAGTACCTACCTTTTGTAAGAACAAATACAAATCCCTAGAGCCTTTTTAAAGGATGTTTTTCCATGCCTTTTGTCCAAAGGCTTGTGTAGGGTTGGTACTTTTTATTCCTGTTACCTTTGCCCCGAAACAACAAGACTTCGAAGCATTTTCGCCACTTGTTCAACATACAGAAGACATGTTCGTTTTCCAAGCCATATTTTTCTTTCGGTACACTAATAAGGTAACACCATTTTGACAAAGACAAAGCCCGTTTTCTCTCTCTAATTATATTATGATAAAGCTTCACTGTTACTAGCTTTTGTCTGCGAATTCGTCTAACTAAAGGATTAGCGTTCCTTTGGAGAACGTGTTTTTATTAAATAATTAATGAGTAAAGCTAAATTAATCTAGGTAATAAAATCTCGACAAACAGCAGAAATTATGGCTGGATTAACTAAACGATATTCAGTCGGGAAACTGTGCTCAAGTTAAAATTTAAATGATCATTTTTGGAATAAATCCTCAACTTTAGCACTGAACTCAAACGATATGGCCATGGACCTTAACCCGATTCATTCATGAATGAACGAATAAATAAACGAATGAATAAAAGACTGAACGAATTAGGTATATTGTATGAAATCAAAAGGCCTACAACCTACAACCACTAGATTTTTTTTCTCTGTGCCTACAACACAGATATGGGACGTGGTACGCCCATAATATGGGCCTACATAAGGTAAATAAGTAGTTTAAACGCCTAGGTTCATTTTATAAATGTTTTTCAGAATCCATTACCAAAATAATAAAAAAAAACACATCGTGTCAAGTCCAGTTAAAAATGCTAATAACGTCTTTCTCCACAGACACTAAATTATATCTCACTTAAAAAGCTATAAACACCAGACACCAAAACAGAAAGGACCAAAACCGTAGTAAAAGCGGTATAAAATCCGGTATGCTAAAATAATATTTTGGTCACGGAAAATTCGATATTAAGGGTCTTTGGAGGGTGGTTCAATGGTATGCTGAGGCTGTCGGAAAATCAGTTTATTACAATCTCTTAAAACACAGATTTAAACTTTTTTAAATATATTTGGAGGGCTTTGTCACTTGTGAATCACATAATATTATTTAAATTTATAGAATAGAATAATCGCAAAAGGCAAAAAGAAACATTTTTTAAAGAATGTAAGTAGAAAACTTCCTACCACACTCGAATGACAAAAGCCTCAAGTCCATTTCTCGCTAAACTTGGGACATGGGAGCAGCGTGCGATTAAATTTTAAATTAAATTCTATTGTCGTGACGGAGTTAGTTCCGGCGACTGTGTGCCTGTGTGAATGCAATTTGAAGTAGAATTTTTTTTGGGACAAGTGATTTTATTTTTACAACTGAAAAATGTTCCTACTTAGTACCTAGAGAGACATACCAACAATTTTTGTTATTTCTTAGTGCAATGTTATGTTTGTTACAAAAACTACAGGGTAGGTATTGAAAATATGTAGGTTAGTTATTTATTTATTAAATTATTTTTTTATTAACATCGTTAAATACAGCTTGTTTGATAAATAGGTATGCTTTAAATCTCCCTGACGCCACTTGGTGCACAAGTGTGACTGAAGTTTTCAGGATTTTGAGATATGACCTAAAACGTGAACTTGAAAATACCATTCCCCCCATCGGAGAATAGGCATGATGACTACTATTAAAAATGAACAAGTAAATATTACTTTCATAAAGAAGATTAAAAATGAATGCAATAGTTGGAAAAATAAGTAAAATCGGTAAATAAATCACGGAGTAATAAGCTTTTAAAGTTTCTACATGGAGGCATCTCCTGTCCCTTTCTCGCGAAACAGAGCGCCCCCGTAGTTACTATGAAAAATCTACTCGTGACGTCACATGCCAAAAAGATTGTATGTAAAGCTACCACAGCTTAACAATGAGGTACTATGACGACATTGCTCGGACGTCACTGGTCGTTTGAGCTATCTCTTTCTATTCCGGTTTTTAAAATGCTTGTAACTTTGTCGTTTTTTGAGCAACGGTACCTGCTAAAGCGTCCTCAGAAAATTTACAAAGTACTTATATTATCAATGCTATTATAAATATACAATGTAGAAAGATATTGCTAATATAGACTTCGCTATCCGACACAAGATTTTAACGGCAGCCAAAGAGATTATATGAAAAGCTACCACAGCTTAGTAATGAGGTACTATGACGACATTGCTCAGACGTCACTGGCCGTTTGAGCTATCTCTTTCTATTCCGGTTTTTAAAATGCTCGTAACTTGGTAATTTTTTGAGATATTTAATTTTTGTTTTCACAAATGTTTATCTTTTGAGGAATATCATTAATTTATCCAAAAAAAATATTTTAATCATATGCCTATTCTAGAAACTGTACCAATTTTCATAACTAAATGAATTATTTTGGCTAATTACCCAATATTGAGTTAATTTCAAGATACGGAGTAGCCAGAGCATGAAGACATGGGATTATACTCAATAAAAATAGTGATAGTTTTGCAAAACAAAACATTTCCCTTAAAAATGATGCTAGGGAAACTCCATTTTCACAGAAATGCACTGCAGTTGACGTGGTGCGTGATTAAATTTTTAAATTAAATTTCTGTGTGGCGCCATTTCGCTTTCTGATGCTACGGATGCAGCACAAAGGTGGACGATCAGTTCTTGATAACCAATCGGTATACCCTTAACGCGTTCTATTACACTTTTCTTGTTTTTGTTACTGTGAAAATATACAATTGTAAAAGGTTTTCTGATATAATAACCATTTTAACTGATTTTAGAGGATAAGGAGTACGTTCACCTATTTACCTGTTTTTCATACCACTTACGGTACGCTTGAAGTGCAAGCGACTTGCTTATCGCTGTATGCTAGCTGGTAACCCGCATCGAACAAAAAATACGTAAAATGACAAGTTTTGTTTAACTACCCTACTACTACAATAAAAATAGCTACTAAGTATTTAATTTTAAGTACATCTGTTTCTTACGACATTAGTAACTATTTGTATATTATGTTAAATAGTTCTCATGTAAGTGAAATAAATAAATAAATAAATATGTGTGGACATTTCACACAACGCCATCTAGCCCCAAACTAAGCATAGCTTGTACTATGGGAACCAGATAACTGATACAATACTTATATACATTTTTGTTTGTAAATACATACATAGAATACAATATAACACCCAGACGCAGAACAAACATCTATGTTCATCACACAAATGTTTGTCCTGGGTAGGAATTGAACCCACAGCCCTCAGTTCAGAAGGCAGGGATACTACCAACTGAGCTATCGGGCCGTCAAAATATTTTCTTATGAAAAATAAAGATATCTCTAAGCTCATTTATTTTTTAATTGGATCGTGATATGCGTGATGGGTCCGTGTGAATTACTTAGTTGAAAATCTGATGAAATTTTTCAGAGATAGACAACGGAACAACTGACGGAACTCCTTCATTATTAAATCATACTGATAAAAATATGTCATATCGTAGTACTTCGTAATTTGAGTCAGAATAACTCAGTTTTAAAATAAGTTATTTTTGAAAGTAATAGGTATTGAAAATAAATTAATATGTGTGGACATTTCACACAACGCCATCTAGCCCCTAACTATTAAGCATAGCTTGTACTATGGGAACTGATATAACTGAAACCGATACATAATACTTAGATACTTTTTGTTAGTAAATACAATTATACGATACAATATAAAAAAAAATACCCAGACACAGAACAAACACTTATGTTCATCAAACAAATGTTTATCCCGGGTGGGAATCACACCCACAGCCTACAGTTCAGAAAGCAGAGAGGGCTAACTACTAAAATTTAAAATCATCCATAATGACATAAAATAAATTTGCATTTCGTGCGAAGCCTTAGCTTTCCTGGCTTAGGTCTAGTGAATTAATAAAGCTTACAAAATTGAGTTAGAGAATTTATAATTAGTTAGGTACTTAAATCTAGATTATCTATGTCCTAAAAATGGGCCCGCTTTTAATATTCTTTTTTTTTTTTTTATGAGAATGAATGACGTGACGGGCTGGTCGTTCACCTGATGTTAAGCAATACGGCCGCCCATAACAATTGCAGTGTCACTCGGAACTTTAAAATAATAAAGTTTCGCGTGACACTGCGCTGCGCACGTCATCCTGAGACATCACACAGTCTAGTAATCAGATTACTACACTGTGTAATCAGGTCATAAAGTCTCATTTGCCCATCTCATTCTAACTGATTAGTATTCTTACTTTTATGTCATTTGTCAATGTATGATTGAAGTAATAATGCTATAAGACGTTGTGGTTGCCCCCCGAAGCTAATGGATGCAGGAGGCCAGCAGCCGCTCAAAGTGGCGCTCTGTTGGGGAGGCGTATGTGCGGCAGCGGTCGTCTTTAGGCTGTTGATGAGGATGGTGATGATGATAAACTTTATAAAGAACTAGACACTGGCTAAATACACAAATCACGTGGAGCCAAACCAAAGAAAAAAAGTTTTGATTATACATACAATTTCAGAGAAGTTTCAAAACCCGTCAATATTCCACGGAACCCGCCTCAAACAAAATTAGGAGTATTGTGGCGGCGAAAATCGAACAATGTAATTTACCTTATTTCGTCCTATTTCCGTTTGCTATAATTTATGCACTACCTTTGTACAAGAAACGACGTCCGCCGGAGAATTTTAAACCTTATCAATTGGGGAGTTGTTGCTATAATAGCGATTTGCGAGAAGCGGAAAGCGATTATAATCTCTGGAAAGTTATAGTCACTGCAATGTTGGTTGGAATGTAACAAAATTAATATTAACTTTTAAACATTGGCGATTGTGAATGAAATGTGATAGGTGTAAATTGCATGATTGCAATAATGACGTATTGCTTTTTAAAATTAGAATCAATTTTGGTTCGTATTACTTATTTTGACTTATGTAAAGTGGAAGGCTCTAGGCTGGAGTTTGGAAATATACCTACAAACAATAACAATGTTTTCTAAAATGTATTTTTATATTTTTGTAAGAATAGTTAATTATCATAATTAAATTATCTAAATGATTAATTACTGTTTTACCCTTCAAATTTTTAGCGGTAACAACACATTTTTTACAAAAGTTTATAGGTCAAAAGGCAGAACTTTGCACAACTACGATGTATTATAGTCGTTCTACAACTAAGACACACAGACTACACAGATTTTATATAAAAAAATCAGATTCAAATAAATATTTAAGACCTATTAAGTATAAGAAATGTCCTTAATGCACATTCGGTAAATAAATTCTGTAAAAAATAAAAAGTAAATACGGCTTCAAATTATTTATTTATTTATTTGCCTGCGCGAGTTAAATACATAAATAGTCTGGATTTTCTCTTAATTAATTAGTACAGTGTACTTATTCACTCATTAAGTTCAGGTACAGGTAAACAGATATTCCGTGAGTACATAAATCGTGAAAACAAACCGCTTATCGCTAACAAAGAAGCTAGCTCTTTACCCTGTCAGAAGTCCCTTGTATTTTCAGCGGAATTCTTAGCGATCGGAAATTTTGACGTTTTCAAAGTACATGGGGGCTAAAGCTTAGAGGAAGGAAAAAAGGTTGAAGGTTTTGGCGTTTTATGGATTTTACGTGAAATAAAATAAATAAATAATAAATATACATAACGGAGCGTTAGGAATGCAGAGGTGATATCTCAGAAGACGTATCCGTTATGTTTCGTTGTAGGTTATCCACGGTGGGCGTGCAGCACCTCTATTCCCAACCTATCGGAAACGTTTCGATTCGAAGGTCAGGTGTAGGTAACAGAAAAATAACACCAAGAAACTTGGAAACAACCACTGTTTTAACGAATCTGATACTTCATTACTCAAAATATCATAAGATTACTCAAATACAATTTGATTTAGAGCCAATGGTTTTGTGCGTGTGCATCGCGCTTTGCCAGCTGTCAAATATTGACAGTCCGCCATCACTATGCCACTCACAACTTCATTCGGGAGTTTTGGCGGGAACGTGAAAAAGTTCACGTCGTTGCATTGTATTATTTCTCAAAACTTGTGCTTTTTTCAGTGTTAATGTTTAAAATTGGTGGCGTTTTACGCATTAAGTGCTGAATTACGAGCATGAGTGTGGTCAAGTGATATAATGTGGTGTAACGTGGTTTTTCGTGTTGCTTCCAAAATTCCATAGAAGCTTCTTGTAAAGTTGCCACCACTTTACTTGAGCATGACTTAGACTGGACTATGACCCGACTTAGAGTGGACTATGACTATGACTAAGACTTGACTACGTAAAATATTCTAAAACTCGATGAAAATATACAATACTTGACACTGGCTAAATACACTATGTGTGGAGCCAATATAAAAAAAAAAACTTCATTCGGTGTTACCCGCTCTAAAATACGGCGTAGAATATTTTGAACCAATCCAAATTAGACTGCAACTCGATTAGCAGCTAAACTGTGTTAAAGTTAAAGAATAATAAATGACACACAGCAATAAAATGGCCCGCGCTCAGTCATACATATTATTCAATAAATTATATTAACTGGACCATTATAACACCGTCTGGCTATTAATAATGTAAAGAGTGTGTGTTGTTATCGCTAAAAATTTGAGGGATAAAGCATTTTTTGGGGGTATATAAAACGATTCTATTTTAGATATACCAAAGTAAGCACTTGGTTAAGTTTTATTCGATCGTCTCTATTTTTTGTTTTAATTTTCATTAATACTATTTTTTCGTGTTATTATTTTGACACCTCACGCCGAACTAGGCTTTTAAAAAAGTGCTTTTTGTTCACTTTGGACCCCTGCCTTCATTGAGGTCGCAAACGCTGCGATGAAATGAAATGAAATTAAATAACTTATTTGTAAGTATTTTGAGCTACAGTATTGCAAAGATGGTCATCAGCACATAATTCTTCCAACAAAATTCTGCTTATAGATGCAGGCGTACAAATATTCAAATAGGAAAAATGTCTTAAATCTAAGTAGGTACATTTACCCGATAAGGGTGTCGCAGGTTTAGGTTAGTATGGTTAATAGGTATTATAGGTAATAACTTAATAAGATGAGTTGAGTAATATTTTGTTAATAAACAGTTTCGGTCTTATACCTAATAATAAGCCAACAAATTCAATTAATTATTATGCAAATATTATAAATCAATTAAAATTATATAAAATACATTAATTTCTACTTAATCAAATAATACAGTCATTTATTATACTTGCAGATAAAGCAAACGCTTTTTCCGACAGGATTTGACTATGCCCTTTGATTTCCAATTAGGTTTTTTCTTGTACGTTACTCTAACTTTAGTTGTAGGAAAACATAGGTCATAGATCATTTTAAAGATATCTAGGAATGTGTCGTATGATTGGTTCATATCTATTTGCTCATATACTTTTTCGAAACTTATCTAGGATATGTATTTCACAAAAACTTCAAGGTTACCATCAATTTTTCTTCGACATTCAAACCAATATTTCAGTATAAATCCAGCGCTGCAGGGGAGTTTTATTAATTGACCTGTATGATCCGATAATCCCGAATGAACGACCGTGGATTCAAACTTCTTTGCATTAGTGACTATGTTATCAATACACGTCTGCGATTGTGCAGTGACTCTTGTAGCTTCTGTAATGGTGCATTTCAAGTTATAGGTTTTAAGCGTGTTAATAAACAACGTTGTATTTTTATTGCTATCTAGTAAGTTTATATTAAAATCGCCTACAAGAACAATCTTTTTACTAATGTTGCCAACTTTTCGGGTCAACTTAATCAGAATTTTTTCAAGACATTCGTAAAAAATGTTCATATTGCTATTAGGTGGTCTGTAGATACACATTATTTTGAGATTCATTTCAACTATAGAGATACCACAGCATTCAAAATTTTTTTCAACACTACTTTCTTGTATCCAATCGAGACAGTTGTAATGTAATGATTTTTTAACAAAAATACATACTCCCCCACGGCTATGATGTTTTCGTGTAAAGTGAGTAGCAAGGTTGTATTCTTCTAGGAGTATAGTGTTTAACTCGTTTGGCTTAATGAAAGTCTCCGAGAAACATAGGACATCCAAATGAAAGTTAAATGTATCCAGATAAGATTCAATGTCGGATATTTTACACCTAATACTCATAATGTTTTGGTGGAATATTTTGAAGCTGTTATCATTGGCGACGAAAAAAAATATTTCCATCATGTGCAATGTCCTTGGAATTATCGTGGGTAGTGTCCGGATTAATCGAGTAAGTCAGTTTGGTGTCCGTGGTTTCGGAAATGTTAGTTTTATTTGTATGGACTACAACTGCATCAGTCTGCGTGCCTTTCGTATTGTATGTTACACTTTTATTATCACGCAATTCGACGTTGAAAAGACCGCAACCGAGCCTATACTCATTTATTTTACGCTTATATTCAATATGCAGAATCTCTTTCAGAATGCCTCGCGATAAATTTATCGCTCTCTGCCCCACCAGATTTAACTTAATT
>OY757002.1:9498400-9899224 GCA_963580505.1 Ennomos erosarius | reverse complement strand
CATACGCGAAAAGTGCAATAAGGAAGCAAACGATCGACAAGTGGAACCTACGGTACACAAAAGGAGACACGGCTCAGCTCACGAAGCTTTTCCTACCAAACGTCGCGGACGCATATAGAATAGTAAAGAAATTTAAGCTTACTCCCATTTTGACGCAGGTGTTGACGGGCCATGGAGGATTCTCCGCGTACTTAACCCGGTTCAAGTGCAAGGACAATCCCTCATGTGTATGCGACCCTGAAAAGGAAGAATCGGTCGAGCACTTGATTCTCGAGTGCCCGAAATATGGTGCTGACAGGCGCGACCTGGAATCCGCAACGGACACAGCGTTGACCAGAACCTCATTGTGCGAAATGATGGCTGGAAAAGAATCCAGGGCGCGCCTGCTAGCATTCTGCACAAAAATAGCGGAGGATGTAATAAATAGAAATAAGACACGGGAACAATGAATGTTTCCGTGTCTCATTAAAATGTCATTTGATATTAAATTATATTAAATTATTATTACATCTTATGACAAAAATTTATAAAATTTGAAATAATGTATGACTAGATTTAATTGCATTGTATTTCTTATATTATGAATATTATTATTATGACAATTATTTATTATTTGATTATTTACTATTGATTTGTACTACAACCAATGCTGGAAAAAAAAAAAAAAAAAAAAAAAAAAAAAAAAAATGTGCAAATATAAAATATTTATGTGACTATGTGACATTGAAATGATCTGAACGAATATTGATAATAATATATGATGTTAACTTAATATGATAATGTAGGTAAAATTGTAATTTAGAAAAAATTTGTAATCTTGCAACAGACACATTTGGTAAAAATTAAAAGTAAAAAAAGGTCTCTGACTCCTGTCAGAGGATTTTGGACAAAAGGGAGGGGGGTTTAGTCCGTAGGTCGTCAATGGCGGAAGTTGGCGGAGTCGGACATAACCACGGGGCCCGTGCCCCGTGGTATCCATGAGGATTCCTCACTACCCTCGGGAGTAAAAAAAAAAAAAAAAAAAAACCTAACCTAATAACCTAATAATATATACATACATGTAGCATAGCATAGCATTATATACTACTATTTGGCATCGATCAGTAACGTATGACGTAAACCATCTGTACAAATCGCCCTGAATCCCAGCTGCAAGGAGCTTCGCCAGGAGAATATCATGGTCAATTCTATTGAAAGCCTTGCTGTACTCGGTATACCAGCTCAATCAGGTTCTCATTCTTCTTAGTCGGCATACCCTTGATTTCGACGTTGTTGATGCGTTCTCGTTGCTCTTTAGCGGAAAGATCAGCGGTCAGCTGGGTCAGTTGTAATTGCAGTTGAGGGTAGCTGTCATCAGCGCTGCACTTGGATTCTAATTCGGAAAGTCTTTACTCCATCGCTTCAGTCTTCAATTTAGTGTCATTAACATCTTTTTTAATATCAACAATAGAATCCTCAAAATAGTTTAATTTCTCCCGAATATCCTTCACTTCTTGCACTAATGTGGGTAGTTGATCGAGGCGGACGTTAATACCTCCGATCCCATCCCGCAGTTCCCGCAGTACCAGGTCCAAAGTAGCATTTGGTGGCAGGCTAGGTTGCGCTATCGGGGAGGCAACAGGAATCGCCTTAGCTGCAGCTGGGGTAGCTTTGCAGACGGGGCATAGCAAGGCTGCCTGTCTCGCGGCCCCCAGCTTCTTATAACTCTTTTCTGTTATGTTTGCACAAGAAAAACAATACATCGTAGAACATCTCGAGCAAATCACACCATCTGAGTGCTCACTATTGCAATCAGGACACGAAAACATTGTTAGGTAGTTGATAAGAATCCGCGGAAAATTTAAATGACGTGGGGTAAAAGCGTAACACAACAGTTGTGCATGCTCGCTGCGTGACGTCGAGGAACGGACTGAAAATTAATAAGAAAAAATGTAAAATTATAATACACACGAGACATAAACCCTTCTGTCTCCCGTATACGGCCCGTGCCCAGTGACGCCTACATTGGATAAGGTGCAGGCTGTTAGCTAGCCAAAAAGCACAAAGTAGAAAAGTACCAGTGAGCGGTTACCACGCAACTTTTTTCTAAAACTTACAATTTTAAACTCGTAATATCTTTCGAATGGAATGTTCGAATTGAATAATAATCTATACCATCCATCAGCATGATTCTATTTTGATGGATGGTATAGGTTATTTTTACCGGACAATAAAAAGGAATGCCTGTTTAAAGATCCTTTTGGCGACATAAATATTGTACGCTAAAGAACTCTTCTTATATATTTAATACTATATATACGCAACATATCTTATCTATCTGTTTTATTTCTATTTACTACCTCCTGTGCTACTTTTACACAATACTCTATGAAGCTATTTCTGCTATCTTTATTTATGATCAATTCATCTATAACTTCGGTTTTTAACGCTATTCCTAATTTTTGCTCAATTTCGTATCTTTCAGGACCATAAGCGGGACACTCTGTCAGGATGTGCACTACTGTTTCGGGTACGTCTGGCTCGCATATGCACGATGAGTTGTCCTTACACTTGAAACGGTTCAAGTGTTCGTAGAACCCACCGCGCCCTGTCAATACCTGAGTTGTTATCGCGGTTGGCTTGATTTCCCTTATTACATTGTGTGCCTGCACTGCATCCGGAAAGAACATCTTTGTGACAGCGGCGGTTTCTCCTAGTTTGTATCGACGGTTCCATTCGTCAAGCGTCCTCCCGCGAATTTGTCGCTTGACGATTGAAACCGGACATTTGTCATAGTCAGGTTTGGTTTTCAACTTTTGGGCGGCATCTTTCGCGAGTGTGTCGGCTCTCTCATTACCTTCCAATCCTGCGTGTGCCTTTATCCAAAATAAATTAACAAATTTATTTTGTTGCTATGAGGCCTTCAGGTTTTGCCGTATCTCGACAGCTAAGGGGTGGACTGAGCCCTGGTTGGTGATTGTTTGCAGCGACGATCGTGAATCACTGTAAATCCCGAAGCTTGAATTTTTACTCTTGAGTATCTCTCTTGTGGCCTTGCATATAGCCAACAATTCTGCCTGATAGACTGTGCAATAGGATGGCAGTTTCATCTTTTGGCTTTTGGTTTCAGCTTCACCATCCCATAGGGATAGTGCTGCTCCAACCCCGCCGTCGATTTTACTGCCATCCGTGAACATCCGTATTTCTACGTTGCTGTGTGTGTCCACTTGCTCTTGGTCTTCCAGGCATATAAATTGCAAGTCCATATGCTCAGCCGGATGGGGTGTATTTGCGTATGCCACCATCTGTTCCACTTCACGGCCCCCTAATGAAGTCTGGGGTACCCCCTTTCTGGCCTCATACAGGGCAGCTGCCTCCTGTATTCTGAGATCCGAGGGTAGTATCCCAGCCAACACCAGCGCCGCATTCAGTGAGACGGTTTGATATGCTCGGCATATCTTCTGGGCAAAACCTCGCTGTACCACATTTAACTGCTTCTGGATACACAGCTTTTCCGTCGCTGGTGCTCACACACTTGCCGCGTAAAGTATGACAGGCTCTATAACAGCCGTGTATATAGTTCGAATCACTTCTGGCTGGAGACCCCAACTAATCCTGGCCGCTCGAGATAGCTGCTTGTACATGTTCAACGCCTTTTTGCAAACATTTGTTGCATGGCTATTAAACGTCAGCTTGTTGTCGATGGTGAGCCCCAGGATCTTGATCTCATTTGTCATGCCAATGCTGGTTCCTCCCATACTCAGCAGTGGGGTGTCGTACTTTAATTTTCGCGTTAGTAACATGGCGTTCGTTTTGTGTGGTGCGAATTTAAGCTTGTTTCGGACACCCCATTCCCGAACATAGGCGAGAGCAGCATTAGCCCGTTGTTGGATCTCCAGCGCTGTGTCTCCATCAAACAAAACAACGACGTCATCAGCGAAAGCCTGGCAATAGTCACCTCGTTGCTCCAAACCTTTAAGTAGTGGATCGAGCAGGAGATTCCACAGGATTGGTCCGCCGATGGACCCTTGGACACATCCTTTTGTAGTGCTCCTTGTTACTTCTTCTCCAGCATATCAGACTCGCACTTTCCTGTCTTGCAAGTAACTGTCCACAAGTCTCCTCAGGTTTACCGGGCATCCCTCCTCAGCCAGCCTTACTCTGATTGCAGGCCACCATGCACTGTCAAATGCTCCCTCTATGTCCAGTGATATCATCGTTATAAGTTTTTTCTGTTTCAGCTTCTCGCGTATATAATTAGTCAGGACATAGAGGGCATCCTCCGTGCTTTTCTGCGGTACAAATCCGTACTGGCGTGTACTTAGCCTCGGGATAATGTGCCATTTTAGTCGGTTAACCAGCATTTTCTCCAGAATTTTGCTCATCACTGGCAACAGTCCTATTGGCGTGTAAGATTTCGGCTCTGTGTAGTTTTCCTTGCCGGGTTTTCTGAGAATCACTACCGTTGCCTCCTTCCAGATTTTCGGGCAGTAGCCAAGTTTTAGGCATTTGTTTGCCAGTGATAAGCAGATCCCCGGATGCTGGCTAACGACACGTTTGCAGATGTCCGCTGTTAGGCCATCGAATCCCGGGGCTTTCCTAGGATTAAAACTGCTCACTGCTAGGTTAGGTTAGGTTAGGTTAGGTTAGGTTAGGTTAGGTTAGGTTAGGTTAGGTTAGGTTAGGTTAGGTTAGGTTAGGTTGGGGTGCGGGCCAGGATACCTCCACGTTTGCCCTGAGTGTTGCCAATCCCTTATGGATGCTTGCATCCGGGGGGAAGGGCAGCACTTGGACCGGTGCACCCTGGGCAACGGCTAATAACTTTCCTTCGGGGATCTTATTAGTCGTTGGCGAAATTCCTGGCGGGGCTTCTCTGCGATCCTTATGTTTCGGCATAAGGCGCAGCAGAGAGGCGGGGAGCGTACGGTCGCAGGTGGCGATAGTGCGCTGGACTCGCGCCGGCGCCCTGGATAGTCTGGGAAGTGGCGGTGCGAGTCGGGGGCAGCCCGGAAGGGCTGCGGAGCTCGCGTGGCGAGCAAGCGGCCCTCGTAGTTATACGGGGGCCGCTGGGATGGCTCCCGAGATGGGAGATTGCGTGTCCCTCTAACGCTCCACCACACACGTGTTGGGGTGGGAGGGGGACCATACGCATAAACAAGAGGTTCCTCCCTTCCTGCTGGGTGTATTCGGGTGCCGTACCGGTACACTCAGGAGGGTTAGGTCGAGGGCAGCGTGTCCTCCTAACGCTCCACCATACACGTGTTGGGGTGGGAGCGGGACGGATACGCAAAGGGTAGGAAGTTCCTCCCTACCTCCTCGGTGTATACAGGTGTCGTACTGGTACACCGGGGCAGTGCTAGGTCGAGGAACAAGACGGGAGTAGCGTGTCCCTCCTACGGTTCACCACACACGTGTTGGGCTGTAAGGGGGACAATACGCAGAAACAAGACGTTCCTCCCTTCCCTCCTGCGTGTATTCGGGGGCCGTACCGGTACACTCAGGGGGCTTAGGTCGAGGAACAAACAGGGATGGAAATCCTCTCTCGCATCCCCTTCGATGCCCCACCTCGTCGTTGGGTCAATGCGATTGAGAGGACAAGGATTGACAATGTGCTTGCGCATGGCACAAATATGGAGGGACAGACCCCCGCACCACCACACTGTGCTAGCTGAGGCTAGACGGAACACCGCAGTGTGAGTTGTGGGGGTGGGATTAGATGGCGGTGGCGAGCCCCCGATCGCCGCCTACATCGACTCCCAAAAGGCCCGGGGCGACTGGGAATAGGGGTTCCTATTCGTCCCCTAAGGGCCTGGAGATGGTGCGCGTGGTGTTTCCGCGCGCTATCGAGGAGTGGGGCAGCTACCAACTGCCCCAAAGGGACGGGCCTGGCAACGGGCAAACGCCGCTGGGGCTGCGGAAGAGTACGCAAGCGTACCCGGGGCCCCGGCCCAAGGCGTCGTGCAGGAACACCCTGGATTTTTAGTGGGTATGCCGTTTCACGGAGAGTCCCACATATCCACCAGCTGCCCCTGAAGCTGGTGGAATCCATAAAGGATTTTTACCAGGTTAAAAAAAAAAAAAAAAAAAAAAAAAAAAAAAAAAAAAAAAAAAAAAAGGTTAGGTTAGGTTAGGTTAGGTTTTTTTTTTTTTTTTTTTTTTTTTTCCTGTCCGGGCGCTGAGGCCCGGCCCGCGAGCTAATTCCCCTGACACTAGTCAGAGCCTTTGTTTTCTTATTCTATTTTTCTACTCTCTATCGGGATTAGGATTTTGGGTTATTTATTTCCTAGTATTTTATTTTCCTTTATTATTATAACTACTTGTGTTGATACACACACTTTCCTATGCGTGGGCTCTGGTGGTTCTATATTTCCGCATTTTTATTATTCGTCAATGGCGGAAGTTGGCGGAGTCGGACATAACCACGGGGCCCGTGCCCCGTGGTATCCATGAGGATTCCTCACTACCCTCGGGAGTAAAAAAAAAAAAAAAAAAAAAAAAAAAAAACCTAACCTAACCTAACCTAACCTCTAGATAAGTATAGAAATAGGAAATTGTATGTAAAGAGATATTAGAAGTAAGAATGTTGTGTTACGCTTTTACCCCACGTCATTTAAATTTTCCGCGGATTCTTATCAACTACCTAACAATGTTTTCGTGTCCTGATTGCAATAGTGAGCACTCAGATGGTGTGATTTGCTCGAGATGTTCTACGATGTATTGTTTTTCTTGTGCAAACATAACAGAAAAGAGTTATAAGAAGCTGGGGGCCGCGAGACAGGCAGCCTTGCTATGCCCCGTCTGCAAAGCTACCCCAGCTGCAGCTAAGGCGATTCCTGTTGCCTCCCCGATAGCGCAACCTAGCCTGCCACCAAATGCTACTTTGGACCTGGTACTGCGGGAACTGCGGGATGGGATCGGAGGTATTAACGTCCGCCTCGATCAACTACCCACATTAGTGCAAGAAGTGAAGGATATTCGGGAGAAATTAAACTATTTTGAGGATTCTATTGTTGATATTTTTTTTTTTTTTTTTTATTTTTATTTTTTTTTTTTTTTTTTTTTTTTTAAAAGTTCTTTATTTATCATAATAACACCGCTTACAAACTAAGACACAGTCTAGAATTGCATACAACTTACATTAAACTAGTGACTATGTCAGGCTAACAGCGCCTATGTTAGTCTTTTAATAAACAAAAACTGTTATGTTAGCTATTAACTTTATAAATCTAAGGTAAATTAAATAATGGATTACTTACAATTAACCAGGGAAAATACAGTTGTATTTATAATAATGCGCATTTTGTGCCAGACGCATTTTTTTTGCATATTAGGTAGGTAGCTACGATCTTGTTTACACTAAAATAATTACGTGCGTTTATCTACATGTGTACGTAGATGACGAATACACTGCACACACATCACGATATGCCTAATTATGTTTTTAAAACTTCTATTCAATTTACTGACCTAATATTTATGTACATTAGTAATTATAAAAATGAACGGCATACACAACGCGCGAAAGTACCCACATTTAACTAACAATAATCGCAATACGACGGCCACAGCCATAGATCTATATATATGTCTATGGCCACAGCACATTAGGTCAGGCCTACGTCACTGTCGTCACTGAGAACGTAGTGATGAGGTAAACGGTATCTCTTATAAGTATCGACATATGGAAGTTGAGATAATCTGGTGTTACCTATCGTAGAAATAAGATGGTTTTTGTGGTTTAAATTAGTTTGTTTATAAAATTTAATAGCTTGTTTTATTATAAATTGTTTTACGAATGGGAAATTGATTTTAACGTGTAATTTATTAATATTAGTCCGGAATAACGTATTAAAAGCTATTTTAACAGCCTTATTTTGCAGGACTTGCAGTTTTTTGTAATTTGTTTGACAAGTGCCGCTCCACACAGGCGCCGCATAGGTGAAACAAGGCCTGATTAATACAGAGTATATTTTTAATTTTGTTTTAGGACTTAGTTTACTCCGCCTATTCATAATAGAACTAAGGGCGCCAAAAGCTTTGAGCCCCTTTAATCGTACGTGTTCAATGTGAGTGGTCCAATTTAACTTGGTGTCGAGATGAACCCCGAGGTATTTGACCGATTTAGCCCAAGGAATGTGATGTCCATTAATAACAAGTTTTCGAGCAGGAGGTTTCCGTTTTCTCGAGAACATAATGGCTTCTGTTTTTGACTCATTTAATTTAAGCTTCCATCGCTTGAAATAACAATAAAGTAAATCTAGCGATAGCTGGAGTCGGCTAATAATAAGATCTTCGTCACGCGAGGATGAGTAGGAAGCAGTGTCATCAGCAAAACAAGCAAGACTAGTACGAGGTTGCTTGGGGATGTCGTTTAAATACACTAAAAACAGGAGAGGTCCCAATACGGATCCTTGCGGTACTCCAGCGTGAATGGTAAAACCTCTAGAAAAGACATTATTGATGTAGACTTTAAATGAACGGTCAGAGAGGTACGACCGTATGACTTTTATTAAATAAACGGGTACCTTACACAACAACAGCTTATGATATAAGCCATCATGCCAGACGGTGTCAAAGGCTTTTTCTATGTCTAATAAAAACATCCCTGTAGACATTTTCATATTAAGGCCATGAGAAACATGTTCACTGACACGTGCCAATTGCTGAATAGTTGAATGTGATTGGCGAAACCCAAACTGCTCATTAATAAATCGATTATCCAGAAATTCCAATAAGCGATCATAAATTATACGTTCAAAAAGCTTTGCGACAGTAGGTAATAGGCTAATGGGACGATAATTGACCGCCTTTTTGTGGTCTTTATTCGGTTTTGGAAGTGCTATTACTTTTGCAGTCTTCCAAGCAATAGGAAAATAATGAAGATTCAAGCACGCATTAAAAATTTTTGTTAAAAGTACTATACATTTTAAGGGAATATTTTTTAAAAGGATGTCTTGTATGTTGTCTTCACCTGGAGCCTTACGATTTTTTAGACGCTGGATATTTTTACATATTTCTCTCGGGCGTGCTAATCGGGGTAAGCAAACATCAGTAGACGTGTTGAGGGTTTCAATAGAAGTCATGACAGAATTATTTGTGACAGCATCGCACCAGTCTACCGTCAAGCCCATGTTTCTACTGAAAACAGCCGCCAGCTCATCGCACTGTTCATCAACTGATGTAGTTACATTATCATCTTCTTTAATGAGCGGAGGAATAGTTGAAGCTTGGTTTTTAAGAGATTTAGCAATACGCCACAAGTCAGTATGAGCATTATCAACTTTAGATAATTTAGTATCCCAAGTTTTATCGTTATGTATTTGAATTGCCGCTTTAATTCTCGCTTGTAAAATATTAATATTAGTTCTTATAGTTTTTCTTATTGTTTTGTCAGTGGTACGACATTCCCGATTACGTAACCCATTTTTAAGCTTAATTAGTTTTTTTATGAATTTAGGCAAAGGCTTAGGTTTAAATTCTATTTTGGATTTTGGGACTGATTTATCTCTAGCAGCTGTTATTGCGCTTGTTAAGACATATACCGCTTTATCTATCATTTCATGGGAATCAACTGCAGTACCAGTAAGTGAAATCTGGTCATTTAGATGGTCACGAAATTTAGCCCAATCAGCGGCTTTATAGTTAAACCGGCTGTACGTCTGGCGCTGTATTGTTCCACCTATCGTTAACATGACTGGCAAGTGGTTGGAAGATAGAGCAGGCATCGTTGTAATACTTTTGATTGTCGTTACTTGAGATGCAATGACAATGTCTGGAGTAGAAGGTTGGTGGTCGGTATGATAATGCACAAGAGTAGGTTGAGATGGAGCATGTATGTAATAGTCATTTAATATCATATGGTGAAAAAGCTTTTGACCATGACGATTCATCACGCTATTCTTACACCAATGTGGGTGCCGTGCGTTATAATCTCCTACAAGTAAGACACGTTTCCCTGTGCTGAGCAATGTGTCCAAATCGCAATATAAAAGTGGTAAATTGGGTGACTGATAAATAGAAAATACGTTAACTTTTTGAGAAGATATAGTTACTTCCACTCCAATGACCTCCATGTGAGTCATGCTTGGAGCTATCAGTTGAGAGTGAGGTATATTGCTTTTAATTAAAATTGCTACACCTTGACCACGATTATGCAGTTTATCCTGACGGTAGCAATGGTACCCTGAAATATTAAGAGGCACGTGGCTACTAATCCTTGTTTCGCTTAATGCGATAATATCGGAATCAATATCACCTACGGCCAGATCTACTAGCTCAGATAGTTTGCTTCGAATGCCATCCGCATTCCAATATACAATTCGTAAATAATTAAGTTTGTTATACATATTGACCTAGATGAGTTAGTACAAGAATGACCTTGTCCATCATAGTAGCGCACGAGTTAAACTGGGTTTTGATCTTCTTTAAAACGTATAGAATTTGTAACATCTCGGATATTGCTGGATCTGCACGTGCTGCATGATCAAGTTTTGCACGAGCTGGCTGGTCAGCCCCTGAAAGAAATGCAGTATTGGTCCAGGCGCGATCACGTAATTGCGCTCGTGGCGCAGCTCTTCCTATAGTAGGTTGACGCTGGTCCTTGAACTTCTGCTGCTTCTCTTGGAGACGTTGCATGTAATCTACTCTTACTTGGCACTGACGATAGTTGGACGGGTGATTTTCGTTACAGTTACAGCATTGAACTGGGCTGGTTCGGTCTTTTTTGGGACAATCCTTAGTAGCATGTACTCCAATGCATTTCACGCAGCGCTCAGGCAAGTTGCAGTTTTTGGAAGCATGGCCAAATCGCTGACAACGGTAGCATTGTGTACCAAAATTGTTGTTGGGTTTGAAGCGTTCAATCTGAATGGCACAGTTGGCGAGGTATTTGGTCTGTTTGAACTTTACAATGTCAGTTCCAGGAGGAAGCTGCACGAGAAGAGGTGCCCATGATGATTCACTGGTATCAGTAGAAGTAGGCCCTTTTAGCTTCGTCACCATGGCTTCTCTAAACCCAAGTGCTGTGAGTTCACCTTGCATTGTGTCAATGGCTTCCGCTGGGATGCCTCGAACGACCACTTTATACTTCCTTTCTTCTTTTCGTGCGAATGTGTGAAATAATACTTTTTCAGTACGTAAACCTTCGACTACCGACTTATGGCTTTCATTCGAGTAGCAATATACTGCCACTTTGCCTCTACGCCTATATTGAAGATGAAAGTCCTTAGTGTATCGGGAGACAAGGTGGGTAATAGTATTATGTGACCATTCATCTTTCAGGTCCAATACGACAGGTGGGACACGAGTTGATGCGTTCCTTTTAGGCATAGAAGCATATTGTGGAGTCTCACCTAGACTGCCGTCTGAATCATCCTGCAGGTCTTTAAAGCGATTGGCGGTACTAAATGCCACGGAGGTAGGTTTCCGCTTCGGGTTGACGACGGTGCGCTTAGGTTTTCTCCAGATTTCGTCTTCTGCGGGTCTTTTGTTAGACAAACTCTCTGTTGAGGATGACTTGAGAACGTACTTATCCATGGCCGAAGCTAGCGATACTTTATCGATAAATAGAATATCGAGCGGTTGACACCACTAACATGTATACGTTGACCGGTTTCTCGCGCTATGCACGGGTGCAGCGACTACGTACGTGTGCACTCCGCGCGAACCGAACGACGAATCAACCGAACGACGAATGTTGTTGATATTAAAAAAGACGTTAATGACACTAAATTGAAGACTGAAGCGATGGAGTAAAGACTTTCCGAATTAGAATCCAAGTGCAGCGCTGATGACAGCTACCCTCAACTGCAATTACAACTGACCCAGCTGACCGCTGATCTTTCCTCTAAAGAGCAACGAGAACGCATCAACAACGTCGAAATCAAGGGTATGCCGACTAAGAAGAATGAGAACCTGATTGAGCTGGTATACCGAGTACAGCAAGGCTTTCAATAGAATTGACCATGATATTCTCCTGGCGAAGCTCCTTGCAGCTGGGATTCAGGGCGATTTGTACAGATGGTTTACGTCATACGTTACTGATCGATGCCAAATAGTAGTATATAATGCTATGCTATGCTACATGTATGTATATATTATGTATTACCTGGTTTCTATTATTCATTCACAACTTTCTCATCACAGCACTTGACAGTCCTTTTCACAGTAAGTTCAAGGATCAGTCAAGGATAAAATCAAGTCAAGTTTAAGTTTGTTTAAGTGTTAAGTACTATGTGAGTGTTGTAGAATGTAAGTGTGATGTTCCGCGTGTCCTGCCTGTATAAAAATAAATTAAGCAAGTACCTAAAATATTAAGTTAGAGCCAAAAGTCAAAATCAAATTTTAGCCTACTTGAGTAAGTATTATTTTAGAATTTAGAAGAATGTTTTATAGGGTTCATTTTAGTTGGGCGCCAAACTATTCAAGTCTTCAACTCAAGTTATGGTTGCTAATAAACAAAAAGCAATGTCTTCTGGTTATTTTCATTTGCCAATGAGATTTCATAATCAGACACATGTTATCAAAGCTTATATTTTCCCTGACATTTATCCTTCTTTGATACTTGGATGGGTTTCTGGAAAGAATTCGAACTCTTTCCAAAGATACTTTCTCTTGAACTCAATCTCGAATCTAAAGATCATACAACTTGTGCTGTTGAAAATCAAATAACAACATTTGATCTGTCTGGGAATCAAATAGAAATTGCTAATGACATAATCAAGCGTTTCAAAAGTATTTCTTTTGAACAACGAGGTAAATTAGGCCGTACTAGTTTAGTTAGTCATCGGATCAATACTGGTGATGCTTTACCTATAAAACAACGTTGTTATCGTCTCTCTCCAGAAAAACAAAAAGCACTCATCAATGAGGTCGATAAAATGCAAGAATTAAAAGTTATACAAAAATGTGCAAGTCCTTGGTTATCTCCAGTACTTATCACTGCAAAAAAGAACGGAGAATGACGTTTTTGCGTCGACAGCAGAAAGCTGAATGCAATTACTACAGCCTCCCTTATGTTTCTGAAATACTAGATAACCTCAAAAATGCTAAATATATGTCTAGTATTGATATAGCAAAGGCTTTTTGGGAAATTCCATTACATCCCAAAGACAGAGATAAAACTGGTTTTTACGTACCTGGTAGAGGAATGTCACTGTTACTGTCACTGTTATGCCCTTCGGATTGACAAACGCTCCAGCAACTCAACAAAGACTTATGGACAGTTTATTCACTCCAGAGTTTGAGAATAAAGTGTTCTGTTACTTAGATGACATAATAATCATAGGTGCGACATTTGAGGAACATATTTCACTCCTACTTAAAGTTCATCAGAAACTTTTTTATGCTGGTCTAACCATTAACTTTGAAAAGAGTCAATTCTTTCGCAAAGAACTGAAATATCTTGGCAGATGAGCTAGGATTACGGGCGGATCCCAGTAAAATTGAAGCGATTCTAGCTTAAGCTGCTCCTACCTCTAAAAAAGAAGTAAAAAATTTTTTAGGTACGTGCAGTTGGTTTCGCCGATTCTTCAAATCACATCGATAATCAATTCTTTATTAATAATTATTAATTCTGTTCAATCTCGTTGTATTAATTATCATCTCGTTCTCATATAATTTAAGTACATATATGGCTTTGTAATTTATTTAAGATTTATGTTATTTTCTCTTCACTAGTTATCTATCAACGTTATTTGTTAGCATTTTTATCTGTTAGGACACTTTAAACTTGGACTTTATAACCATAAGCGAAAACTGTTTAAAGCTTCCTTGTGTTTATAATCATAACTTATTAGCTTCTAAGCAGCTGTTAGTTTTCCATGTGAAATAAAATAAAATTAAAATTAAATTTTATTTTGCAAAAACCAGGCAAAACACACAAGTAATTTTTTTAATTATTATGAATAGAGTGAACTAGCAAAAGTCGCGCCAAAATGTAACAGGTGTCATTTTCAGGTCAGAGCTTTGAATTTCATAGTCACCAAGCTTCGCAGGCGGGATCGCAGTAGATTATAATGTTGGAGACCGAGGTGAATGCTGCAGCCCATTCCCTTAGCCGACGTCTACGGCCCATTGTAAGAGATGGGGTGGTCCTATTCGCAACCAGGACGACACCGGATCATCATCAACAGCCCAAAGACTTCCACTGCTGGCAGGCCTCCCCAAAGAGCGGCCACTCGCCACACGGCGGATACTGCTATACAAATCATACGATGGTAAGTACCTGCATTGGTAGGTAGGAACCACAGGTAACTGCAAACGTTTCGTGTCTCAGTAGGTGGGCGGACAATAGCGCGCACAGTTCCCACGCCGCGACCTTCGCCGTCATCCACCCAGTGTGGCCAACACTGCTTCGCCAAAGAGAGCTAAAGTGTCTTGAAAAAAAGAGCTAAAATTTTCAGTAAAAAGGAGCTAAACCAAGAAAATACCAATTTCTGTCTCAATGAAAACGATTCTGTAGCTTTAACATGCTTTTCACTTTATGTGATTCAATAAGTCAGCTTTCTCGGGGTTTAACTCGCAGCGACAATGACTACAGTATGGTTTGGGCTTATTATTACTCACTTCTTTCAGCCAATCTTGAAATGGCGCCTTTTCAAAGCCATTCATCACTGAATTTATGACTTATTGCCATATAAATGACTGTTTCGATTAATATCTACAACAAAACCCCACAGTCAGACATTACTCAGAAGTTGAAACACTGCATCCACCGGCACCATGTGCGGTGTGCCACCGCGCCGCTGCCTCAGCTCTCCGAGCTCATCGTTTTATTGCTATTAATTATTGTAGTATGTAAGTTATTCAGGCCATACCTGCATACTATAATTAGGTAGCACAGTTAGCAGGTTCGTTATCTTTTGCTAACTGGGTGACGGCATCGCATCTCGGAGTCGCGGCGCGGTGGCATCGAGCGCGGATTGTAAATTGGTAACCAAGGCCGCACCCGCCTGATGATCGTTTTGTCCATACCGTTAAAAGTAACTTAATAAATAAATAAATAATTATTATTATATTAGAATCAAAGAGGTATAAAGACGTATTTGATTAGAAAATAAGTTTCTTGTTCACTGGACCACAGAATAGGTGGAATATGTTATCTGCGTACAACCACACGCAGACAACTAGATGAGGAGGTTGTATCGCGATGACTCACCGCTCACCGGTGAGTCACCCGTCCTGCTCACTCACTCAGCTCTCTGCACATCCATAAATTATTGCAAACTGTAAAAACGTATCTATCATGTCGAATATTGCAGTTTGGCACGAAGACTTACAATAAAAAAAAAACGGATCCCTATATAATATAATACAGAATTGAGCTAGAACTTATTTCTTTTGTAGGGGCATAGGGTGTAACAAAACTGAGTATGGGGAATGCAATGAGCATGGTTCGAGCTCGAGTGTGTGTCACACGAACATTAAAATTTTCTACGTGTATTGTTCTCATTTTGTTTTTTCTCACCGACTAGTACTAGGATATGATTATGTATTTTAGTGATCTGTGCACACAGGTGAGGCGAAGACCATTAATTTAGTGTTATGACTTTGTGTCACTGTGAAGGTCACTTATTTAATGTTGTGTGGCTGGAAGTAGCGAGACACCCCGACCGCACGGGTTTGATAGTTTACGCAGTTTCAGGGCCGTCTTTACCCGGGGGTTCAAGGGGTGCGGGGCACCAGGGCGCACGGTCCTAGGGGGCGCAAGCCGACTGTCATACATTTCGATAGGTACCATACCGACTCTGAGATCACGCGAGCGGAGCTGCGGGCACAGCTAGTTCATTATACATCATTGGTATTGTTTTACTACGGTGCCGCATGCCGCTTTCGGTACATCATACCATTTGCGTGTGCAAGTTACTTTCACACTTATTACCACCTACACTAAGAATTTAAATTCACTCACCACGTGACAATATCCAGTTAAAAGAGCGCGGAGCAATTTCGTTTTAATTTGACACATCGTACAGATAGACTGGCATGATGGCTAGGGCACCCAGCGAATAGGGCGCGAATAGCGGTCACTGACAGGGCCGTATTTACCCTAGGGCCAAAAGCACCATAGTCTGAGGCGGTCTTCTTTGACTTCGCGCTCGGCTTTGAGCGCCAAAGGGCGACAGAATTTCGCTTTTACTGGACTAATACCCACACTTTACTCCTGGCAGGAGGATCAACTTATGAAGTTTGATCCCTATCCGGCTAACGCAGTAAAAATAATAAATTAATAAATAAACGTAAAAATTTTGGCGCTCACTTCGCTCGCGCTCGCGCGTTAATGATGATGATGATGAAACATTAGGAGCTCTATTCTGTAAATAAGGGAAATTTCACTGTTTTTATTTAGGTTTATTTACAAACGCGGCAAGGGCGCAGGCTGACTTTCGCACCCCGGCGCCGAATATGCTTAAGACGGCCCTGCGCAGTTTATTACCTTTTTTATGAGAATGAATGATGTGACGAGCTGGTCGTTCACCTGATGTTAAGCGACACGGCCGCCCATAACAGTTACAGTCACTCGGAACTTTAAAATAGTATAGTTTCGCGTGACACTGCACTATGCACGTCATCCTGAGACATCACACATAGTAATCAGATTACTAGATTGTAAGTTTAGGTCATAAAATCTCATTTACCCAGTGATTTCACTATCTAAAATGCCTTTCAAACCGGAGCAGAGTAGTGCTTGTACACTACTGCTTGGCGGTAGAATAACTGGCAAAGCGGTGGTATCTACCTCTTAGAGCATTTCTATGTGTCTACCAAGACGAACTTTGCAGGGAAGTCCTACAACCTAGTAGTAAAAAATACAGCGTATAATTGCAAGCGAGCGGTTGGTAGGTATGTATATGTAGGTATTACTAAACTTATCCTACAATAAATAGCGCGTTATCAGCGCGCGCGCATGGCCGCGGCCGCCGAGTGTAGGTAGATACCGTGCCGGCTGTAATCTGGCGCGATACGCAAACACTAAGCGGCTTATTGTTCGGCACGACAACTCATTAAAACACAACCGATTTCATTAGGTATCATAATTATACGTGTTTATATAATTTACTGATTTTGTCATTATCTACCGAGCCATCGGCATCAGTGCCGACTTGCCGAGCGTGATGCGGTAATGCTCCGCTTAGAACAAGTAGGCAGTCATCCTATGGCTCCGTTGTTCTAGGGAATATCCCAGGATTCCCAGGAACTCATTGTACCAATTAATAATGAATGGCGTCACGAGCTGGCTTCTACTACTACTACTACTACTGATACTATGAGTGTGTCAAAATAATAACGTTCTTTTTTTAAATAACACACTAATTGAAGCGCTTTCTATCACCAAATTATTTTAACCGCAACAAAATATATTCAGATCACTGGAAATTCACGATAAGCAGTAGTACAGCCTTAGCTCACAAACTAAAATAAAAACTGGCGTAGTGCGAGTCGGACTCGCGCACGGAGGGTTCCTTTCCATTATCATCTATCCAAAAAACCAGCAAAAAATCACGTTTGTTGTGTGGAAGCCCCCTTAAATACTTATTTTATCCTGTTCTTTCTGTTGTTGTTTGTTTTTAGTAATGCTTGTTATAGCGGCTACAGGTAACTAGAGTTGCCGCGAATAGTGTTTATAGCGAATAGTCGAATACCGATTAATCGCCATTCACTTCGGCGAATAGTCGAATAACTCGACATTACTATTCGACATAAAAAAAAAACATTAAACACATTAAAAATATTTCTAATTTTTTCTATGATTGTGAGAAAAGAAAACAATAAAGACAAACAGTAAATGACAGAAAAATAAACCCATATGAATAGTGGGCTTTGAGTACCAATAAGAATAGATTTCCTATTTTAAGTAAGCTTGCTAAACGATACTTAATCACACCAGCAAGCTCTGTTTATTCAGAAAGACTATTTTCCGAGGCAGGTTTAATTTACGAGGAAAAACGAAACCGACTTGCTCCAGAACGTGCAGAAAAAATTGTTTTTTTGCACCACAATCTGCCTCTGTTGGATTTTAAATATTAATTAAAAAACCTTACTAATTTAATTACATGAATATGATAGGCACAGGCACATATTACAGATAATAATTGATATTGTGTATTGTTTTATTAAGGAAAATAATTAAAATAATTATTATTTTTAACTCATTAGTTCTTTTGTTTGTTATAAGTTTATTTTCGACGACTATTCGCCGAATGCCGAATAATACTAGCTATTATTCGGTATTCGACGAATATAAAAAAAATGACGAGTAATGCCGAATACCGAATAATAGCGAGTATTCGCGGCAACTCTACAGTAACATCTTTGTGAACATTTCAACGTCTAATTATTACGGTGCATGAAATACACTCTGGTGGGTGACAAACGGACAGACGGACATCGGAGCCTTAGTAATAATATGTATTTACAAACAAAAAAGAATTTAATTAGGTACTCTTATCGGTTGTCACATCAGTATAACCTTTGCTTCCCCACACATTATATTTTATTTATTTTATGTACCTACTGTGATCCGGTTTGAAGGGCAATAAACGACCGCAACGCAACCAGTGAAACTACTTACTAAATGATATTTAATGACCTGATCTATCTTAGATACTAACTACTAGACTAGAACACCTACCCTAGTAGGTAAGTACAGCGCCGGCCCGAGGGTAAAGCCGCAGGATCAGACGCTCGTCACTGTCAGAGGTGAGGGGCGCCAAAATATCAAATGCGAAACAATCAGAAGATTCAAGGTAAAAATAAAAAGCTGTAATTTCACCCGAGTAATTTGATCCGAAATAAGTCTTGTTATTTATTGAAAATTGCCATTTTCAGCACTTTTAGACGTCAAAAATAATACATACGTACTACTATGTAATACATTTATAAATGATGACTTTTTATTGTGCTGTGTGGAATCAATTTCTCTGGAATCTACTTAAAAAGGTGTTATTATTATTACCTACAATGATGTTATTTGTGCTCGTCATCGAAATAATACCCAAATTATTTCGATGGTGCTCGTAGCAGCAGCAATACTACGCCTAGAGGCTACCTTAATTTAAATTCCATAAGTGTTGAATTTTACACTTTGTAAGGTAATTTTTTGTTTTAACATAAACTGAAACATTATTATTTGATGTAAAAGCGTCGCTAACCGATGGGCGCCGGAAGACGATCTCGCTCCACCCAAACCCAGGGCGCTGGGTAGGTGTCCTACCTACTACATGTAGTATCTAATACTATTAGTATTAGATGTCTGTGGTGAGGCCTATGCATCAGGATGACGTACGGAGTGCAGTGTCACGCGAATTCCGAGCGATACAACGGGCGGTCGTGATGCTAACACCAGGCGAGCGACTAACTCGTCACGTCATTGTATTATTATTATTATTTGTAATACACTAGCAGCTGTTTAGCTGATGCGTGTATATCTTTTCAGTGCACTTGTAGTTTATAATGTTTATCAAGTCTGTTTTCAAGAGTTCACTGAGGGAGCACTAATCACTGACTCTGGGAGTTTATTTCCAAGCGTCCACGACACGGTTAGGCAAAAAGTGTTTACGCGGATTGCTTTTAGCGGCTAAGTTTAGGAGCTTTAGCGAGTGTCCTCCCAGGTGTTAATTCTTGTTCATGGTATTGCATTAAAAATATTTTTTACGTTCAAATTATGGCACTGTTAATAAATACAATTATACCTCTGCTCTATGTACCTAAACTAAAGAATAGCTTTCAGTGATGACATTGTTTCTATGCTCCTGCGCAACAACAGGAAATATTAGAGGAATACAACACCAGAGACAAACCTTATTTGGTTTTATTGGTGTTTTTAGGCAAGTTGTAAATCTTTTTTCTGATTTAAATAAATAAAAAAAAACAAAAAAAAACGACAAATATCACTATAATTACTTTATAGAATATTCGCTTCTAGCACGTACTAATAATGATATAGTATTTTCTAGGCACACACGTAACCAGGTAGGTAGATACATTGGAGATCTAAATAACATCACCACGTCACAGAGGCGCACTCAGGTGGTATCGTCAGGGGCGGCCGGGTGAACTTGCAGTCATAGGCAGGTACTAACCCATAGACTGCAGGTAAGTAATAATCGCCACCGCATAATGGATATTAAATTCGTTTTATTGATAATAATAATAATATTCAAAAAACAATAATTGCACTTAAGGACGTAATAATAACTCTAATACTACACATTTAGATAATCAAGTTATTATAAAAACGAACGATTGCATTCGCGAATAAATTACACATTATTTCCATACCTAGTTACTATAAAACTCTTGGGTACCTATGTACAAAACGTTCAATTCAATGGCAATTTCTAGAAACACACATTACCTACTTTACATGATCAAATAGCGGATAGTGTATACAATAATATTGTACAACGAGACAAAGGTAAACCTCATTCACAGTCGGTGGCAATCCGGTCGGTATCATCAATCCACTTGTTTGTGTGTGATCCGTGCGAGAGTTGACAGCTACGGGGGTCGCAGCTCGATAGGGCAACCTGCAACAACACCGACCGTCGCCGACACCATACACGGCACGATCACAGTTTCTTGACGATGTCAAACTTGGACTTGAGGTCCATGGGCACTTTCTTGGGGTCAAACTTCTTCTTAGCGGCAAGATGCGCGCGCATCTCGGCCGCAGTCATCTGCAGGTTGAGCCGCGGTGCATCCTGCGGCGGCTGCGGCGGCGGGCCGTCCGGCGCCGCGGCGGTCGTGTCCGGCGCGGGCGGCGGGTCGAGGTCCGGCACCGGGTCGCCGGGCGCTGGCGCCGCCACCAGCAGCTCGGCGTCCTCCGCGCGCTCCTTGATGCGCGCCACCACCTGCTTGTGCGTCTCGCCCGCGATGCTGTGCCCGTTCACCTCGAGGATGCGGTCGCCGCGCTGCAGGCCGGCCGTCTCCGCCGGCGAGCCCTCGTCGACCTTGCCGATGTACTGGCCGGGCTTGCCCTTCTCCGCGTGTAGGTTGAACCCGTAGCCGTCGAAGTTGGGCGTTTTCCGCACGTGGCAGAGCCGCGGCTCCGTGGCCGCCGACCCGTTCGCGGACATGTCTTGCTGTACGTGTGACGCGCGCTCGGAGACGCGCCCGGGCAGAGACTGCCGGCCGGCGGCGCTGCCCGCGCGCTCCTCGCGCCCGCCCCTGCCCCCGCCCCCTCCCGCGCCGCCCTCCGCCGCACCTGCGAAGGCTCGCTCAGGTGCGTGGCAGGGGAAGCCAGCCAGCCGGCGCGCGACGGCCTCCAGTGTGCACCGAATCGCCGCAGAGACGCGAAGTATCGTCGCGAGTGTTGTGACAGTTGAAACGGTTCTGAAGAGGTGTGGTGACGGTTCCCGAACGCTGGACTGGAAGGTGAGTGCAGACGAGGGAGGCACTCAGTGCAGAGGCAGGGCATGCGAGGGAAGGGACCGAGGCTCGGCGACACGTCAGCCGGCGCCCGCGCACGCCGGGATCGGGGCCGCGCGCAACGCTTTCCCGCAACGATAGGCTGCAGGCAGGCACACTAATCGAAAAATGTACAGACACCTTCTATGTATAAGTTGTTTGACACCCTTCGATGACCAGTTTCCTATACCTAATTATTGTGTGTTTGTTTGGCCAGACTTGACTGCTTTTGGTTATGAATGAGTATTAGAGTATAATTGAACACGTAAACAAAAACCATACGAAACATAAGGAGTCAGTAATTTTGCCATGAATGAAAAGTGGAAGATGAAAGCATCTAGAAAGGTAAACAGTAACAATCTCAGTAGCGGTGGTTTGTCAGCGAGCGGTAGATGGCGCGATGTCTGCGTTCGGTCGGTCGTTGCTCTGTTTCCACACCTCCCTGCCCTGTACTAGTAACTATGATGTTTGGCTCCGTGTGTGAGCCTCGAGCCACACGACTCCCCCGAGCTGCACCGGGCCGGGGAAGCACGGCCGGTCGCTAGATCTGGCAGATTATCTGTGGAATGCGGCTGATAACAACATTACTGTACCGCAGAGGTAACGGTTGCCGCGGAGCTAAACCGTGAATTAGCATAGAATTGAATGACGGCTTGAAACTATTAAGGAAGGAAGACGCTCGATATGGAGTTCCCATAGAATAATGAATGGCAAACGACGTGGCTCCAAGCTACGCATACAACATGAATGGACTCAGTAATCAGTAGGGCTATATAGCTATTTATCTTCATATTTTAATGAGCACAGGTTCAGGCCTGTGAACGTGACGTTGTTTTAGATACACATAGACTGTCAGGCTCGACACCACTGCATCAGAAAATAATACAAACCGGACTAGTTAGTTCCGAAACCGACGGTTGACCGCAACCAGTTATTATTAGAGAATTTATAGATGTAGCCAGCAGTGAAGCTAATAATAAGACTGTGCCCTCACAAATCTTAGAAATTACAAAAGCAAAAAATAAATGATATGTTTGCCATAATTATTTATGTATTTGCCAGATATGTAAGTAAACATAAATACATTTAAACTTAAGTATAGATATATGTATAGGTCACAGTAAATACAATACAATCTAACCCTCGTCTTCGTTAGTATGTTGAGTTTTATTCGTAGATGGTTGATAAAGTAAAATCAATAAAACCAAGACATTACTGGAATCTACCTGGTCGGTAAAGCGGCTGTTGTCAGAACAGCTGATGTTGGAGCCGACGAACAGCAACCAGCCTCGTGAGAATGCTTGCGAAACAAAACAACAACAACAACATGCCATCGAAAGGAACGTGCGCGTCGACAATAATACAACTGCAATTGCATGTCGTCCGTCAGAGTCTCGACAATCCTGAGGACACAAATTAATAGACAAATAAAGTATTGTGACCAAAGGCGCAGATCCGCATATTGCAAAACAAGAGCCACGACCATTGCAACCCAAGCACAGGGGCGCAGGCTGGGCTCCTGCGTGCCGCATCGGTTGCGCAAGCGCATGCCGCTGCGGTGACGTCACGCAACACATCACCGATTTGTAGACAGATTGCGAAACACGACAAGAGCGCTCATTAAATTCAATGTTATCGATTAGCTTCTTTTCCTGCCATTTTACTTCCGCTAGTTTTTTACGTTTCCTCTGAAACATTAACTGGATAAACGTGTTTCGGTAATATTCGCACAGAACCTCAAAACATATTTACAAATACCTACCTACCTTCTCCTAAAGTTTTATTGAAAGATTTTTGTCAGACAAATATTTTTCTTAGTAGAGTATAGTTCACAAAAGTAGTAGGTACGTTACATAGCGTTAGCGAGTGGATACCTACTTTGGTCAAACAACATTTATTACATACCCACCTAAATATTTACTCTAATGGGAAGATATCTGAGGCAAAGGCAATTCGCTTGCATTAGCTACTCGCAGTATGCAGTTTACCTTCACTCTAATACGCACCTTTGAATACCTTACATAAGTACTCGAGTTTAAACTCGATTTTTCTCTATTAGGGACATAATCTTTTGCGAATGATGAAATTAAAGACCTATTTAGGTAGTTATTTAAAATACATTAAATACATTAGACACAATTTTTTTAATATGTGTGCACAATTCACACATCGCCATCTAGCCCCAAACTAAGCATAGCTTGTACTATGGGAACCAGATGACTGATACAATACTTATATACTTTTTTTTTGTAAATACATACATAGAATACACAATATAACACCCAGACGCAGAACAAACATCTATGTTCATCACAAAAATGTTTGTCCTGGGTAGGAATCGAACCCACAGCCCTCAGTTCAGAAGCCAGGGCAGGGCTATAATATTATTTTAATGGACCCATAGACATATATATTAAGGACAGGCCTAATGGCTGGTTATAGGTCGCTTCAAAGTGGGTGCCAATTTCACAGGTTGGCATCCACTAGCGCTCAGTCTGTGATGGAAGTTAGAAGGAATCGGTCGAATGTTACAAACATAATATGCCAAGTTGTATTGTGAAGGGTTGCACAATCTATACTCAAGAGTGCAGTAAAAAGAAAGACCAAGTTTCTTACCTCAAGTAATTCAATATTTTCAATATTACACTCTAATAATCATTGTAAACATCAACATTGACGGACATAATGGCAGCGATAGGTACCTAATTTTCTCAACTTGTCGTAGTTCACGGGAAATCTAATAGATGGCGCTGACTTTCCCCACGCCACGCGCCATTTTGACAAAATAAAATGTTCCTTCGGGCATATCCTGATATATAAATCTATGAATGAACCATTAAAATAGTATTATAGTATTATTCTAATGATATATTATTTTATTTTATTGTACGGTGTACGTATACGTATTACGTACAGGGTGGACCAGCCAAACCATCCCTCCCAGAGAAAAAGCATAAGCAACGGAAACACTTTGAACGTTTACGATTAGAAATAAAAATAACTCAAAGATTTTTTAATCAGTTGCCAGAGCCGTTTCTCGGACGATCTAATGTAAAAATGCCTGTATTTTTATGTAATCGAAGTAGAATATGAAATATAATAATTTATCCTTAAAAAAACCTACAAGTGAATTGGTTTCTCAAACCTGCAGCGATGAAATGCCCCCTATGTTTATTTCCTGACACTACTTACTGCAATCTGTGGCACAGAATATTATGTCCTATTTATTTTTTTATTATTATTCACTCATTTATTTATATTTCTTAAATTTATGTTTTTTATAATACTTCTTATAAAATTAAAATTACAAAAATATTATAAAAAACCTAAACCGAGTGTCCCGCCGGCAGCGGGGCAGGGCCCAAGCTACCGGTGGTCAGGGCTGCAGAGTGAGGAACCTCCTGACAATACGTGCCGTGTCAAGGAGTACCGCCTTCTGAATCTGACCCTTGATCCAGCCGTCCAGCGAGAGCCTCTCGAGATGTTGGTCGAGGCTCTTCGCTATAAGACCGTTCGCCGAAACGACTATCGGAACAATGCTCGTTGAGTCAACACTCCACATGGCGATTACCTCGTGAGCCAAGTCAAGGTACTTGCTGAGTTTGTCCTTCTCAGCCTTCACGAGGTTCTCGTCATGCGGAATGGTGATGTCAACGAGCACTGCCCGGCGTTGGGACCGGTCTACCAGCACGATATCAGGCTTATTGGCTACAATAGTCCTGTCCGTGATGATAGAGCGGTCCCAATAAAGCAACGCACGGCCATTTTCAAGAACCGGCCCCGGTGTGTACTTGTAGTACGGCACCTCAGACTCGACAAGGCCGTATTGAAGGGCAAGTTGCTGATGAATGATCCTGGCCACTAGGTTGTGTCTGTGCAAGTACTCTCCGTTAGCAAGATGAGAACAACCGGAAATAATATGTCGGAGAGATTCCCCGGGACGGCGGCATGCTCGACAAATGTCGACCGTACCGTCCTTCATTATATATTTCCGGTAGTCATTCGTCTTGATAACTTCGTCCGCAATTGCACAGACAAAACCCTCGGTTTCCCCAAAGAGGTTGCCGAATCGCAGTTCACCGACGTATGCAGGTCCACATCGGGCCCCGTCAGGGCCCGATAGAACCGCCCGTGCAGCTCCTTGCCTTTCCATACGTTATTATTATTATTATTATTATTTTTTTGTACGAAACATTTAACGCGAATCGTTGGACCCGTTTTGGTGTGAAAGCTAACATACATAAACAAACAGATAACATTTCTCCTTCATATATATAATTATCATAGAGCAGTGTCTGATGGTTTCTTGTAATGTCAAAGATATCACAAACTGCCCCATCCCTTGATCCTGCTCTGTGCTGACTGCTGTCCTGTGCTGTGCGAAACTATATTTTTACAAAGTTCTTTTTCGGTGGGATAAAAGGAAATACAGGCTTGAATGATGGTAAAATACTACCAACCTACTGAACTGAAGCATGAGACAATGCTTGAGTTGAGACATGTCTCGAGTGCGCCTGCGTGACATTTGTTGAACCTCGATAGCATTGTTCACTTATGTCCATCAAGTACCTACCACCCACTTATGTTTTATTCATCGAGTGGCGCTGAGTGCATCACTTTCTACTTTTCCTTCTATTTGAATACGAGAGATCATCAATTTTATTCGTTTTGTAAAAGAATTCGTAAAGCGTATTCGAATTTATGTTTTATTACTATCAGTGATGGTAATAAAATAACAGGCTAAGTGCGAGTTGGAGTCGCGCATGGAGGGTTCCGTACCATTATCTATTAAAACTAGCAAAAAAATCACATCTAATCATCTAATTTTTCCTTTACAAAATTAATCTGTAATAAATCACGTTTGTTGTATGGGAGCCCCCTTAAATATTTATTTTATTCTGGTGGTGTTTTTATAGCGGCAACAAAAATACAAAATGTCAACTGTCTAACTATCACGGTTCATGAAATACAGCCTGGTGACAGACGGACAGCGGAGCCTTATTTATATAGGGTCCGCTTTACCGTTTGGGTACGGAACCTTAAAAACCATAACTTTATAATATAGCTGCATATTTTATTACACCTATATACATACGTATAAGGCTACAAACGAGTAGGTACAAGGCAGTTACTGGCCTGTGGGCCTCCCGGACGGGTGCTTTTAAACACGTGTATGTGAGCCCAAGATTCCCAAGTGAATAAAATTATTTAATAACTAGCTTTTGCCCGCGGCTTCGCACGCTTGTGTTATGTTATTTTTACGTTATAGTCTAATAATAGCTCATGCATTTCGTACCAAACAACAAAATCCACTAAATCTTTTCGAAGCTGAGCACAGTAACCTGTATTAGCATAGGTATAGGTATAACGCAAGCATAGCCGTGAGTGGAAGCTATTTAAGCCATTATCTAAAAATAAATGTTTTGAGTCTAATATAGATTTATAACAGTAAAAAAAGTTTCAAACAAAAAACTACAATTTTATAAGTACCTCTTCATATTACAACAAAAAGAAATCATCATCACTTCACTCAGGTCTTTAACAGAAGTTTCAGTAAGTTTTGTTTAGGTAGTAGTTACCTAAGCAGGCAGGTACAGTTTAGAAAAATATGGAAGAATCACACACGACGATCCTGTTTTGCTCAGTTTTACATATTATCCGCGCGCTTTTTGTTCCATTTACCACATTTTTTTACCTTCTTAAGTTTGGTTCCATACGAATTGAGTACCTAACTACCTACACATAGCCAGTGTCAATAATAAGTTTATAATTTGCTGGAGATATGCATTTACCTGTACGACGCCTACATAATTAATTTTCTTAATACTAATTAGGAATTACAAATACTAAACCACCACTCCTTAAAGAATCGACTGTTATAATTATTATTATGTCCACTATTTTCCACGCTGTCTCATTCCCAACATACCTACCTAGTGAGGAAAGTGAGGAAGTAGGTTAAATCGTCATTACATAATTATTACTAACACCCAAGTTACTTACCTACTATAACTCCTTCTTGAAGTAACCGAGTAATCAATCATTTTCTGCTCCCGTGGTTTATTTAAAAGCCCACAGATCTAAAATATTTTAACTGTTAAAAACTTATTTCAACATGCAAGAAGAAGAAGAAGAACAAATCAAAAACGAACGAACGTTACGCGCCATGTTGTTAATTCGAGGATACAATTTTATTGCCATAATGAATACCTACATATTAATTATTATATCTAAGTACTTACCCTTTTTAAACATTTTTCATCAAATATTTCGTATCATTGGCTAAATACAAATAATAGCACCTCCAGCTTACTTTAATCCCAAAATAAAAAAGGTTTAAAATGCGTAGCAATGATAAGGGTATATAACTTAAGTAGCTATAAGTACTACAGGGGGTCTAGCAAAGATACCAACCACTAACGCTAACGCCAAACGCTAAGTCCGAAACTGTATTGAAATGACATTCGCTGTGGAAAAGTTTAAAGCGATTTCCGAAATGTCATCCTAGTACATTTTGGAGTTAGCGTTTGGCGTTAGCGTTAGTGGTTGATTTCTTTGCTAGACTCCCAGGTACCTTAAAACTTCCTTGGGGTTGATCAAGAATGTAGCAGTAGCGCAAAAATAATTTTCTCTACCTAATTGAAATGGTAACGTGTAGTAAGTTCATGTAAATAATACATTTTACCAGATCGCCAATAAAGAACATTACTCCCACCAAAACCCAATAAATCGAAAACATGAATAATAATTTAGTTATGTTTCAATATTGGCTAAATATGATATCGCGTGAAGCCTTAAAACTTATAAAAAAAGTCTAAGTTTTTAGTTTTCTAAATTCCTTGTTCTCTGTGTCGTGCTCATATTCAAGAAGGTTCTCATACCTATCCTCTTTTTTAGTTCAGACCACAGATTAACGAAAAAACTTATCTATATGTAAATAAATACATATGATTTTTTTGGGTATAGGTACTTACATAATGAACATATTGTTTTTCTCTAATCTGCATTGCATCGAGCGCAGACGAAGTTATCGCGCGTTGTATTTCGCCGTAGCCCGAAATGTGTGATACACTGCCGGTAATGCAGGCGTACCAATTGTTATTTACTGTTGTAAAACATGCATTAAATTACTTCCTTATTGATTAGTGCAGTGGGGATTGTTCAGAATGAAATACAAAAATATAGGACTTCCGTACTCAAAGAGTAAATCCTTATTACTGAACCTCCGCTGTCCGTCTGTCTGTCGGTCTGTCCACCAGGATGTACTCATGAATCGTGATAGTTAGACTGTTGAATTTTTCACAGATGATATATTTCTGTTGCCACTATAATAACCGTGGTCCGTATTCAAAGGGACAGATAAACAGACAAATAAAAAAAATTGGTTTTACTTCATATTGATAAGGAATTATAAATTAAAACTATTACAATTTATTTTTGTAATCACAAATAATACTCTCACAGTTTGTAAAACATATTTATTCTCCGACATGCAATATAACGCTACTGCTTCCTCCATTTTATTTAGCCCACGTCGGTCGCGCAGCAGGCAAACAAATTGACTGTGTGTCCAGGTTGGGGCGCTACAAAAACGTCGAGGATAGTCAACACAGATGTTTTTGCGCGCCAACTCAACAGTGAAGGTTTGGGCGTATATGAAGCCGTGCCATAATAGTAACAAAGTTTTTTTCTTTAATCTGTGCATCCGGATAAACCCGAGATAAAATTACCGTCAGTAGCAGTATAGCAGAGTAACATTTTTTTCTTTCATCTATGGTTAGTAGCCAAAATATAACTTACCTTTTGACACTGGCTAAATACCTACACTATGTGTGGAGCCAAAATATAAGAAAAAAAACTTACCTTGAGGCCTTGAAGCAGCCATCTTGTTAAAATCCCGTTCCGTTTCATAATGGAATCTTAATAATTTTCACCAAAAAAAAAAATTAACGATATATAAAATTTAATATATCCTATGTTTTGCGCCGGGTTTTTCTAAGCTTATTAGTGAAAACCGCATGAAAATCCGTTCAGTATTTTCGGACTTGTGCCGTAACAAACAAACAAACAGACAATATGTCTAAAAAGTAGCTTAACGTGATCAGCGAAAAATTTCAAGCCAACCTGTGTCATTTTTTTTCGATATCTTGCATTTACAGATTTTTTTATCTCTACAGTTTTATTATATGTATAGAATTATATGTATAGAATAGATAGATATAGATGTATAGAAACTATTATATTAAAACGAATATGTGTCCTCGGTACCTAGCTAGCTAGAATCACTCTCACACTACATCCCTGCTGGCACTGGTACCTCCACACCGACGCACTATAGCCCAGCTAAGCAAGATAGTAGTAAAAACCCTTGCATAAGCCAAATCATAAAGGAAATTCATTAAAATGATGAATTATTGTAATAATATCTAATGTAATGTATATTACTTAATAATCAGTTGTTATAAATACAACTAGCGGAGTCCGACTGGCGATTGGCGAAACGGGCTCCGCAATGCGGAAGCTAGCGAGTGACTCGCGAGTCACGCGTCTGGTCTCGTAGCAGGTGAGGCACCTGTGCTACGATCGCCCGCCGTGAGACTTCCCCCTCGCCCCGTCTCTCTAGACCCAGTACTCACCTAGCAACCAAAATAAATCCAGTATCTTGCGGTGAAAACCACCATAATAATAAAAAGAATAAAATTTATTTATTTTGAAAGTATCGAGACTTGTATTTTTTGTTGTATGGGGTTTACAAAACTTTGATCGAAAGGGTCTGTGGGAGTTTTGGCGGGAACGCGGAAAATTTCACGTCGTTGCATTGTATTATTTTTCAAAACTTTTGCTTTTTCCAGTGTTAATGTTTAAAATTGGTGGCGTTTTAAGCATTAAGTGCTGAATTACGAGCATGAGTGAGGGCAAGTGATATAATGTGGTGAAACGTGATTTTTCGTGTTGCTTACAAAACTCTATAGAAGGTTCTAGTAAAGTTGCCACCACTTTGCTGGAGCATGACTTAGACTGGACTATGACTATGACTAGGACATGACTTTGCGTGAAATATTTTATAACACGATGAAAATCTAATACTTGACACTGCCTAAATACACTATGTGTGGAGCCAATTTATAAGAAAAAAAAAGGGTCTGTGACCGATCGGCCCTAACTCATACTCAATTACTCATATCATTTGTAGCTGTATGAACTATGAAACTGCAAAGATTCTCCGCTCCGAAAAGAAAATAATAAACGACTCTTGCTACCGCGCAATAAGATGCAA
This sequence comes from Ennomos erosarius, assembly GCA_963580505.1. Taxonomy (NCBI): domain Eukaryota; kingdom Metazoa; phylum Arthropoda; class Insecta; order Lepidoptera; family Geometridae; genus Ennomos; species Ennomos erosarius. The sequence continues at coordinate 9,868,560 of OY757002.1, read as the reverse complement.
AAGAGCTCGCATACCACACCACTGAAACCCAAAATCAAGCGTCGTATCAGATACTTTGAATGCGCAAACTCTGCACCACACTGAGTCAGCAACGCCCGCGACGCCACGTCTCCCCAGCAGGGTGCTGGGCCACAGATTAGAATATAATATATTATAGCTGTTATAGGAACGTGGCCACAGGCTAAATGTAAGTTACTAGGGCACTTTGGATCAGTCGGCTCTATGCACATTGCACAACACAACACAACAACCGAGCTATAGCGTGCAGGGGTTATACGATGCTACTTCACATTGGATTTATTATTTCCGCGAAGCAGTAATTTAAATTATTGTGATAGATTACTTATAAATTGTAATATATCTAATCTTATAATTACCTAAAACGCTTGAGCTAAAGCCTACAGGCGGATTCACGTTCTGATTCCGACACTAGACCTAGCCTAATATCATAAGGATGCGTATAATTAATTACCTACCGACGTCATAGGTAATCGATAGCTGCGTTACTAACCGACTAGTGAAAACGGTTCGATGACGAAGCGATATAAATAAGCGAAGCTTTATCGGTTATCATGATTACTGCGATATAAAATATTCCGCACGCTGACGTGTGGAGCTGCTGTAGAAAGTATTACCGACTCTGTGTCCCCGGTGACCTCACGGCTCACGGCGGAATGCGCGACGCTGCCTGCGAGCCACAGGCGCAGGCAGCTTTCAATAAAATTAACATTAGAAACACTCAGCGCCGACGAACCGCATCGAACGCCAGTGGATCAACTCCCGGTAGACGACATCGACACATGTACGGTAGTGGAGTTTGACCAGTGAGGTCAGGGAAATTACGAAAATTGGCCTACAATGTATTGTATCATAATATTTGTTCAGTTGTTCTGATTCCGGGCAAGTCCCGTTAGATTGTATGCGCTGTAGCTATATATAGTATATATATCATCATGTAACACACAACACTTGCAGGAGTTAATACCGATATCTAGGGGCGTTCAGTCACAGACCATACACCTGCCGAATTAACAAACTTGCTAGAGTCAAATAGAGTTCGAGTGGAGCCACTTCCCCCTCCACCCCGCGCCTGCGCACAAACATCGGCGTAAGTACTCGCATTCCAATCTCAATGAATACATTAGCAGCTGAGATGCCAGCTACGGCAAGGAAGGTCGACAGCGTCAAGTCGACGAGAGCCTGCAACCACTTCGATGCGTGCAGGTACTCACGTATAATTATAGAATGATGCATGCAGTATAAGGTAATATAATCATTATCGCCATAGTTTTTGTAGACCTCTACCCGCGGTCCGCAACGCAAGCCATCCCTCGTCCAATCTCACGAACAAAAGATATCAACGCGCTCACTGTTCCCGCGCGGATGTCCCGAGTCCCGAACGGAACGATGCCTCTTCCATATTAGAATCGCATGGTTATGTTTGTATGAACAAACAAATGATATCGGTTTGTGAACGCAATCTTCGTAATGGTATCGACATTCCAGCGATAAGATATCGCGTTATCAAGCCGCTATCGAGCCTGTAGTTTAGCGGACACGTTTGCCCATCGCAGCGGCCATTACCGCATGGTTGAGTCTTCTCTACTTCTTGGTAACCACTGCACTACAAGTAGGCTCCCATGTAATGTAGAGGTCTGTGGTACACTTACCATGGAGTAGGAACTACTTACACATTGAATTTAGCCAAGCTATGCGCCCTAATCAGCATTACTTGAACTGAACCCTTTTTTGAGAGAAAAGAAAAATGGTACCTACCTATGACTTGTATTACCTACTTTAAATCAATAACTTATTTTGATTATAATAATGTTTGACGAAGTCGAGGTGACCTCGCTGGAGGTGCTAACGACTGCGCCCACACGCACACACAGACACTGCGATATTTGTACTCACTCTAAAGTGCTTCTATGGTATAGGTACTGACGACTGCAAACAATATTATTGTAGTTGTGTCAAAAGTCGCACGTCTGTCCGCCACCTACGTGCTGCTTGTAGATCAACGAGAGTCTATTTCAAGGTATTACACCAACATGTCAACTAAGTGACTAGTTTCACTTTTGGGCAGCAACTGATAACTTCTAATTTGCCAATGCAATGAAGTACCTTGGGTACTTATAGTTTATTAAATGAACGCTAGAGGCGTGATGCAGCGTCGTGCGTGGTGCCGGCAGACGGCAGCGAGGGCCTTGCGCCCGATGCAGTAGCCCGCGGGACCCTGAGGCTTCAGTTATCACCGCCCCGCTCCCACCACTTACCTAACGATAACCGACAGCCATGAGCTAATTGCCAACACAATCGATACCCACAACCGTAGATAAACACATTACATTAACGCTTTCATGCTGGCTTAGTTTGTTAACACTTCTATCGATCAATGCGGTATGTTTCGTCCAAAACAGTCATGCTAATAGTAAGGCACCCAGACGAAGGTTTATTATATCACCGTTGACGGGCCCGATAGCTCAGTTGGTAGTATTCCTGCCTTCTGAACTGAGGGCCGTGGGTTCGATTCCTACCCGGGACAAACATTTGTGTGATGAACATAAATGTTTGTTCTGCGTCTGGGTGTTATATTGTATTCTATGTATGTATTTCTAAACAAAAAAGTATATAAGTATTGTATCAGTTATCTGGTTCCCATAGTCTTGTACCTATGCTTAGTTTGGGGCTAGATGGCGCTGTGTGAAATGTCCACACATATATTATTATATTATATTATATATATATATTATATTATATTATCAAAACGAAAGCACTGATGTCGAAGGGTTCACGTAAATCGATACAAAATAGCTGTCTCCAACGTCGTCACCCAAAACACGTCTTGTGTGCTTCGGATGATCCTAGCCCCTGTAAAAATCTGGGCAAATAATGTTGCCCAGATCTCTAGAAACCGTTATAATACAGCTAATGCAACTAAATACTGTAAATGATTATACTAACCTACTATTAAAGTTAAGGAGCACAATTGTAATACCATTGCAGTAGCAAATAGCAATGCATTACTGTTTCTGCTTGTAAGTATCTGTTGTGTTTATTCTGCAGTATTACCGGTGGTACGTACCAAACTGTTAACGATCTTGCTTTTATTTTTGCAAGACATACTGTATGTTAAAGAGCCCGCGTGCAAAATTCTTCATTACGAGGAACAGCTGTTCCACACAAAAACATGATTTTAACAGTCTCACGTCTCGCCAGCTCGACATGATTGTAGGGCGCAGTGTGTGCCGAAGGCGTCCTTTGTATCGAAGTCGCATCCGCTTGTCCGAAGAGTGATGGCACTTGTCATGGCGGTCACGTTCACTTTTGTTCGGTCTGTCCGCGAGCCGCGAGCCGGTCGCGGTGAAACGTCGCCTCTTGTCCAGCCGATACGACCAACAACGCGTGCCCTCGAAGCTTGCATCTTAATGCCCTATTCAGCCATCACCGGGATACATCATTCGATATTACTTCCTTCCGGAAATTGTCGGATTCTGTAGCATTCTCAAAACTAGAGCAAAACCTGAAAGACCAAGTTACCTGGACAGAGAATGCGCCAAGTTTTTTTAAGGACTGTGTTGTGTTGTCAACGACCTTTGCCTCGCATGTAGCATAAGTTTCTAATGAGAGCTGTAATCGTGCCGGTGGAAGGTGCGCGGGCTGCATCACAAGCGCGCGTGGGACGGGACCGTGTGCGCGTGCGACTGTCTGTGGAATACTGATGTGAAGTGAAACATTACCTACTGTGCAGCTTGTTCGTTTGTGAAATCCTATAATATAGACTATAGAAGTTACATTTTAAGCAGGGGCACGAATTTTAGAGAATTTTGTTTTGTGCTTTGATCAGAAATAGTAATTTCTTAATTATATCTGAACTAAAACACATAGAAACCCTCTTCTGTTTTGGTACATTTCTTGTTTCTTCTAAAAATATTCAATACAGAGTCAATAGCAAGAGTGATAATTATAGCTTATAGCTTTCTGCTGATCAACCAGAATTCTCCTTCTTCCTCTCCGCTCTTTGGAGGAGGCCTATGTTCACCAATGGACGTCTTCAGGGTATTGATGAACAATAACAGCTACTGAAAGCTACAAAATATTGGTGTTGTGATGCTGGTTATGATGTTGACATTTTCTTGACAATTCGTATCGCATCGCCACCAAAATGTACATTTGCTTCCAACTTCCTAATTCACAGCAGTTCGGTTGGATACCCACGAAGACACTTTAAATATATATAGGTTTACTTTAGCACAGAAACAATGTACAAGAAGGATGAAGCATTATCTACCAGTCAACCCGGTCAAAATTGGTAGCGATACAGTAAAATTATTTAAGGTAAAAGTAAAAGACGTATTTTAAGATTGAGTATAAGTAAATAAAAATATCGTCATTCATCCTTTCTATAATGTTCGTGCACCTACGACTTACTTACCTGTTCCTGTGTATCGTTCCAGGGTTGTACTCGTTGTCCCGGCGGTGGCGTGGGGCGGGGCATGCGGCGGGGGCGCGCGTGAGATGTCGCGGGGCGCGGGGGGCGGCGCGCGGGGCGCGGGGGCGCGCGCCGACCACCAGCGGGCGCTCGACGAGTTCGAGGAGCTCGCCGGACTGCGGCAACAATCCGGTACGTCTTCCTTCTCCTCGTGTGTGGAACTAGCCAGTCCGGTGCCACAGGTTCTGTAGTGGGTGCCAGAGTGTTAGGGCTTCTGACTTGGCGTGACAAACACAAGAACGCAAAACTCACACCTGCAGAACCCGCGCCAAGTCTCACCATCACTTTGTACCTGCAGCTCAGTTTAATTCTGCACAGCACAACATGGTGTGTTTTACACATCCTCTGTAGAGAAAGAAAGAAAGAAAAAGAAAGAAAGAAAAAAACATTTATTTAACACTCACATTAAGAAAAAAAAATCATTCATGTGGGTACATATCTTATAGCTAAACACACGAATGAGAACATAAAATAAAGCTTAAATAAGTAGTAGGAGAAATTAATGTGGTGTTAAAAAGGGCTCAGCTCAGCATTGTGCCGGTGCGCATGACACGCGGCGCTGATTTTCAGCTAAGTCCTGTTGGTTTACGGAGTAGGAGACAGTTGCCAGGTGACCGTAGAAGAGTTAACTTAAATAACATATACAAACATACTTAACAGCACAATAATATACATATATACATAACAAGGGTATACAAAATATAATAAATATGTACAAAATACAAAATACCTAGACTATTTTCTAAATATCAGTACACGAAACTAAAAAAAGGAGAACAAAATTACTGATGGTTGCAATTATTAGGGAGTAAGGAAAATATTAAAAGATGTTAATTTTTAGGTTGCAGTGAAACATAAGGCAAGGGGATACGAAAACTGTAAAGGGACCTAAATGAAAGACATATCAATATTTATATCAGCATGTTGCCTTTGCTCGGATACAAGATATTGTTTTAGTTTTAATCTATAAGCACTGATGCTTTTAAGTACCCTGATTGGCGGCGGCAAATTATTCCAGCATTTTGAGGCCGCGAACCGGAAAGCACCTGTGAAATTTGCAGTGCGATGCCGCGGTGTAGACAGCTGCTGGGAAGCATGCCTACGAGAGCACTGTCTGGTCCCAGTGATCCACTTAAGTTTGCGATACAAATATGATGATGGGCTTTCATAGTTTACTACACCGAAGAGTAGACAGGCTAAATGAAGCTTGCGCCGGGATTTCATTTTTAGAACACAATGATTACTTAAAAATGGCGTAACATGATTCCTAGGTGGAATATTAAAACAAAACCTCGCGCACGCATTTTGAACGCGTTGGACCAAGCGCTGCGTACGGGAAAGCAACCTTGGTCCATACACTATCAGCATAATTTAGTTTAGACAGTACAAGCGTCTCAACCAACTGAATACGCAGCTCTTCGCTGAGATAGGGTCTTACATTATATAATGTTCTGAGCCTATAGAAGCAATTTTGTACGGCACCTGCTATGTGCTTCTCAAACCTAAGAGCCGCATCTACATTCAAACCTAGATTTCGCGCCTCACAGACTATCGACGGCCTTGCCCATTAGCAAAACGTTTATAGTTTCAGGCAGCAAAGCTAATTGGTGCTTAGTACCCAGAACCATGAGTTTTGTTTTTGACGGGTTTAGCAAAAGACTAGTATGAGTATGAGTGTACGTTAGACTGTTTAATTTATGAAAGCTGCAACTATTTAAAAAGAGGACTACCTGTGTTAGCATCCACTACCATGCATTTTCTAAATATTCATTCGACGATTTCTTACAACCTGTGTACCTAACCGTGTTTTGAACAAATGCATGGTAATTTTATTTCATGATTGAATGTCACTTCTCTAACTGTTGCAATAGTCGATGGTTGCATCGTATGATTATGTCCAGGCGGCGGCGGGGGCGGCGAGCGGTCGGCGTACGTGCTGGAGCACCTCGCGACCTTCACCGTCACTCGGGAGACCGGGATCGTCTACCCCGCGGATGGCATGCGCCGGCTGCTGCAGCTAGAGAAGACTAACGGTAACCATCTACCTTACATGGATGCCCATCAGCCTATGTGGACCTCTTGTATGGTGCTATAATACAGGCATTACATCACCAGACAGAAGGCGTTCACTGCTGAACATAGGCTTCCCCAAGACGCCACTTTTGAATGCTTATCAAATCGAGGTGCCTGGATATTCCCTCTACAGCAGACCCTTACAGCAACCGCAGTACCTAGCTAGTAATACGATATTATCGGCAGAAACTAACTAACATTTCGTTTTCCAGGAATATGGAGCCAAAAGATGCAATTAAGTTTAGAGGGACAGTGGGTGCTAGTCATGGACTATGAAACAGGGGTGAGTTCTTGGTACTAAAAATATGTCTGTAGTTCTTTAGCGCATATTAAAAGAAAGGTTTTGGTCAATGCAAGAAAGAAAATACATAATAGTGACCTAAATCACAGAACCTGCTTTTCATCTAGTTCCACTTGTAGCAATGACTGTTCATTTCTAATTTAATAGATATTTTGCTTGTTTTGGGGGAGAATTTTTTGCGATGTTAACTAGTTGAGAACTTAGGTAGTATATATTGTTGATGTCAGCGTTTTATCTGCAGTCGATAATGGAGCGGTTCCCGGGCTCGTGGGTACATTCCCCGACGGCGTTCACGTCGCCGGAACCGGGCGAGCTCTACAACAACGTGGTGGCCTTCGTGGTGGGCGCTCCCTCGTCCGGGACCGGGACCGGGGCTGGTGCCGGCGCCGGGGCCGGGGTGGACGCGGCGCCGAGACGGGAGCTCCACATCTTCCAGTGCCACGACGTCGCCGCGCATGCGCTCGTCGAGGAACTCAACGCACTCAAGTCAGTACACCACGTTACTGTACCCACTTGCGTTTAATATCCTAGTATCATCTACTATATCTCAAATTCATTGAGTCTTATCGGATCGCGATCGAATGATATAGAAATTAAGGTGAGGCAATGTTAATCTTATAAATAAAGTAGAGGCTTGAGTGTAAAATGCGAGATATGAGCGATCTCCTCGGATATCTAATCTCGCGAGATGCGTCCGCCCCTCGGCGCGCAGAGTCAGTCTCCCGCAGCGGTGAGGGCTAGTCGGTGCCGTGTACTGTAGGAGAGATGGTGTGACGTCATGCTGTACATCAGGGCGAAGCTTGCTCTTCCCGTGCCCGTCTCCGCGTACACCACATGGTATGGAAGTCTCCCTAGTCTTTGCGGTCGGTGGCTGCGTGGGACCAATCGCAGTGGCTTCGAGAAGGCGGCGCGATGTCGAGTGCTTGTGCGGCCGCGTGGCTGATTCATCTAACGGATGACGCTTGTGCATTCATACCTTGTGTTCAAAAGAGTTCGTTTGGAAGTGAAATGACTCAGTGCCTTGGATTATATTGTTGGTGAATTAATTGCGTATGTTTTTTCGGTTGTCAGTTAAGTTCGAAGTTCCGACCATTATTCACGTGTGACGGTTAAATTATGGTGGACAAGAACCATCTGCAGATGAACTACTGTGGATTTACGGTAGCTTATTGTCCCATAATTTTTAGTCAGCAATCTCTGTCATTGTATACTTGTAGGCTACTGGTTTTAGATTAGTTTAGTATAGGTAGATTCGTGGCATTAGGCAACCTAAATTCTGTGTTTTATTTATAGTTTTTTATTTTTTTTTTGCGGCATAGCTTTTTTTTCATAGGGTTTTTGTTTTTAGTTAGGTGTATATATTTATTAAGATAGGTTTATATTTAAGTTGTTTAGTTTAGTGTATATATATTGGTAGATTCGTTGATAGAATTTTTTGTAACCTATCGAGTTACAAATCGGTACCTAACTAATCAGATAGTCATATAATCAAAAGTCTGTGGATATCCAAGGACATCAGTTTCGGCAGATGTGCTCTGTGATTACACAATAAAACAATAACAAATTAAAATATTCCTGATACGTTATTTATGATTTCCAGAAATAACAAATCCTCTATCTAGTGTTATTAGGTGCTAGTATAACAATAAATGCGTTTGTAGTTGGTTCAACGGCTAGAATTTTATTTGGGTCTTCAGAAAAGACTAGACTATAGATATAGGTAGCCCTAGACGCTACAATCAAAGTTTCAAATACTATACAACTTACTATAATTTGTTCCGGACACGTTTAGCTGGACATATTGCTGCGAGAACAAACGTAGGTAAAGGCCATTCAATCTGTCATTCAATTTGTCGCTTCCATTTGCTGGATGAGAGCCGCAACCATGCCACGAGGTGAGTTACGGTTGCGGCACACGATGCGATTTGACAGATCGAATTGAATGATAAATGGAACGGAGTGTAGAGTAGTTTACCGTATCCATTAGGAGAGGGCGGCGTGTAAATGTTGATGTAATGTTGCAGGGGCGTGGGCGGCGGCGAGGGCGGGGGCGGGGGCGGGGGCGGGGGCGCGCGGGACTTCATCATCGAGCGCGAGCGGGAGCGGGAGCGGGACGACGCCGACCGACCGCGCAGGCAGGTGCGTGACTATACACTATACACTACTGCTACACTACAGCTGCGCGGGACACCGGGGGTCGAGCACTGGGGGTCGAGCACGGGGGGTCTAGCAAAGATCCCAAACGCTAACTCCAAAGTGTATTGGAATGACATTTCAGAAATCGCTTACTTTTCCGCAGCTAGTGTCATTTTAATACATTTTGGAGTTAGCGTTTTTTGGCGTTAGCGTTAGCGTTTGGGGTCGGACCCCCCAGGAATCGGATCGGGAGGGGTCGGGGGTCTAGCAAATATCCCTTTCCATTAGCGTTAACGCCAAACGATAACTCAAAATGTACGGGAATGACAGCCCCTGCGGAAAAGTTTTCCGCAGGAGCTGTCATTATCCATACATTTTAGGGATGGTCATTTGGCGTTAACTAATGGACAGGAATCTTTGCCAGACCCCCAAGTCCCTTCACTATTATCGCCAAATGCTAGCTCCAAAATGTATTGGAATGACATTAGCTGCGGAAAATAAGGGATTTCCGAAACGTCATTTCCATAGATTTTAAGTTATCGTTTGGCGTCAACGCTAATGAAATAGAATCTTTGCTAGACCCTCTGCACACGTAAACCTCAACAGAAATAATATGACGAGTCCGCGTGATCGTTCATTGGTCGAACGATGTCTGCACAAGAAGATATAAATGTCGTTTTCTACTTCATCCTACTCTGCTGGAATTTGTCATTACCGATAACGCTGTGATCCCACTACCGTTATTATTACCGCATCCATTATAACATTAATTACCGCGTGAAGTGGTGCGGTTACATTAGAATTTAATAGTCTGTGAGCAATATTGCTCACCGCAATAATATGCCATTATTATTATTATTGCCATTGTAAACTTATCACCATGCCTTCTTGAATTAGTTAAGGCCTTAATTGCCCACTTAAGCAAACCAGTTCCCGACTGTGCCAGCTCCAGTTGTCATTTTGTTCACCTTCTTTCTTCCAATGCAAGCAACAATATTAGCCGTGCTTTTAGTATTATGTTAATGAAGATATTCTGACGGTGGATATGGTCAGTTCTGCAGTTCTTCTACCTTAAATAAAACTTACTGACAACGCTAACTATATTCAACACGTTACCTATAGTTAACATTGAAACAGTGGTATTGATAAAATATAATTGTATTACCGTGGAGTCCCACAGGGTAGTCATTTCTGGACGACATTGTTCAATATTTTCACAGGATGACATGAGTTGAGGTTAGATGAGTTAATGGATATATTTAATGATGACGCAAATTACAATAGTATAATTATAATCGTATCTTTAAAGAAGTACTACACTACATAGATGCAGGCAAACACACACACACACACACTCACACACATTAACATACCTACTTGTCATCACATAAATAGCTGAACCATTTGAATAAGTGAACACCCGAGTCGTGCGTGATGGGTGCTCAAAATAATTATTGTTATCATTATAAGGTTTCTGATAATGTAATATAAGCCGATAATGAAGTGATAATACCTACCTAGGTTTCTATTTCAACAATAAAAGGTGGTTAAACGCTGTTCAAAATTATAACCACCAATAAAAATAATAACACCTGAGTGTATTTTTGCATGAGTCTAGAAGCGTGGTAACATTAACACAGCGAATAAAAATGCAAGTATTTGGGAGACACAGAGTAAACAATAGTAGGTACAGACTGGACGGCGCGTATCGAACTAACCACTTTCCTGTTATTATAATTACCAGAAATATTTCGGCCGCGTGTTATCGTTAAAAAACAATGTGAGGAATGTCCGGACACCGCTATCGAACGAGTTCTAGAATTCTGCCGATAATCGATGACCTTATCGCTATCGTGATCTGATAGGTAGGTACTACTAAATTGAGCGGATTTGTATAGAACATGCTGATTGGGTTCAACAATCTTTGTAATATCTGTAGCTGGATACTATTTCAACTTACACAATCATGTTGTATCTGATATAATATAAGGCACTTGAGTAGTACCGATATTTTCAATGATGAGTCCATGATTGACCGCATCGAAAACTTTATAACTTGTCACCTACTTAGAACAATTTGCCACGAGTAGGCACTTACAAACTTATTTTCCAATATGCGTAGGAGTGACTCATCATAGCTAATTAGCTATGGAACGAATCATGATCCATTATCACGACCGGCCACAGTGGCCATGGCTTCTTGATTGTACACCGGACGTCCATCGCTCACGCAGATTAGCGCGATATCGCGTATCTACGATTCCGCAGTACATAAGCTCAGTTCAATAAATTATCAAATCGTAATAATTGTTTTTATCAGAGCTGCTACATACCGATCGATGCCCGCCTAGTCCAGCCGCGTATTATTCGACATGTGTGTGCGAGTAGAAATCATATAATAATTAGATAAGTGTGAGATACTGCGCGATATCGCGGTGTAAGGGCGCGACAGGTGAGAGGGCGGCATTAGTGCTGCGGCCGCGGAGCGCGGCGCGGGCGGCATGTCGCGGCTGTACCACACGTACACGCGCCGCCAGTGGGACGCGGTCATGGTCGTGAGTGCCCCTGTCCCGCACCATCCGCCTGACTCAACCCCGCCGATACTGATCTACGCGGAGCTCCGATAGCCGTTTCGTTATAACGATAGGACTCTTTCGATTACTGCATAAATGTCCGCTTGCCACTGAAGAGCTTAGGTGGCTTCAGAATAAACGTTCCGTATCGGATCGACTCCTGGGGTCTTACCACCACCTTTTAGAGTGCGCGTTTTACTGTCTTACGCGGCGCGAACTTGCTTGCCTAACTACTCGCATCGGAAATGCTGACGAGCTCGTTCGTTTTCCAGCAAATGTCAGCGCAGCTGGGTCGCGAGCCGCGCGGCGGCAGCGGCGGCGGGGGCGAGCGAGACGACGCATCCTCCACCGGGTCGGAGCGGCTGTACGAGCAGGACATCGCGATCCTGAACCGGTGCTTCGACGACATCGAGAAGTTCATCGCGCGGCTGCAGCACGCGGCGGCGGCGTCGCGCGAGCTGGAGCGGCGGCGGCGGTCGCGCGGCGGGCCGGCGGCGGGCGGGCCGGCGGCGGGCGGGCCGGCGGGCCGGCGGGCCGCGGGCGAGGGCATGCTGGCGCTGCGCACGCGGCCGCCGCCCGAGCGGGACTTCGTGGACGTGCTGCAGAAGTTCAAGCTGTCGTTCAACCTGCTGGCGCGGCTGCGCGCGCACATCCACGACCCGAACGCGCCCGAGCTGGTGCACTTCCTGTTCACGCCGCTGGCGCTGATCGTGGACGCGGCGCAGGACGCCGCCGACGGCCGGCTGCCGGCGCGCGTCGTGCAGCCGCTGCTGTCCCGCGACGCGCTCAACCTGCTCGCCAACTGCGTCACCAGCAAGGAGACCGAGCTGTGGCACTCGCTCGGCGACGCCTGGCTCGTGCCCAGGTCGGATACCTCAACTGTTCTAGGCTAGCCACTCACGTGCCGCATCGTTTCATTGGTCTCGTTCGTATTGCTGCGATAAAGTAGGAATTGTAAAGTTCAATCACAAAGCTAATTTAGATGACATGTATGCTTATCGCAAAATATTTATTTCGGTCGGTTCCATCGCTTGTAATCCGGAGGCCGCTATTCAAATTACCAAAATACGAAGATAATCCTTAGATTACAGGCATTGGCTTTGATAACAATAGCTACCAGCCACCGCTAGTAATGCCATCGCCACGAACCTGTCAGCTATGTCAGTCACCAAATCTAATTGCCTTATCATGCGAAAACAGGCTGATCAACAGACAAAAATTTCCAAAAGATCTACCAATACCAAGATTGACCTGCCTACAAAGTCATAATGTATCCTTTATCAGACTGATGGATAATCGCCCACATTAACTTCAATTGTTCCTCCACCAGGGAGCAGTGGAAGACGCCGATCCCCCCGTACCAGCCGGTGTTCATGGACGGCTGGACGCCCGACTACCAGGTCGACGATGCACCTGTGCGCATGTCAGTACACTATACCACTTTTCCTTCGGTCATCTGCCTTTCGTGTGGTTTTCGTTGATTGTCATTAAGTGTTATTATATTTTGATTTATAGACCTTGAAATAGATAGATAGATAATTATTTGTTTCATAACATTGCGTGACGTTGTTCAAAATCCATTTTAATGATCATCATCAGCCTGTTCACATCCGCTGTTGAACACAGGCCTCTTACTTTAGAGTTTGCCATAATTCCCAACCTTTGGCAGACGTCTTGGTAATCGCAGGAAGTTGTAATGCAGATCGAAAAAAATGTTGCAACCCATTCCCTAAATACTTCCTTACCTGGCTCCAACAGCACTCACCAGAAGAGATGGGTGGTCCTATTCTTATCCAGGGACCTTTCGGTATACCATGTTTAATCATTTGTGTGTGATTGCTTATGTTCCTACGTATTGTTTATGTTGTGTGCTGCTACATGTGTGTGTGTGTGTTGCGGTAAGATCCCCCCCGCGGCGCGAGGGGCGCGCGGCGGAGGGCGCGGGGGGAGGGTACGGGTACGAGCGGGAGGAGAGGGAGGACGTCTACAACGAGCAGTTCGCCACATACCCAAGGTATGTTATCCTTTGTAAACATACAGTATACACACGAGTGTACGGTGAACACTTGAACAGTAATCTGTCCACCGTACACTCGATGGAGTAGAAAGGTTCTCGAGAGGCGACCATGAACCGGAAGACGCAGCATCAGCCCCCTACTAGGAGGACCAACAGCAATCTGGTGAAAGCCGCGGGGAGCTAATGGATGCAGGTGACTAAAAGCCCCTCAAAGTGGCGCGGTGGGTGGGAGAGGCCTACATACAGCAGTGGACGAGTGTGGGAAGTTAGCCCCCAACTTTTTGAAATCAGGTTTTTTTTTGTTGTGCTGAATTGTTCTCGGTTTGTTCTATATTGTTCCAAAATAAAAAAAATCTAGCGTGAAAATTGTAGAAGGAAAACAAAAAAAACTACTTTACACCGTAGCCCCCATATTTTGATAAATCCAATTTTTCGTTTTTGTTCTGGATTTTTCTAGGTTTGTTCTCAATTGTTCCAAAATATAACGATCCAAAATATAACTTAAGTCAGAAAATAAAAAAAACTTTTTTGTTGTAGCCCCCCTTTTTTGGAAAATCAAAAATTTTAATTTTGTTCTAGATTGTTCTAGATTTGTTCTACATTGTTCCAAAATAAAAAACTTCTAGAGCCATAATTGAGGCCAAAAATTAATAAAAACTTTTTCATGGTAGCCCCTCATTTTTGGATATTCATTATTTTTTTTATTGTGCTGGGTTGTTCTAGGTCTATTCTACATTGTACCAGAACATGGTTCGTCTAGAACGAAAGCTGCGGCCAGAAAATGAGAATAAGTAAATTGAGAACCAGCATGACGTCGTCTAGATAAACAAAGCAAAAAGCTATCCCCCCATTTTTTAAATTTCTTAAATTTCTCTTTTGTGCTGGACTATGATAGGCTCATGTTACATTTTTAATAGTACTTACAGGATATTTACCGTGATTAGAATCATAGGTTTCCAACTGGCTAGTGCGTGGAGTCCAGTATTAGGTTGCATTAAAAATAATACGCGTCCAAAATGTGATAAGATCATATGCAGTGATACAGTGAGTGTTTATTGTCGTGACTTACGATCGAATACGAATGCCAATGGTACCCGCAGTAAAAGACTAAGAAAGAGGGTAGACCGTTATGTCTGCTCCTAACATTTCGAACTTTTTATCATCCACCCGCATCTTCAGTCTACCCGTGTAAATGGTGCATGTAACTGTGCCGAAATATCGGGAACTCAAAAATGATTCTAATCATGGTAAATATCCTGTAAGTACTATTAAAAACGTGGTAAACAACCGTGAAAGTTTAAAACAGTGTTTCATGTTACATTGTTCCAGAATATGAAACTTGTAAAGCAAATATTGATGTGAGAACACATAAAATAAGTTTCCATAAGAATTTATATAATAATTTATAATATAATTTTTATAGGTTTAGGCATAATTTTAAGGTGTAGGTAGATAATCTTTATTTTTTTTAATGTGCTGGGTTGTTCTAGGTCTCGAATTGATAGATATGACATAAATGCAACTGAATTTAGTGAAAACACCATTTTCAATACCACCACTAGTCTCAATGATTACCTCCTCCATTTTCAGGGCATCAGGGTCGCGGCGCGAGGACTCCGGGTCAGCCGCCTCCTCACCGGAGCGCGAGACGCCGTACCGACCTGATGATGGTCAGTATACTTATGGCTGTGCAACAAACTTCTTTTATTGGGAGAACCTTTCTTCCCAATCGGTCGTCAACTCTACAAGCGAATCGGTCTGCTCATTGCCATCAGCGGTACATTTTTAGCTTGGACCACAGTAACCAAGTAAAAGTACTGACAACCGATGGGGGAGAATCGTTCTCAAATGGCGACCAAGAACCGGAAGACGCAGCGTAGGACTCCCACTAGGTAGACCAACGATTTGGTGAAAGCCATGGGGAGCCGATGGATGCAAGAGGCCAGCAGTCGCTCAAAGTGGCGCTCTACGGGGGAGGCGTATGTTCAGGGCCATTATTCCGTATCGATTCCTTACTTCGAAACCACGCGAGTTCCTTGTCTTACATAAGAAATCTGCAAAACTGTATTCTCTATGAAACGAAAACAAAACCGCGCGAAATGAATTTGGAATTGGCGCGATTTGAACTGTCAAAAATCATATGTTTTATCGAGACGCGTTCCGAAACATCAACACATCAAAAGATTTGACCACTTATGTCAATATATTCTATTCAAAATAAAGATAACTTATGTAAAGTGAAGGTATATCTGACACTGTGACACGATCTGAACAAGACACGATAACGACGTGGTTTCGTATCGTGTGGAATCTATGTTTCCATAGAGAATAACCACCCAGTAGTGCAAGTATTCAGGGTGTTGATGACATAGATCTATATATCAGGATATGCCCGAAGGAACATTTTATTCACTCAAAATGGTGTGGGGAAAAGTCAGCGCCATCTCTTAGATTACTCAGGAACTACGATGAGAACGGCCCTATCGCTGCCATTATGCCCGTCAATGTTTATGTTTACAATGATTATCCCAAATATAAATTCGATTATTTTCGTACAAAACGGAGTGTAATATTGAAAATATTGACTTACTTGTGGTAAGAAACTTTGTATTTCTTTTTATTGCACTTTAGAGTGTAGTTTGTGCAACCCTTCACAACACAACTTGGCATATTTTCTTTGTGAGATTCGACCGATGCCTTCTAACTTCCATCACAGACTGAGCGCTAGTGGATGCCAATCTGTGAATTTGGCTCCCTCTTTGAAGCGACGGTTTAATCTGTCATTAAGCCTGTCCTTATATATATGTCTATGGTTGATGATGATGTTTTTAGAAGACAGTGGCTACTTAGCGCATTGTGTGTTGGGAACATGGTCAGCATGCATAACCTCTGAGCCCTACGCGGCCGGTTGCAGACGCGCTGGGCGCGGCGTGGGCGCGCGGGGTGGCGGCGCGCGGGGGGCGCGTGGTGCGCGTCACCTACCCGCGCACCGCCAACAACGACAAGGAGCTCTCCGTCGCGCGCGGGGAGTACCTCGAGGTACCCTCCACCCTCCTCTCCACCTCACCCTCTACTATATTTACCATTTTTATAGCATCGCTTGCTCGACTACACCCCCGCCGCGTATCTACTTACTCATAGATAACGCTACGAACCCTGCAAGTTGGTTTTGAAAAGATGAAGGAAAAATTCGGACATGAGACCGCTTGTCACGGTAGCTTGAGTAAAGCATATCCCGGGTTGAGGCTTGTTGGATGCGGGTTCGATTGATCTGTTTACTCTGTAGCTAACTAGCAACTGTATACTCTGTATCTTATCCACTTGCATGCTGATGTAAGGCAGAACATAGTACATTTCGAGACTAAACCTCACGTATACACAAAGTACTTTTTTCGTGACAACGCAAAAATATTACTCGTTATTGATATTGTTTACTGATACTTGTGTACTTTCAATTGTGAACTGTGTTCGTATTTACGGCAGAGTCAAAGCAAAGGCCTATATTCAGCAGTGGACGTCTTTAGGCTGTTTATACATGATGATGAGTCAAAGCAAGACAAAATTCAGTAAATGAACCATCGCTTTAACTGAACTGCATCTTTGACTTGACCGTAACGCAATTACGCCACTAGACATAATTGACGTCGTCTTGTATAAATGATTACAAGTTGTTATACAAGCTTTTTCTCAAACGTGCTTGGAAATTTGAGCATTATTTTGACAACCTTCTTCGAGATAAATCGAACTTGCTGTACTGGCGGGCAGCGGCCGGCAAAGTTTGTATGAAAATCCATATCTGTCGTGGTTTAGCGGCCAGATAAATTACATAGTAAACTCATATTTGTCGTGTAATTTAAAAATGGAACGATCTCTTGTTCCGAAATATGGCAACCAAAGAGGTAACTTTTCAAAGGTTCTATTTGAATTTCGAGCTGGTTTGCTAATTGGAGCCAGTTTTCAACAACTGTATTTTCAATTAAAAAGTTCTGTCTATGTACTACTTAGTTTTAATTTCGTCACATTGTTTGAGAAAAGCACTATACAAGCCTTGGCCACACACAACTAGGCATTGATGGACTTACGTATGTGTGCCTCGGCCCACATTTACACGTTCGTCCATCAATGCCTTTGTTGCTGGCCGCTGCAGTAATGTACTATAATGAAACTTGAAACAAGCCAACACCGTAGAGGCGAGTTTAACCAGCACGAGTGCGGGCAGGTGCTGGACGACTCCCGCAAGTGGTGGAAGGCGCGCAACCGGCGCGGCGTGACGGCGCACGTGCCGCACACCATCGTGGCGCCGGCCGGCGCCTCCCCGCCCGGCTCGCCGCGCCTCTACCCCAACCCCATCTACACGCACTACCAGGTAACCTACACTACACACGTACACACGTCAACTTTATATTTATTTTTTTTTAATATTTTGGCTTCACACATAGTGTATTTAGCCAGTGTCAATGTTATATTTTCATCGTGTTATAAAATATTTTATGCAAAGTCATGTCCTAGTCATAGTCATTGTCCAGTCTAAGTCAGGTAATCATAGTCCAGTCTAAGACATGCTCCAGCAAAGTGGTGGCAACTTTACTAGAAGCTTCTATGGAGTTTTGGAAGCAACACGAAAAATCACGTTTCACCACATTATATCACTTGCCCTCAGTCTCATGCTCGTAATTCAGCACTTAATGCGTAAAACGCCACCAATTTTAAACATTAACACTGGAAAAAGCAATTGTTTTGAAAAATAATACAATGCAACGACGCCGCGATGTGAACTTTTCCGCGTTCCCGCCAAAAATCCATTTTATAATTTATTCTCACTTTTTAAAAAGAGGTTGGTAGACTGTTTAAAAATACCATTTTGGTTGGCCACACTGGCGGAAGGAGCGTCCGCTGAACCATCAGCCAATTACGATGGCTACCTTGGTAGTTCCGGTAAAATAATATTGAAGTTTAGGAGGGAAGTTTTAGAGGGACGACAAGGTCCAAAAGGCAGTCAATTCTGGTTAAGCAGCCGAAGCGTCAAGACGTATTATTGCTCCTGTTCGTTTATTGTGTACTGAATATTTATAGAAGAAAGAATATACAAGAATTGAATTGAAAAGGTTCTCTGTGTCTTACTTCAACCCTATCCGATAACCGATGTAGCTCCTAGGATTGCCAAGTTGAAGTGGCAATAGGCAGGCCATATTGCTCGCAAAACTAACAACCGATGAGGATGAGGGAAGAAAGGTTCTAGAGTGGCGACCGAGAACCGGAAAACGCAGTGTACGCCCCCCACCAAGTGGACGGACGACTGGAGAAAACTGCGGGGAGCCGATGGATGCAAGAGGCCAGGTTTAGCAGTCGACATCTTCGGGCTGCTGGTGTTGATAACCCATCCTTGCTACTTCCTTTCAACACTACTCCCTGCGTAAGGTGTAGGAACATTTTTTAGCAAAATTGAATGACGTGAATGAATTAATTTAAAAGTAAACATGTGAGCGAGGGGTCTAGCAAACCTCCTTGCCCATTGGCGTTAACGCAAAACGATAACTCAATATAATATAGGGAATGTTCCCATACATTTTGATCGTTAGCGTTAACGCTAATGGAAATAGTTATTTATAAATAAATAAATTCTTTATTAACACCATTTCATCAACAAACAAGGTACACATCTTGAGAATAATCGTATCGCACACAACAACATTCCACTATCAATCATCAATAACACGGAAATTTTTAATAAAATCGGTCAAATTATCATGATCAACTAGCCGGCAAGCTGTGTGTAGGTAGACTGTGCCAATAATACGACCTACGGGGTGCTCATGGTACCATGACTGCAATGCAACAGGAGAAATATTACTCCCCACTTGAACCCTCATACAGACTTTTTGCAACAAGAGAGCAAAGTTGATTTTTTGTGACAAGTGCTATGTTGAATCCCGAGCAAGCGAAGGACTCTAGTATTAAATCATGAGCGTAGCGAGTGATTTTAAGTTAGGATCCTGAGCGAGCGAGGGATTCAAAGGCACGTGATGCAAAAACTTTGCTCTCGAGTAGCACATACAACTTTTCACCTCAGCAGTGAGAACATCATTACAGGTAGATACTTACCTAGTATGGTAACAAAACACTATCGCGTTCCCGCCAAAAGTATGGCAAAGAAAAAAAAATAAAAAATCATGTTCCCTCCAAAACTCCATATAAATGTAACCCAAAGCTGGCTAAATAAACTTACCGCAAAGTCATAATATTAAAAATTTACTTTGTCTCACAAAATACGATTTTGCACACTGTTTTCTCGCAGCAAAGGGTGTCGTTTCGTCAGCTGCTGAGGTGAAAAGGATCTTTGCTAGACCCCCTGGTTGGTCTACATACATATAACCAGATGTGTTGTTTATGTTCCAGGAGGGAGGGACGGGCGCGGGCGCAGGCGCAGGCGGGCGCGGGTCGGGGGGCAGCAGCCCCACGGGGCCGGCGGGTAGGGAGCGGGGCGGGGGCGCGGGGGGCGCGGGGGGCGCGGGGGGCGCGGGGGGCGCCGCCGACTGGGTGCGCCGCGAGCGTCTCGGCAAGAAGGGAGAGTTCCGATACTTCTAGCGCCGCCACGGCCTTGTTCCTTCTCCCGGGTCCACCACATTGAGGGCTCTAAATGTTATCAAAACCTCGTGTTTCGGTTTCAATTTTACCGTTCTTCAAACCGTTGCAAAAGGTTTTAAGCGTTTCTACTATAAGCATATATAATATTGGTCCACGCTGCTAGCCTTACACAAAGACCCTGATGACTTCCATCATTCAGTCCTTCTATGCTTTTGTAAAGTAGCTCCATGTCAGCAGTAGACATTTCACTTTTGAAAACTCGTTGAAGAGTCGTTCTAGTTGCGTGCCGTGGCTCCCTCTAGTGTGGACCCATCCCACCTCTCTGCTCACCTACCAAAGTGCTTGTATTGCGCTTGCTCACATAATCCCGGATCCGAATTCCGATGTCGTGTAGTCATAACTTATGTACGCTCTAATCGTAAGTAGATATATTTATTACAAATATCACATAGTTGGTCTTTGTAGACCGCGCTATCATATCACTGGGTGATTTTATACTCCCTTATTTATTTATTATCAAAACTTTATATATTTAATATCGCTACTATTGTCTCAAAGGTTTTCTTCCGTTACCGTTTCTACAATAAATGACTGTATTCTAATATTTAGTAGAAACTAGTATAATATTCTCGTGGCGGCGCCAGTATCGATACTTCTCTGCGTGTGTATGTGTTTGTGCGCTTGTGTGTACTTGTCGCTAACGTGTGAGTTGTCTAAAACAAACTGTACGATACAAACACGTAGGTGTACCTTTTATTTACGGGAGGGTAGCTTGCGCCCGCGATGCGGTATCAATGTATGGAGTAACGTATCTTGTACACGTTGTCTCTTGCAGCGGTGTTGTCGTAGTCCATCAACAAGCTTTAAAGTACATTATAAAACAGCATTTATTTTTCTTTATTATTTACGGGATCAAATTATCTTTAGTATTGATTGTGTGTTATATCTGTATTTGAACTGTGGTTGTATAGTATTTTGTTGTGTATTCTTTAACAAATTGCAGTTTAATTTCGGATGTTTTCATAAGCATTACTTAACTAAAATATTATTTTGTGTTACACTGTCAAAGAGTCTATTTCCCACACTTGTACTTCGTTGATTATGAATAGGGTTTATCAGTACTTTCAAAGATATTCATCTAAAATTATTAATATAAGTCTTTTGTGTACGTAGTTTGGTACAATGACGTATAGCGTACGGGAGCGGGCGCCCTGTGACAACGCGGCATTTTGTCGGTACTTCCGACATGTTTATACATACTATTTCAAATCTGAGGCATAACGCCACAGCGCGTCCTCTCCTCCGACACTAGAATAATGCTCGTGTATACAACCCTTATTTTTATACATTAAAATATTTTATGTAATTTTGGTGTTGGTCTATTCTGGCCCTTACTTCCTCCGCAGCAACAATCTAAAAAAATAAATAGGATACTAAGTAGGGCTTAGTTCAAGATCTATCAGATTGGAACCGTACCTACTCGATAAGTAGACACTACGAAAATGCAAATTGCATTTACTTATCTAGAATAATAATTATAAATTGATATGCGATAGCTTTAAACGATTCCTCGTAATTTGACTTTTGTGTTTCTATGTGTGTGTAACGCTTCGCTTTTTGATTTCTTTGTTTTGTGTTGTGTGTGAGCTGATGATGTCACTGGTAAGTAAGTTGCTAACGTTTTGGGTACCTACCTGTTTTAAATTAATTTATGACGTCATTACATTGAAATTTTATCGTGCTAATAACTTTTTATAGCAAATATACAGAATTTTAACGCTGAAATACTTGATTCGCAAAATAATAATCGTATATTAACAATATTGTGACATGTAGAATAAAAAATGTAAATTGTAGCCATGAGTTTAAAATGAGATACGGTAATGAGAGACACCACAACAGTACGGTATAAGACACCGCACCAGTACAGTAGTGACCGTGTTGCAGAGGGCAGCCCCGCGCCGCCCCCGCCGCCGCCCCCGCCCCCGCCCCCCGCGCCGGTGGCGGCGCCTGTCGCCACCAAGACGGACACCATGAAGTGTAAGTTTTGTTAACATAATATCCACAATAACTATGGGTTTTTGATCCATAGAACGTAACCATTCGTCAAACTTTAAATAAAGAATTCGCAGTGGATTAATAAACCCACCCTAAAATAATATTAATGGCTAAAAAGTGAGGTAACATAGAGACTAGCCAATTAAAATGTGGAGAAAAAATTGTATGGTTAACAGAGATGTACAAGATACCTTATACTAAGTATTTAAATGCAAAATACAAGATACATTTAAAAAAAAGTATTTGAGATACCAGATACAAGATACTTTTGGAAAAAGTTTTTTATTAAGAGTCAACATATTACATGAATCATGAATAGATCGCGTAAATGTGACAAATCACCCATACTTTAGGGTATTTAATGTATTTAATTGAAGCTTTAGTAAAACCAGTATATCAATCACTTTTCTTCGAGAATAATATGTTATAAGATTCGTCTTTTACCCTTTTTTTATTACTCATTATTGTGTAAAGAGGGAAATTCAAAGTTTTTAAATTCTTATTTAAGCAAAAAAAGAAAAGTTTTCTTGTGATCATTTGAAATGAACAATGTCTAAAATTTTTCGATCTAGTTTTTTATTTTGCGTTTTAAATACGCATTCACTGATTAATTTTACCGAAAGTTAATTATGACGCACCATACAACGGACCGTGCGGACACATAGGTACTCTCACCTAAGTACCTATTTTACCGCCTCCTCCGTTGACTAGATTTTTTTTTCTCTAATCTGTGAAGAATTCCACCAAGGGGTTTTACGAAATTAAATAAGCTGAATGAACGAAACTCCATGGAAGCGCATTTGCTGAATAAGTTTGTCTCACTTTAATTCTAAAGCGAAAATGAAACTAATTCTAATTAATAATCATTTTCACCACACGCAGGTGGCACCTTTGCAAATGCGCGCCATTAGACCATTTTTTCTTCTTCTTATGTTATGGCGTCACACATCAGTTTATTTAGCTAGAGACAAATCTTGCAATACAATTTTTCAGCGTGTTATAGAATTATACACGTAGTCAAGTCTTAGTCATAGTCATAGTCCAGTCTAAGTTATGCTCTAGAAGACATATCACAGCTTTATCAGAAATATTGAATAATTAATAGTCATGTTCGTGTGGTGTCTGGCTGTGTTTATTTTATAGATTAGGAATGCATGCTCCTCCCTATATATCGTAATAAATTCAGTGTTTCAGTTTTTTCTATTATCTAGCAATTTTACTCCAGAGTTTGCAGGATCTCAGTAAATTAAATGACTGCTATTTTATTTAAAAACCATTTGGGACCATATACCTTTAAGCCTTAGGTTAAATATTTAGTAAATACTACTTACAGGTTTACTTATCGCAAATATTCATATTTCAACAAGCAACAGTTTTTCAAACACAATATCTTAAATTTCTTGTCCCATTTCAAACTGTCATTGTTGTACATCCTAAGTCTATGCGTAATACGGAATCAAGGTAACTACCTTTTACCTGCCATTAGTATTTATATTATAGAACTTCCTTGTACGGAATACACTACAGTGTGAAGTGAGTAAAATGGTGTAGGTTTATTTAAATTTAAAGATGACGTTCAGTTTTATGTAAGTGTAAGATTATGCAGGTGTAACAGAATGTAAATGTAAAAAGTGCATACCTAGGTAGTCTTATTATGACAAAAAGTATCTTAGCCAAAAAAGTATTTCCTAAATACAAGATCCAAATACATTTTAACAAAAGTATCTAGATACAAGATATAAAATCCGTATCTTGTATCTGTATTTCAGATACTTGTATCTTAGATAAGTCACATCTCTGATGGTTAACTATCTTAGATGCTGTTGATTTAACATTAAATGATGCACTTGTTACTGCAGCTACCAAGTCCATGGCCAGCACGGGCAGTGACCTGCATGAGGAGTTAAAGATGGTGTTACCGCAGATACAGAAGCGGAAAAACATGCTGGACATCAAGAAGACGCCGGACATATTCATACACCAGGTACACTTTTATTACTAATTTTAAAATACACTCGTTTACTCATGATTAACCTTACTTAATTTTAAAATTGTTTATTTATTTTAAGCTGACCAGTCTAAGGCATTTTATGTGAAAGTCTACAAATATGTCAATAAGAAAGTAGGTCTCAGAACTCTATAGTTTTTTTATGATATGATACTTATTATACCTTTCAATAGATAGATATAATACTAGTATTTTTAACCACCCTCGCGAACAATTGCGTTTGGTGTTCCCCAAGGCTCCCGCCTTAGAGCCTTCTTTTATTTAGTTCATAATTTTAAGTAATAGTTTTCTACTTTATTGAATTATTTTGTACTAATATTATTAGCTGCTGGTCTTGAGCTGTGTGTAGGGAAAAATATTTATTTTGATTGTATTGTATCAACAAAATGGTTATGAGTTGATGCTTCAAAATGTTTGCAGCATATACCTGTGTCAATACTAATCAGTTTAATTAAAAAATATTGAAGTATAATTAAATAAATAAATATAGAAAGAAAGAAAAGAAAGATTGAAAATGCTTTAATTGTACAACCTGTACACAGTGACAAACAACGGTAATAACTTATTCTAAGCAAGTAAAAACAGAACCTATTACTTATTTCAAAACATATAATAGCCTGCCTAAAAGGCCCAGTCTTGAATTTCTGTGTGCGAACATTGTTGCTGTGTACAGTGCTGTACAAAATGGTATGAGCTCAGGATGTGCCATGGAGTATGATTCTCTATTAGTCACCAAAAAATACTAAGTTAACATTACGAACTGAAGCTTTATCACAAAGCATAAATGACTAAATCTCCATTGATTCAGCTAAACAATGAAGAGCGTTGTATATACTTGCAGAAGTCGAACCCGGACGAGGTGGTGGAGTGGCTGGAGGCGAAGGGGTTCAGTGCGAGCGCGCAGCGGCAGCTCCGCGTGGCCGGCCACCGGCTGTTCGCGGCGCCGCGCGCGCACCTGGAGGCGCTGCTCGGCCCGGACGAGGGCAAGCGTCTCTACAGCCAGGTGCTCGTGCAGCGGAACGTCTCCGGGGTGAGTGCTCTCGGTGAGGGAACACTGCCGCGGGTCCACCCGCCATATTGTTCGCGGCGCTCTCCACCCTTACTCAACCAGCTTTATGGTACGAACAGCCAAAGAGTGGAATGGAATGCTCTTCCAGCAACAGTATTTCCTCCTGAGTGTAACCTGGGCCGTTTCAAGTCAACAGTGAATGGGCATCTCATAGGTGAACGTGCTTCACCTTAGGCAACTTCGTCACTTACCATCAGGAGAGTTGTTATCAAACGTATACCCATTTTAGCATAAATAAAAGAGTGGAAGTGGTTGCCAGGTCTGTATTTCCCAAAACGTGTAGATATTTTGTATGCCAGTAAAATCCAGAGTTCTGCCCTAAACGAAAGCTTCCTGTCACAGCATCCATTGCATCAACCTAAACACTTGCAGTTACCAGAGCGTCTAGCAACAAAGATCCCATTCCATTATCACATACATTTACATTTTGACATTGCATTTTGAATTATCACAGTTAATTTCGTTCCAATACATTTTGAACATTATCGTTTGGTTAACGCCAAACGATAATGTTCAAAATGTATTGGAACGAAATTAACTGTCCGTACAATTTTGAGTTATCGTTATTTGGCGTTAACGCTAATGGAAAGGCATCTTTGCTAGACCACCTGTAGCGTTACAGAATTCTCCATAGTAATGTTAATCCGCAGTACAAGACTACATCTGCCTCGGAGCTGCAGAGCATCTTGCGCAAGGTGCGAGAGAAGGTGGAGGTGTCGTGAGCTCCGCCCGCCCGCTCCCGCTCCCGCTTCCGCTCGGTCGCCCGCTGCCGCTCGCGCCACCGCTCGACCGCCACCATGATGATGATGACACCTCCTCTTACTGTTGACGATGATGTTCGCTACAATGCAACTTAAACACCGTAGGTAGGCAATTAGGCATCATAGTGTTCAATGGCCTAATTTTGCTGAAGATATACCCAACGTTAGGTACATCATTATACGAGTAGTGCTGCGTTCCAGTTCGTGTTATTTTTGCCATTTTCGTTATTTTCGATCACAAAAGTCGTTCCATTAGGCAATAAAAGTAACTTTGGGAGTATTTGACAGTTTGAATGTGATCGTTTTTAGCGTTCTTGGCATTCATAGCGTGTACTGGAACACACCCTAGATGCTGGCTGTTGTTGTATTCCCTCACGTTGTTGTATTATATAAATGGCTGTAGTAGCCATAGAGAGAATGAATTACATTTTAATTTAATTGATTACACAGATGAAGCGTGATTCCTCTATGGTTGTCTATAAATTAGCCATATTTTGTCGCAACGACCGGGTACGGTACCTAACATTTGATATTTTTTCTTATTCCACAACCAGTTTTATAGATAACCGATAATGTAACAGTAATTCATAACGGGAAGATACGATGTTAACTTGCACAGATAATATAATACCTACACCAGGTATAGAATAAAATAGAATAGTAATAAAATATATAATATTTTATTGATAAACTGTGTACAATTATGATCTTAGGGTAGTATTAATTATGTTTTAACAGTTTTTATAGGAGCACTACTTGAAGTCCAAGGCAAAAGTAACTTTGTGGATACTATACCTACCTACCATTCTCAAAACTCATTGGTCGTGAGTGACACTTCTGCTTTCTGACCACTAAAATAGTTCAGGTTTAAACCAAACTATACAATTCCTATTATAATAGTTACAACTCAAGTTTTTTATTTATGAAGTAATATTAGTACCTACTGTAGGAATAAGTTGTATAGGACCCCTATTAATCATTAATTTATGTTGATTGACTATTAGTTATTAGTTGTTACCATAATTGTAAATTTGTTTCGTTACGTTATTGTAATAAAGTTTTTTATTATACGGTTACTACATGTGCAAGTAGGTACTAGCGATAGCAGTTAATGCGATTTTGCGTAAATTTCATAAACATGCTAATTCACGAGCATGTTAATTGCTATAGCTATGCTATTTGCTAAAATGAAATGAAATGAAATATGAAATGAAAAATTATATGAAAAATGAAATGAAACATTAAATGAAACTTTATGTTAAAAATTAAATTCAAAATAAACTAAATTAATTGAGATGAAGTTTTAAATTTCAGAGACTTTCGCAACTACATTTCATTTGCTAAAATCTAATTAAATTTTTCACATGCTAAAAATGAATGCGATTGCTAATTAATCCATCACTAGTAGCTAAATTTATTGTATTATATACCACACTTTACCCAATAACTATATTCTGACATTTATTTTACCTACAGTGATAAAAGTTCACGAATCATGTATCATTGATACTAAAAATATCTACAGCTAAAAGGCGCAGCTACAGCGCGTTTTCTTTGCTTATCGACTTACCTACTTATTAAAATATGATTATCTCCTTATTAATTTAATTATTATCTAAGTACGTATCGAGTATCCTATTAAACAAGATTTTATATTGAATTGCATTTTATTTGAGTGTTAGTGGAAGGAAATACCCATTCCTTATTACAATAAGAGGCAAACATTGAATAAAATCGTTTTCGGGTTGATGATGATGATGATTATTATTATTATTATATATTAAATAAAATATTTAACATCCAAATATCAATGTATTTTAATAAAACATGTACTTATATTAACAATTTTATTATACATATGTCCTTAAATTATTGTTTTACACATTAAAATATAGCTTTCTATAAAAATATTCTATAAATTAATATTCAAAGTTTTAAACACGTGTTCATTGTAGGAACCTACTAATCAAATAAAAAATATTCAAACGTTAAAAATATATACTTAATTATTAATATAAATACAATTTATAATTTATATCAGAGAATGTGTTTAATTATTTTGTATATTAATATACCTATACTTCAACAGAGTATACCTATGTACTACCTAGTTTGAACTGCACCAACTTTGGCCAATCAGTAAAAAATAAATAAAATCACAACAGCAGATATTTTAATAAGTACAAAATATTAAAATAAACAATATTCAAAGTTTAAAATAATTTCATGTGTTTATTTTGGTTTTTAATAGTACCTACATTAATCACTTGTTTAAAGAAAGTAAGAAAGCACTCTTTCTATGAAATAGGAAGGAACGAAATAAGAAATAGACGAATGAGGAAATGACACTTCAGGAAGTGGACAAACTAGGATTTGAAATATGATGATTTGGAAAAAAGACGTTGTATGAGTGGACCAACTAGGAAGATGATAAAAATAAAATTAAAATGGCCAAAATCAACCGGAGGGAAAGTTGGGTTACCACCTATATAAAAACTGACAACTTCACGTAAACGCCCTAAAAATATATAGAAACAAATATAGAGTATGGCACGATATGTAGAATTACCTTAAAACCATTGAAAACTAAGACAGTAGCCACAGAGACAATATTATAAAGTCCGGCGCTACACACAGCACACAAGTACTTAGGTAATTTTATTATGAGAACATTATCACAACTGCGCCGGCGCTAGCTGACGTCGCAACTCTAAGGGCCAATTTCACTGTTAACGTATCACAAAACGAGTTCAATAGAACTATGTTCTGGGTAAGCGGGTTTAAATTTTGGGTTTGATCTAGATTTACATCATACAGATTTCACCAAAACGCGTTCAAGCAACTAAACGCCGAAAATTTGATTTGCAGAAATTGATCTCGTTTAGGCTCTAACCGCGTTCTGTTTATGTTGGTCAAATGCAAATTGTAGAATCAGGTACATGCTTGAACTGAAGAATAGCTTGAATTTATCGCGCTTAATTGTACCTTAGTAAGCTGCTATCTTATCACCACTGGGTGTTACAACAACAATATAAAATATACCTGTAATATCTAATATCTGCGCTACGCTAACTAAATGTACAGTACCTAACTATAAACTATCTAACCACAAGATATAATAAATGTTTAGAAAAATGCACAGTTTGTAACTCCACCTGCGAGCGCCGTTCAAGTATCACATACATATAAGTATCACTGCATTCACCCTGACATGTTCGATATTCCGTTACACCCTATATTAATATCAGTATATAAAGTCTGAGCGTACCGAGTTCACTTCAGTAAACAATATGAATGTAACAAGACCCCTACCGAAGCTGACAACTCCCGCGTGCACGCAGTGTATCTCCACGCTCCACGCACACATCGGGCCACAGTTGTGCTGGTAGTAGTTGCGCACTACTGCTAGCACCCGTTTACCAGCCGCGCTGCTGGTGCCACACTTATAGGTAGTTACCACGCTGCCATCGTGGCACTGCCAGAAGGGGCGTTGTGTCGGTGCCACACTTATAGCCATCACACTGCCACTGTCACGCTGCCAGCGGTCGCGCTGTACTAGTGCCACACCTATAACCGTCACACTGCCACCGTCATATTGTCACCGTCACACTGCCACCGCCTTGCTGCTACCATCACACTACCACCAGTAGGGGCGCTGTCGGTGCCACACCTATAGCCATCACACCGCCACCGCCACGCTGCCACCATGGCACTGCCAGCACGGCGCTGCAAGCTGTCCGCGCTAGGAGTCCCGCGCGGCGATGCGAGCCGCGATGGCGGCAGTCAGAGCGGATCCCTTGCCGCTGCCGTCCTCTGCACTTATCAGCGTGAACTGCAAGCGGTACCATCGCGTTATTATGGCGGACGAAACTTTATAGTAATTATGTTTCATTATCATCATCACCAACAGCCTGAAGACGCTCACTGCTGAACAAAGGCCTCCCTCAGAGGGCGCCACTTTGAGCAGCCGCTTGCCTCTTGCATCCATCGACTCCTCGCGGCTTTCACCAAACCGGTCCACCTAGTATAAACCTAGGGGATTAGGTATTATTTCTCATGCGGTGGATTAATTGGTCATTTATCAGCCCTGCAGTACCTTCTTCTCTAAATACAGTACAAATATTTTGAGATAAGACTAAGAATGTAGGTAAAAGATATTCATTGAACTTTACCCGTTTGTTTGAATGCATAATAATTACTAATGTTGTAAAGTAAGTCAAATATGTAAGCTTTTCAACATGAACCGTTCAATCCGTGGATCCTAGTGTAATTTTACATCGTGCATTCGTTCGAAGACATAGAACTTTTAACATGCAGCAGTCCCATTTGCTGGCAACGTAAACGCAACTTTGGAGCCTCCATAGAGCCCTAAAACAAAAAACTAAACACACCCTAGTCTATATCACGCGTCCTGTCAAAGTCACTTGTCCTATTTTGCGGTGCAAAACACGCAACGTTTTTAACTTTAATTTTCTTTAACTTTGTATTTTTCTACTAAAATTATTAAGAAAACGAGTTCAGGGATATTATTTTTCAGCCAAAGCGTCCTAAGGGACGGAATATGTGAAATATTACCTAAAGAAAATAATAACTTAACACCAAAGACTTAACACCAAACAATACTACAATGGTAAGACTACGATATTTTATATCCGTAGGAAGCCAGTATCCCAGGTAAAGAATGATCAGGAACTGAAATCAGATTCGGAGATGCAAATAAAAAGAGGAAGACAGCCGGTTTCTTCATAACCTCAAAATGGGTGGCACACGTCGAGGTTATGCTTGGTGTAAAAACCGAAGACACGGGTGGCACACGAGATGTGTCGACGTGGTTGTGACTCTTGGGTTTCATACGCGATATGAAGACAAGAGATCTATGACGTAAAGATAGTTTTTCAAAGCCTTACCTACCACTGTCTGCTCATACCTGGTGAAAAAACCGAAGACACGGGTGGCACACGAGATGTGTCGACGTGGTTGTGACTCTTGGGTTTCATACGCGATATGAGGACAAGAGATCTATGACGTAAAGGTAGTTATTCAAAGCTTTACCTACCACTGTCTGCTCATACCTGGTGAAAAAACTGAAGACACGGGCGGCACACGAGATGTGTCGACGTGGTTGAGACTCTTGGGTTTCATACGCGACATGAAGACAAGAAATCTATGATGTAAAGGTAGCTTTCAAAGCTCTACCACTATCTGCCTATATCTAGTTTAAAAACCGAAGACACGGGTGGCACGCCAGATGTGTCAACGTAGGTATGACTGTTGGATTTCATATGCGACATGAAGACAAGAGATCTATTATGTAAAAGTAGCTTTCAAAGCTTTACCACTGTCGGCTTGTACCTGGTCTAAGTTTCAATGGCTCATGTTACCTAATTGGCTGCAGTCACACAATGTGGCAATGAGTCTTTCACTTTGGGCCTAGTATTAATAGCTCATTATTACCATCATGATGTTATGGCCACACACAAATGATCTAGAGTTCCAGAGTTTCAGGCAGTAGCGCAGAAGGAATAATGTAAAATTAATAATTCCCCTGAATTAATATATAAAGAACGAAAAGAGAAATAAAACAACAAATCACCGCAGCGACAACCGACAGCCTTGAGCATTGAAATTGAGGTGGAAGTTTACCATCTACCAGTCAAGACATACTATTGGCATTAGGAGACCTAACGCCTAAAGCAGCCTAAATATGGACCACCAATAAATGAAAGAAAGACCACATCTGGACTGACCGCAGTTCTTAAGTCTTTATTACAAAAGAAAAATAAACAAAAATTAATGAATCAACTGATACCACAAAACTGTACCCTAATGCAGGCAATAAAGGTGAATCTTGAAATAAACAGTTCTCTAACTGATTCTGTAACTAATTGAGACAACAAATTCGAATCGAAATCAACACAGCCGGCTATTGGCCTATCTATATTAGGAAATACCACATTACTCTTAATTAAAAAAGAGGATAAATAATCTAATTGGAAAAATTAAAACCTCAAAGGCACACTGCTTATATTATAAAAAAGGCCATAAAGAAAACACAAATGGTGGGCCTGGCTACCACCAAAGGTTGACGCAGGTATAGACATAAGAAAACCTAGCCTTCAATTTCTTGAAAAACATTACAACTCCAGCCAAAAAGTGCTATTACCAGCTATTACAAGCCACCCTACCAGTGGAGTGAAAGCGACTGAAACCAACTCAGGCCAAGACAACTGCTTGTCCATAGAGGTGAGTCATACCAATGATTGTCCCAATATCTGAACTGTTGGAGAAAAGTGCAAAGACTGTACATTTTATTTTAACCCGTATGGTATGGGTATGTGATTTCAGATAATTTCCTTCTTAATTCAACTTCAAAAGTTATGCAATGCCAATAAAATACTTATGATTTTTATGGCAGTATTGCCTACTCACCATAATTCACAGACTAATTAGTATAAGAAAAAGTTGAATCACAAACGGGGCTTGACCTCAATTTATACTAATATGTCTAACATATTAGTATATTTTGTATAATACGCTAAAATATGGGTGCAATCTTAGGATGCAATCTATCTATCTTGTTAATCAAAATATCCGACCACAGCTCATATTAAAATGGATATATTCATTTAATGCTCTGCTATAATTTATATAGCACCCATTACCCAATGTATAATTACAAAAGTAATGATAATGGTGTGGACTAGTACATATAAGTTATAGACTAGTATACAAATCAGTCCAAATTATGAAACAAGTAATGGTTGTTATACTTGCCTTGGGTTAGTTATAAAACTTTTATGAAAACATTATTTAACCCATAGAAAGTTGTCAATTTTGGGGTTTTATATTTGACACCAGAGAACTATGCCAGTACAGTTACCTAGGCACAAAAGAATATCAAAAATAACTCAATACAAAGACACCTTCACTAAATGGATGTTGCACATGAGATCTTGCCAAGATTATAGGTACTTTGATTGCAGTGTGCTCTGCACTCCTAAAGCACCACAAAGCTAAGTCAAGGGAGGGACCTATGCTATGATATTCCCTAAGGGGTAAACTTGATCTGTCTTGGTGGGCCAACAGTATTAAAAATATAATAAATAAATTGATAAATAATATATGATGATGAAATCATTATTGATGCAAATAGAACAGGATGTACACGTGACTATAGTCGAAAAATAAATGGAATGTGGAAACAAGAAGCACACACAAAACACACATTTTGCGTAGCTTATCACATAATTTTAATTTTTGGAATTATTAACAATATTTCTCAGTTTAAAATTCTTTATGAAACATTAAATATATCCACATTTTAGTATGAGTAAATAATAAATAAATAAATATGTGTGGATATTTCACACAGTGCCATCTAGCCCCATACTAAGCATAGCTTGTACTATGGGAATCAGATAACTGATACAATATTTATATACTTTTTTGTTTGTAAATACATACATAGAATACAATATAACACCCAGACACAGAACAAACATCTATGTTCATCACACAAATGTTTGTCCTGGGTAGGAATCGATCCCACAGCCCTCAGTTCAGAAAGCAGGGATACTACCAACTGAGCTATCAGGCCCGTCGAAATCATCAGATAACAGATGCCGATAAATAGTCACAGAAAACTATTAACCCAACACAAATTTGTTTACATCTAGGGTTGAAGCTAAATGTCACTTATATACCTTGGCGACCCAGATCCAGATACCAAGTAAATGTGATGCCTTTACTGTAAACCAGTTCCAATATTTCTTTTATGCTTTTACCCCACTTAAGTTTAATATTAAAATATATACAAAAATTAGAAACTTACAACTACAAAAATAATTATAGTTCCATATTGGTCGTCTCAGCCAGGTTGGCTAGTTATACAAACCATGCCATATTCAGACTTAATGATGTTTTCAAACTGAAAAAGATTGATTGCACTCTTCTTTCAGAGACATCCCTCCCCTGCACAAATAGCTTACACTGATTGCAGGAGTTCTATCAAGCAAGCATGGTTGAGATTGAGACAGACCATTCCACCAACATGCTATGCTTTCTTACATGGAACATGTTAAAACAATATGATGTAGGATCTGGGGCAGATATTTAGCCAAGAGAGAAATATAGATCCATTTATACCTTCAGTACCGAATGTTATTTAATTTCTACAAAATTATTTAAATCCGGAGAGGCTTATGGCTCTGTAAATCAGCAATATCACAAATTAACAACTCTAAAATTGGGGATGATGACCATTTAAAAGAGATTATGAAGGATCCTATAAATTTAAAAATCCACTTTTGGCAAAATACCAAACCACGGGGTTCTATAATAGTTCTGTGTCTTACAGACCTGGACACACAATCAGTCACCAAGTTTAACCTGTAATACTACTAGCATTGAGTAGGTACAGCATAGGGAGCACAAACCTTGTCATTAATAAAACTAACACTTCATTTCATAATGAAGGGGTTCATGTCATAAATCTTAGTCTGCTCCAGGGTAAGTCAAGCCTATCTTATACTTGCAATTATCTGAATAATAAAATCTGCCCAGCAAAAAAGTACCTTGAATATTATGCCTCATAAAATATTTCAAACAATATAAATAAATAAATCATTTGATATTGTCATTGAACAACAATTAATAGATGCGTTAAAGAAACTGACATCTTGTCACAGACTAGGTAGGGGATACTACCGGTCGTACTCAAAAACACGTTAAAAAAAAAAAAAAATTATTACTTTTGTCAACTTTAAATTAAAAGATGTGTTTCTTGGAGATAATAAGACGAACAGCGGGTTGGACTAATAGCTCGTCAACATTTACAAAATTTTATAGCAGACCCATAGCTAATGCTCCGGGACAATTTTCCAATGCTATGATCAATGACAAAACATAATTATAATACTACAAAATTTTAAGCTTGTAGCCCTAGGTACAAGAATTACACTACATAATTATAATAAGTAGTGTAATTTATATTACGTTGTTGCCAATTTTATGTGTGTGCCAAACTACACTCCACTGATTATTAATAATTTTTACTTAGGCGATTCATTCATTATCAATAATTGATTAGACTGATTTTATTGTTTAAAGTAAAAATACCAGTTTAGAAATCCTTGATAACTTGAGTGTGACTGGCCACGCAGCCAATATATACTGGAGTGAATGGATTTTATGGAAATCACTACCTACAGAATTAAGAAATAATTATTTAATGGTAACTAATTACGAAGGTACCAACCTATCACTACTGGATTACAATAATTACATTTATTAAGGCGATTAAAATGAAACAACTGTTTTTATTACAACAAACATTTTAATACTTAATTCTTATCTCAACTTTACCATTAATTGTCTCTGAACATCTGCATGTTAAAAGTTCTATGTCTTCGAACGAATGCACGATGTACAATAAGTGATCAAACTACTTACCTGACGTTCGATCATTATTGTACGAAGTGCTTCGTTCGAAGACATACACACCCTTCCCACCCTACCCATGGGTAAAGTTGAGTACAAGCTCTGAAGAAAGTGACTTTGACAGGACGCGTGATATAGACTAGGGTGTGTTTAGTTTTTTGTTTTAGGGCTCTATGGAGGCTCCAAAGTTGCGTTTACGTTGCCAGCAAATGGGACTGCTGCATGTTAAAAGTTCTATGTCTTCGAACGAAGCACTTCGTACAATAATGATCGAACGTCAGGTAAGTAGTTTGATCACTTAGTAGCTTGTGTGGGGGTGTGTGCGTGTGTGTGTAGAGAGAGAGAGATACATACGGGATGGTGCGGCGCGAGCAGCGCGATGTACTTGTGCATGAGGGATGCGATGCGCGGGTGCCGCTTGTACACGGAGCCGTCCACCGCCACCGCCACCCGCGGCCGCGACATGCGCGCCACCAGCACGGATATACCTGCCACAACCCCACTCTCCTGGTTAAATACTCGCAACTGTATGCAACACGCGTACGCAATCATTGCTGGCAAACATCACTTTGGCAGAGAAGTGCCTGTCAAAGGTCACTTCGATGAACCAAAAAGTGCATTGTTTTTATCTCTTGCTGTTCTGTTGCACCACACTACAGGCCAAAGTGCCTTCAGCTACAGGTAATTAAGCCTGCTTTCATCTTGCGACCGATTGCTAAGTGCTCGCTGTCGCTTTGCTACTTTTTTTTATGTTAAGAGCGACAAACAAGCGCACGGCTCGCCTGATGGAAAGCGGTAACCGTAGCCTATGAACAGCTGCAACACAGCGTTGTCGATGCGTTGCCAGCTCAGTAAGACTTCTACGGACGGCGGCTACTGCGGTTGCTATTGTAATTTTTACAATACGGGGGCCGATCTCACAACGTGGTTTCTGTTGGTCTTTGTCTACGTATTACGGTGAACGTAGCAGCGATACTGACGCGTGTCTGCTGCTTGACTACTGGCTAAATTTTATGGATGAACTCGACGCACGTTAGTAGTTCTGCTAGACTCCTCATAATACAGTGATTCGATCTGGACGGAAACCTCACGCCAGTTCAACTGCTAGGATCTGACTAACTAGGAATTTTGGGATATAATGAACTGGTCATCTTCAAGGCAAGCCAAACGCTACGTCGTTGACTGCATCGTCACTTACTATCAGGGAGATGGTGTTCAACATTGCAGCGTTATGATAGATGCCAAAAACATATATGTAGGTAAGTATACCAAAGTAACGCCAGAATCACAGAAGTTTGAAAACCTTTTTGTTTCGACACCGCATGGGGGATGATGGATTATACTCTGTAGGAAAGGATAACGTAATGAGTTGATCATTATTCAGAGTAAAAGGCTTTACAAGACTTGTACATGGACTATCTAGCTAATATTGATAAATCCAAAAATAAACTAAATCTAAAGACATATTTAACCAAAACAACATCATCTGTATTATAAGAAAAAGATGATGATCATCATCAAAAGCCTGCAGACGTCCACTGTTGAACTTAGGCCTTCCCCGGAGATGGTTGAGCGGCAGCTCGCCTCCTGCATCCTGAAAAAGATGATAGAAAAAGTATGATATAGGTATACGCACAGACTGAGACGAGTTGCGCGGCGCGGTTGGAGACGACGTGCGCCACGTGCTGCGCCACGCGCACGTCCGCCGGCGCCAGCCGCGCGCCCGGCACTGCCGTGCGGAGGGCAGCCAGCGTGCCGCCCGCCTCGCCGCGGATACTCTCTCTGCGGGGGGAGACGTCACTGTACCCCGGGCTAGCACGGTTGGTAGACAAAATTGTCTTTCCCTGTTTTATGTCAAATTCTTCATACAATTTACATGTCAAGTGGAGTAAAACAGGGGAAAGACAATTTTGTCTACCGTCCGTGCTGGCAGGCCTGGCGCACTTACAAAGATACAAGCGCTCATGTAGTGATAGAAGGCCAACTGCTTAGAGTAGGCTGGACAGTTGTATGTGCCCGTGGAGTAACAATTATCTACAGCGATTGAGGGTATCATCATCATCAGCCCGAAGACGTTCACTGCTGAACATAAGCATAGACAAAGATTGAAAGTACCTATAGGTAAAATCTAGGTATAGGTGGATGCGGGTTTAATCCCCCCTCGTGATTGTAAATTTTTCTTTACAAATTAATCTGCAGGTAAAATCTATTTCGCTGCGAAATTTTACAAAGTTCTGAAGCGGTCCAACAAGCAGTATGTAGGACAACACATTACATATATAGCTTCAAACCATACACCATATAACATACAAAATCTACTTGACAGATATCGCTGCCTTCTTCTAGTCACCGAAAACCCGTTACTCATTCTAATTCATACTCAGGTCTGTTGTTTAAATCCCACAGTTCCTCTTGTGATTTAGTCCCATTTAATTTTTATGATTCTTATAGCAGTGTCACCTGCTCAGCGTTTTTGTACACTGGTAGTTCCAGCGTACCTATGTCACCTCTCCTCAGAAGTGAAGATAGTGTAGTGTACTCACTCCTCGAAGAGGCTGAGGTCTGCGGCCTGCAGCGCGTCGTGCGCGGGCGCGGCGGGGAACAGGCCGGCGCGGGCCAGCGCCGCCAGGGACACGCTCAGCACCGAGCCCAGGTACTTGCCGCCGATACACTTCTCGAACCTGGACACACAACAGGTCATATTACAGTTAGTTTAACAATCAAGACGGACCCCACAACTTTTTAGTACCTAATTACTTAAAGTGAAGATCACTATATGCTAGCCCCCCTGTGGTAGACCGACGATCTGGCGAATGCCGTGGGGAGCCGATGGATAGTATAATGAGTTCTGCTAGCTAAAGTGTTGAAAATGCCTTTCTTTAATTTTAGTTTCATAAACTTTTCCATAGCGTTCAATGTGGTTGACCACACTGTATATTATTATGTTCAGAAATGAGGACGTGCTGAGACATGCGGTTGTCTAATTAGATGGTATATATTTAAATACTTCTACTGGAGTGATCTTTCAATCCTCATATTCAATATTCATAGATTTATTTTGGTACCAAGAGAAATTCCAACTGGTTTGCCACAAGGTGACAACCTTGCTTCACTCTCTTTTCTTCTTTCTATCATTTTTTAACAATATAGCTTTGAAAATTCTTGCAACGTTGAAGGGAGCGTGGCATTTTTTCTTTGTACCTTTCGTTCATCGTTACACCTTGATAAGTTAAGCGAGCGCGACGACGCGATCATCCATGGAACACGTCTACCTAGATGATATAATACCCATCCGTCCAAGGAACTCACGTGAAGGAGTTGACGAGCAGTGAGTGGTTGTCGACCTCGCGGTCTACGTCAGTCCGGATGAAGTCGATGCAGCCGTTGTCCCCGAAGGCGCCCCACTCGACGTCGACGCACACGTCCTGCACGCGCGCGTGCGCCGCCTCCCAGCGCGCCACGCGCGCCGCGCGCTCCATGTAGCAACCGTTCGATCCCGTGCCCAGGATCACGCCGATCTGACCACGTGCACAAATAATCATTAATGCTTTATTCGTAAAATTATCCCTATCGCTAATGCAAATAAATATAGCTTTAAAGTGATATGTTATTTGCAAGTTCATGTAGTAACGACAAAAAATAGACTCAAAAAGGTGGTAACTTTTCTGCGAGCGATGCCTTATACAAGGTGACCTTGAATTGGTATGTTATCGCGAAAGGGGGGGGGGGACTGGGACCATGATACCCTACATGTTGTGAGAGCCTTACTTGAAACTGAGTGTATCCAAACCGCCATGATAAAAAAATAAATCCACTCGCAAAATTGCACGTGAGATCGCTACGAGAGTTAATAAGATACCATAAATTCATTTCTAAACACAGGTCGTTAAACTTATTTATGTGCACTCGGTCAAGGACGAAGTTCAACCACCCAGCTGCGTCAAGGCTATTTTCGAACGTAAACTTTACATGGCATTTCTTCAATGAAAAACTATTAATTTAGTAAGAAACATTGTCTACCTTGGGGTGTAGATTCACCCCCTTTCGGGATAACATACTAATTCAAGGTCACCTTGTATTTAATTTCTACTTTTGGCAGAAAAAATTAAACACTTAATCAAGAGATTGCTCTTGTCCTTGTAATAAGGTCGCGAGTACTGTAATTGGAAATACCTACTGTTATTTTATATAAGTTTCGCGTGACACTGCGCATGTTGTTCTGAGACATCACACAGTTTAGTAATCAGACTAGGTCTACTGTGATGAACCCAACATAATGATGGACCCAAAAGTAGTGCAGTATGTTCGTCAAGTTACCCCAACAAGCGGGTCGATCTGCGCGCCGGCGACGAGCGTGCCGGTGGTGTCGTTGAGCAGCACGCGCACGGTGACGTCCAACATGCGCGCGCGCAGGCACGCCTGCAGCAGCGCCGCCACGTCCACGCCCGCCAGACCGCCGCACTTGAAGCTCTTCGTCCACGTGATCAGCTCGCCGGACGATATCGAGTGCTGCTTCATCGGGAACGAGAACGTAAACCCTGGAACGAGGGGCAACTCTACATCAGGATTTCTCTTTCGACTGCGATGCTAGCACATTATAAGCTGCATAGGATAAAACAGAAAGTTTCTCGAATGGCGACCACGAACTGAAAGACGCAGCATAGGCCGGCTCCTCCACTAGGTGAACCGACGATCTGGTGAAAGCTGCGGGGAGCCGATGGATGCAGGAGGCCAGTGGCCGCTCTATGGGAGAGGCATATGTTCAGCAGTGGACGTCTGTTAATGATGATAATGATGATGAAATAAAACAAAATGTGTGGTGCGGTGAGCTTGTCCCCACTTGTACCTGAAAGAATGTTATTAGCATTCCTTAAGTAGTAGGGTACACATCACATTACATATTACATAATAATATAGCCTTTTATTCAGATCATAAGTGACTACAGTTAAAATAAAACTAAAACTTTATACACAAACTTAGTCTAATTTTACGGGCCCGATAGCTCAGTTGGTAGTATCCCTGCCTTCTGAACTGAGGGCTGTGGGTTCGATTCCTACCCAGGACAAACATTTGTGTGATGAACATAGATGTTTGATTTCGTCTGGGTGTTATATTGTATTCTATGTATGTATTTACAAACAAAAAAGTATATAAGTATTGTATCAGTTATCTGGTTCCCTTAGTACAAGCTATGCTTAGTTTTGGGCTAGATGGCGCTGCGTGAAATGTCCACACATATTATTATTATTTGTTCCTTGCTTATATTCTGCAGATCTGTTTGTCAGTCGGCAAAAGCCTCCTCCAAACTTTTCCATTCATGTCTATCCTGAGCTACTCTATTCCACATAACTCCAGCCAGTGTTCTGAAATCGTCATTCCACCTTTTCTGCGGTCTACCTCTTTTCCTCTTTCCTTCTCTAGGATACCATCGCGTCACAATTTTACTCCATTTGTCTTGTCCTCTCATCATATGCCCTGCCCATCGCCATTTAAGTCTCCTCATTTTGGATGTAATATCTGAAACCTTAGTTTTGCTTCGGATGACACGGTGTTTTAATCTGTCCGACTTTTTCACATTCAGCATACTCCTTTCCATTGCGTGTTGGCAGGTTGTGAGTTTGTTTGTCAGTTTCTGTGTTAAGACATGTCTGGCAGCCGTACGTATGGACAGATAGTATGCAGGTGTAGAACAATTTGCTTTTTACATTTTTGTGAAGCTTTTTATCCTTCATAGCCTCTTTCAAGCCCCAGTATCTCTTCCAGCCGTTGGTTATTCTTCTCTCTACTTCTTTACGTACTGGATCTTTTTGTGTCATTAGTTGTCCTAGATAAATGTATTCATCTGTATACTCAATTTGGCTGTTATCTAAATTTATGGTGTTTCTTTCTCCGTTTGTCATCACTCTCGTTTTATCTGGGTTTAATTTCAACCCTACCTTCTCGCTTTCCATGCCAGTTCGTTCATCATTCTACTTAAGATTTACTTAGATCAACTACATAGTACATACCTAGTGATAAAGATTCTTTCTCCATGCTCTCGGCTTTAAGGAAGTCGTGCACGCAGTCCGCCAGGAAGTTGAACAGATCCACTCCAGGGCCCACTCGGAGCTCGTCGCTGACAAACAAATTTAATTTGTTTAAAGTAAGGATTTTCGACGACGCGATATTAGATTAGATTCAGATTTCGAATAGACTTAAACTCAAATGCAAAGTATTTGTGTCATCCCAATGTCTTTGTCTCAACCAAATGTTCTGGATTTACTGAAGCTAAGCCTTGAAAAACTTACCTGATGTGGTAATGTCGGACGTCTTCCCTGACTAGTTGGCCATTTCTCAGCTCTAACAGTAGAACCCGGAAGTTGGTGCCACCGAGGTCAAGGGCAAGGAACAAACCCTCCTCTGAAAATATAAAAAGAAGACGATTAATCATCCACTAGTATCGTGTATACGGTGAATGAAGATGTTTTAAAATAGCTGTCAGGACCGAAATTATGAAAAGGCAAAACACGTACATCCAACAATCAACAGTAAACTACGCAGTTTATCAATATATCTATCTCTCAAGGGATATATCGATGCCAGTCAAAGAGCACGAAAACCATTTGTCAGAGTTTTTGTTCGCTCTCAGTTTAAATTCCTGTTAAGTATTCTACGTAAACGTTGTCCATCGTAGACTGAATCGTCAGTGAAGTAGTCAAACGCAAGCCTAAATTTAGTGTAAAAAGCATGACCTGTAGAGGACATATGGAGGGTACATTACAACATCATCATAGTCAGTAACAGCCTGACTAAAGAATTCCACTGCTGAACATCGGCCTCCCTCACAAAGCGCCACTAAGAGCGGCTGCTCGCCTCCTGCACCTACACCAGATCGTCGGTCTACCTAGTGGAGGGCTAGCTAGCGTTACGTCTGCGGATCTTATGTTGTACATTATATAGGTTCTATAATATCAACAGGTGCGTGTATGTGTTACCTGTTCCGTCTGGCAGCTCGGGCACGTATGTGTTCTCCATCTGCAGGCTGGAGGCGCGCTGCTGCAGGCCCGCCTCGAGCTCGCGCTCGAACACCGCCGCCACGCGCCGCAACGTCGCGCCGCACAACACCAGCCCTGACAGACGCTCCTCGATCTACAACAACACAACTTACTTTACGCCTGGTTTTCACAGCCCCAGTAGCTGGCGGACGGTGAAGAACAGTTACTCATTCATTATCATCATTAACAGCCTGAAGACGTCCACAACTGAATATATAGCCCTCTACCAGGAGGGGGAGGTTTGTCATAATCAACTCGTTTGACAAGCGGCTTGGTGATCGCAGTAGAGTATAAGGACAAGAAGAATGCTGCAGCCCATACCCTGGTTTATTCCCTTAGCCGACTTTTACGGCACCAACGGGAAAAGATGGGGTGGTCCTGTTCTTAACCGGGACAACACAGCTTTACTGTCTGGCAGATACTGGGTCCATTAAAACAAAATTCAGCCATTACTGACTGGTCAGTTACTTCCAAATTTTTAATTGTTATCCATGTACAGTTGCTGTCTGTCTACTGGGTGATCAGCAACTGGCCTGTGATGTGAACACCAGGCTTATTATGTAGTTAAAGTAGCAGCATTACCCTCGGTCTGTATAACCAAAACAACTGTGTGGTGATTATGGAATAATTTAAAGGTACAAAACAAAGTTGGTTCGGCTTATTCCTGTAATATAAATGCTATTAGGTGTGGTGATTTGATTCACTAACCAAAACCCATAAACTAGGTTCGTACCTACTTTCGCAGTATAAATAAGTTACTTAGGTGGTTACGTATTTAAGTAGGAAGGCGAGGCAAACAACCGTAAAATGAAATCCATGTTTGTAGTGGCTCAGGTAAGTTTTTAGGTAGGTAGGTACACACTATTTGAGTGATTGATTTACATCAGTCTCACTTTTTATTCAATTATTTAGAAACCTTTTACCAGCGGAGTTTGCCTAACATTTACTACGAAATTCAATGCAGGTAAAGCGTATATTTATCAAACCTCTACTTAACGGGTCTTGTTTTTATTATTGGCACCATGTTCTCATTAATAACGTTTTATTGAATTTATCGGTTAAGTTTATGGAGCTCTGCTACTAAACCTGATGAATGGCCGGATCGCACCGAGGCATCAATCTTCTCGATAATTGAATTTGTCTGCTGTTAAATTCCATCTCATATAATTAGTTCTAAAGTCTTCCTTGAAATTTCTCAATTCTCATCGATCTAAGTGAATAAAGTAGAGTAAGGATAATAACAACGTAGGTCCCAAGCACCTGCAGCAACAACCGCAACTGTACCTACTCTGTTATGGAATTAATAAGGTGAGTTACTTACTACTTACATTCATTAAAAGTTTATCAAGTTTTTATATAAATAATACAATATTATATCATTCATCGTTGGACTGATTGAAGATCTAATTGCACACGAGAAGCGTACGTGCGTGAGTTAGTCGCACGTTCACCATCACCAGTCACCACCGGCTGTTCATTACCGAGATAGTATCGAACACGTCAACGCCGACCGTCGGGAGACTGGAGGTGACTATATACCTACTATATCTTGTGTCTATCTAGGTCGCGCGCACTTGATTGTGTCCAATTTGGTTTGGGGAAATCTGACAAGTTTGGGGTTCTGGAATATTTCCAGCGTATTACTTAGACATGGCGATGTCAAATTACATGAATTTGGAACAGTTTTAGAGAACTGTTCCAAGCACGTGAGGCTGAAGACGATGCTCTCATGGTGATAACTGAAGCCGTTTCTAGTCTGCCGCCAGATCCTAATCATTTAGCAAATGTACAGTCTTGTTAATGGCATAGAGACTCTAGGGGGACTGCAAATCGTTAGGTATAATATTGCTGTTATGTAGATAAAGTAAGGTAATAAACAATGCAGTTTGCACAAAAATATGACGTACAATAAAACAACCAACCATAAAGATTACAGCATATAAAGCATTTTGTTTTGAGTATTAGATAGGTAAGTATGTGACAGTAAAGTAATCAAATAATATAACTTCCACCATATAATAATATAAATATAAAATATAATTGCCGCCATATAAATGTAAG
Organism: Ennomos erosarius; assembly: GCA_963580505.1. Classification (NCBI taxonomy): domain Eukaryota; kingdom Metazoa; phylum Arthropoda; class Insecta; order Lepidoptera; family Geometridae; genus Ennomos; species Ennomos erosarius. The sequence continues at coordinate 9,823,953 of OY757002.1, read as the reverse complement.
TCATAATTATGTAAGCAACACACGGAGCACTATAAATCACATTCGCCAAGGTTGAGCGCAAAGACTTTTTATCCAGACCACTAATACGAAATTAAAGCAGGGCAAAACCGTACACACCACTTTGGGTGTGATTGATTCTCAGCTGTCAAAATCAAAATCAGTCGTTACTTGGGTGTGCTTTTGAATACATACCAAAAAAATGCCGTCTTGCGTGATAAAACTGTGCCGAAATCACTCGAGGAGGCACGGCTCACAGAAGCACACGATCACAATTCACTTGTAAGTGGCCTTAATCATGTATTTTTATAAGATTATTTTAATTATTTCTATTTGACGAAGAGTATTTCACATTTCACAATAAAAAGTTGACATGTCAAAATCAGTATTGCCACACGACATCTGAATAATTACCCGATTTCTTTTGTATAGATTTCCAACAGATCCACCCATGTCTAGCTGGGCCCTTATTCCGTATCGATTCCTTACTTCGAAACCACGCGAATTCCTTGTCTTACAAAAGAAATCTGCAAAACTCTACTCTCTATGAAACGAAAACAAAACCGCGCGAAATGAATTTGGAATTGGCGCGATTAGAACTGTCAAAAATCATATGTTTTACCGAGACGCGTTCCGAAACATCAACACATCAAAAGATTATGACCACTTATGTTAATATATTTTATTCAAAATAAAGATAACTTTAATGTAAAGCGAAGGTACATCTAACGCTGTGACACGATTTGAACAAGACACGATAACGACGTGGTTTCATATCGTGTGGAATCTATGTTTCCATAGAGAATAACCGCCCTGATAGTTGGATAAAAGTAGTTCGAAAAAGTCGAAATGAAGATTGGTGGAAACCTAATACTCGCTCAATAATATGTTTAGCGCATTTCTATAGTAAAGAACACATAGAACACAGAAGTGCAATTACTGATAATAGTTTTATTTTCAACTATAGGCGTTCCACGAGCCCACTGTTTTCCCATTTTTAAGGTTATTTTTTTTATCCTAAAATATGAAACATTATTTTGGTTGAGGCCCAGGGGGTCTAGCAAAGATCACAATCGCTAACGCTAACGCCACACGCTAACTCCAAAAATGTATCGAAATGACATTCGCTACGGAAAAGTTAGCGATTTCCGAAATGACATTTCAGTACATTTTGGAGTTAGCGTTAGTGGTTGGTATCTTTGCTAGACTCCCTGTACCTACATAACTGTGGTTCTTTTATCCCTTTAACTTGGTAATATTGAAAAACTCGTGAGTTATTAAAAGAAATGTTGAATAAACTGCTGGTTATACTTAATTTGAATCCATTTTATTAAAAGATTGCATGAGCTATCTATAGACCTTTTTCTTGTCTATAGATAGTAGTATGATGGTAATTAATTTTATTTTATTATTTTATATTTTTTTAATGTAGGCGTTATATAATTTTTATTATTTACATTTTACATCTAGCTAGATTTGTATTTAGGTACCCGACTAAATCGGGTAATACTATTTATATGGTATGTTGAAAGAGGAACTGACATTAGAAGAAAAAAAAAAAGGTGCTCTATGGTTTGATTCATGTTCAAACAAGGTTAAGTATGGAGACTTCGATTCTGGACCTATGTAATAGGGGGAATTGTGTGGTTGAGCGATAGCGCGCGATAACACGAGCTTTCTAATACATATAAACAACAATAATGTACCTTCCAATCAAATAATGAAGCTGTATCACTCTTCATCTTTCTCTACGTGCCTCGATTAAGAAAGTGACGAGCTATTTGTAAGCTGCTCGAAGTATTTCTCCTATTCCTATAGTGCTGCAGGTACTGACTAACATTATGAACCAATCAAATAATTAGAGCATATATTACATTTAGCTTAGTTGGTTTTTAACAACATAATTTGGCAAAATCTTCAAATCTTTCAAATCTTTTTTACTTGACTTTCCCATTAGTCAGAAAGGTTGAGTGTTTCATTTATTTTTCTAAAGGATCAAGTTTACGGATGCTATATAGGTTTTAAATAGCTCATAACATGGGATATTTATATACAGTCTGCAAATATATTTGATCTCAATTGCCAATGTCGATGTGTGTTAAATTGGCAATTGGGTATGATCAGCAGAGATCTAGAAGCTCCTCCGATTCAATCGAATCAATCAGCGCGTCGCTCGCTGCAGTGTTGCCGGTGACGGCGTGTGAAAGCTGTGTTTATTGTGGTCGAGGCTCCTCCTTCATAACTACACTCTTTATTTCTTCGAGGAATAAATTTACTTTTGTAGACATAAATTTGAATATTCTTTATCATTAACCATTCCTGATCAATATATAAAGCTGAATCATTATATATATATTGTAACATCATAAACTGGTCTCAGTTTGTTGCACGGTATAAGAGAAACGATTTATTTTCAGCCAAATTCTTGTATTTGTGTATTTTGTACATAATGTAACGGAAAATTACAGCTCAAAGTACTACAACTGGTTAAAGTTACTATCTATAAGTAAGTATAAAGTTTTCTAGGGTTTGATTATTTCCGATATCCCTCTGCATAAACAGCTTCCATGCTCAAGCTTCCTTATAGGGACTAAAAAAAATCGTAAGGCCGTTTCCGCAAGTTTTTATTCACATTCATACCCTCCAATCGATGCAAGACTTTGTAGAAACATGCATGGGTCTGGTGTCTGGTACACGACACGGTACATCTCACTTTACTAAGCACGCGCTTGGTGCGTTTAAAGCAATTAGAATGAATGAGTCACACATTGCTGAGGAGTGTGCGGAGCTTGAGTCGGAAGAACATCTATGTCCTCGAATAAATTCTACACTCACTCAAATCTAACTCAAATGTAAAACTTGTTTGAAGATTTAACCGGTGGCTCTTGTTGTGAGCGTACAGAAAGAGAACAACTGTACTCGTGTTTTGTCTAGATTTTCTTGTAGTCTGTCCAACATCAAATCATATCATTCAGTGAAAGAAATCACGATCACACACACATATATACCCACGAACACACCCTCACACACCCTCGCCCTCTCACAAATCTCTACATTGTTCACACACGCTCACACACATCCACACTATGATACGTATATAAAAATAAAGATATAGGTAATCTTGATACCTACATAAATGGTACAAAATTCAAAAAATGTATCTACTATTGATTATAAAGCTAGTGAGGGACATTTTAAAACGAATGAGAACGCCACTACACTGGCTCATAGAATACAGAGTAATAACTCTAGCCTATGAGCGTTGGGCTGCATAGTCCCACACCTTATAAATGTATTTAAGTTTACGATTTCAGTTAATTTAAAGTTCTAAGAGTTCCGACAAGGTGAAATAGCCACGACACTACGTAGTTCTTAATTCCCTAGATACAGGGAATCCTAGTTAGGGATTAGGTTCTTCGTGTGTGCCTTCTGGTTGTAACCTTCATCACTCGATGGCAATCTCCTCAGTAAAACTAATTATTTTACATGATATGTAATTTATTTCATTTTTTTTTTCTTTCTTTTGTAATATGAATATAGTATAAACTGCTGCATTTAGGTTGGACCGTACAGTGAGATATGGGAAGATGAGCTCATACTAGCGGCGGTAGTTTGATGAAGAGTACTGGCAACACACATGAAGCATAAAAATAATAGATTATCTGTGAAAGAAAACATCTTTTTATTAGCTCTAGGGCGGTATTTGTTTTATTATTTCTCGTTGTTAATGTTATCATGTAAACAAAGTCTAAGGTTGAGTTGCACCATAATCACGGTTAAAGTTACGGTCAAATTTTGACATTAGCCCGCCCTGCAAAGCGTGGAACGGTTATAGTTAGCGTTAAAGTTAGAGTTAAAGTAAGCTGGTGCAACTCAGCCTAAGTAATGCATATTCACGTTAAATTCAGTGTTATTTTTTGTTTTGTTCGTTTTTATCAATTATGGTGCGAATCTTGTTTATCCGTTTCAAAGCTTGCAAATTGTGTCGAATTGCATTGCCTACATTCAGTGTTGTTTTTTCTTTTGCATTATAGGGCGAATTCTGTGTTCTTTTGTTACTTATATCCGCCATGATATCGTCGCCTAAATGAGCAGTTTGTGGGTTGATTATGGAGATAAGCATGGTTTATGAGTTCGCGCTTTGGTAAGTAGACCAACGTACCCACCTACCTAATAATTATATTTATTTTGGCGAACGGTAAAACTCATTGGTACATAAAGGAGTACAATTATCCTTTCTTAAAAAGATTATTTGTAATTATTTCTAATTTTTGCTATACTTATATTCGTCAAATTAAACTGTATGTAAGTAATTAAGTATGTACCAAACATGAGTAGGTATTTAAACCTTTAAAAGTAGTATAGTTGTAATGTTAAAATGTTTAATGTTATGTAAAACAGCTATCGTAAATAAATTATTATTATTATTATTATTATTATTATCCATTTCCATTCTCGGGTCTAGCCCGGACATTTGAGAGGCATTGGTGGGGCCGAAGCTAACACCAAGAGGCCTTTTTGGATACAAAGATAACTATAACACGGTCACATTATCCCTGGACCTGACGTCGATGGTTTGCATTTCAACGAGGACCAGAGACAATGTGACCTTGTTTTACATATTTCTTTCTTACATGTTGGCATATTGATATAACTATTTTGTATAATATTAAGGTAAAAATATCTGGGCTATTAAGGTGAACTTTTGAATGGATGGTGACATTGGGTTATGGAATAAGAGAACGGCACCTGCCAATTTTGTCTCATATCAAAATGTTTGTGGCAGGTGATGACTTGCCACCCACTAAATGGGCCTCCTGTAGTGGCTACCGCAAATTGGTGCCGAGGAAGCAACATTGGTGTGGGTGGCTTAGGGTGTCGAGAGGTGTGCTGCACTTTCACTGAACGCTACTCGCGGCGTTATGCCCTTTAACACTTCCACCCTGGAGCTTAGGTTCTTAGCTCTTGCGACTTCCACCCCTGGACAGCCAGTTAAGGCAAGCCAGGGGTTAGGGGTCTCACTTAGCCCCTTGGAATCAGGGTACGCGGTGTCGCCACTCACCGACGGCTCGCCACAAAGCCGCCCCTGCGTTGTTATTATTATTATTATTATTCAAAATACATTATAGAGATTTTTACGTCATATATTTTAGAAGATTTTTATCGAACCTTTAATGCACGCTTTGTCGTGATAGTCCTGTAGCAATCGTGTGAGTAAACACCCTGAATCTTCTGTGACCCCATGTAGCATCTGGCTTACCTTCTGCGCGCGCTCCTTGTCATCGATCCTCAGTGGCGGTGGCAAGAACTGCTCCTCCCAGCTGCGCGTGTCTCCATTAACCGTTAGTGCGTCTTCATTGGCCACTGGTCCGTGTCCGTTGATCGTTGGTTCATCTCCGTTGACAACATGTGCAGTGCCGTTGACGGCCACGCCGTTGTGGTGTCCATTCATCTTGCCCTCCAGCGCTTTCCGCTGGTGGGCTCCCACCGCCGTCGTCATCGCTCTGGGTCACCTGGAATAGAAGGAAATCACAAATCAGTACAATTCTGTCATCAAATTGAGCTCAACAACAGCAGTGCGCTCTATTTATTTAGGTAAATAAGTAGTTACTCTGCAGTCCATTCAATAGTTCGGGTACCTACCTATCTGCACCTATCCTATGGGGGTACATATTATTCTTTATCTGAGACATATTAAACTGAAGACGTCAGTTTCTATCATATCATATCATACAGAACATTATACTTAATTATGATGATTATAGGTATAGGCACTTAAAAGGAAATTAGAAAGGTTCTCGAGTGGCGACCACGAACCGGAAGATGCAGCGTTCCCGTAGTCGATAGATGCAGGAGGTGAGCACTTGCTCAAAGTTGCCCTCTCTAGGGCAGGCCTATGTTCAGCTGTCTTCAAGCTGATAATGATGAAACTACAGCAACAAATCGAGATGTTAATTTAGTATCCATCGCAATGATGATCAAAGTATGACGGTCCCGGACTCCCGGACGATACGATCCGATGATCACGAGTACCGTATTTACGTATGATGTCAGCAAATGCTAATACTGGCAATAAACAGTAGGTATCGAGTAGATTATGCGGTGCACGGTAGTCACTAAATACTCTTCAAGTAGATAACCTGACAGTGATTAGATATGGCAGTGTGTATTGGGTGAATCAATGTAAACCTAGTCTAATAAAATAGAATATTAATAATCCTATAGGTACTAACTAGCTAATAGGAGGTGTAGCGTTTTGATTCCTCGTTTATAATTCGGACAGCGAAGGAATGGAACACCTTACCAGCGTCATTGTTTCCTGACAAATATAATCTGGGAGTTTTTAAGGCCAGAGTGAACCGGTATTTTCTAGGCAAGCATGCTCCATCGTCGACCGCGTCGTCACTTACCATCAGGTGAGACCGTGGTCAAATGTTAGCCTATCGTTGTTAAAAAAAAGGTTAGAAATGAGGACAAAAGTGGCAAATGGGCAAAAACCAGCTGAGACAGTTTCCTGCTATTAGGGAGAGCAATCTTACACATCGATTTATTGACATTCAATAATAAATCTTTTTTAATTACGAACTTTAATATTTAGCAATGCATAAGAATTAGTATTCATGATATTGATATCCATAAAAATATCCATATCTATTTCATAACCACGCCCAAACCAGTTAGTTGTCTTTACCCAAATTATTATTTTGTCCTCAAGGCACGAATTCATGATCAAGCATTTTTAATTTTGTGCCGAACTAAAATGAATATTAATAAAACCCGTTTTCTAAGTAGCTACACGAAAACCCAGAAACAAGACCATAAAGTCGATAGAGATAAATGGTGTCCAGAACCTATTAGCACGTTTGTCTGCTAATTTTTGAAACGAGCCTTCTTGCAATTCTGCATACACGTGAGACCCTGTGAGACATAGTTCTGTTCTTAGAGCAGAACAGAGTCATCAAAACATGCTAGATGTCGGTAGGCTCTCGGCAGGTAAATCTAAAAATTGTTATAAGTACATCGATACGTATATATGTAATATTGACATGCCTGTTGCCAATTACTATCACGAAGAGAAAAGGATCCAGAGTCCTTATTCTTTCCAACGGTTTAATACTGGTGGTCTCTCCCCATTGATATCTCTACCGAACTTTACAGTCTCGCGTCAGCAGATCAATGGGGACAATCCTAATAAGTATGTCTATTAGAAAACGTCAAAGCGTTGGTACTGGCAATAAGTATATCCTAATAATAAATGTTCAAAAAAACGGCACTAGTCTGCACTGCAGTAGCATAAATATGCTAAGATAACGCAATGCCTTCTTTTCAGACGCTGCTGGCGTCATTACCGGGGTAGTCACTATATCTACTCAACTACCACAATAACAGTCGCCGCCCGGTGATGTACCGACACCGCCTGCTGCCTGCTGGGGGGACCATTAATAACGTTTGATTGCCCGCGATTGTGCTCCATCCGCCGCCCGCGCCGTCCCAGCCCGCACTGCACGAGTGCGAGGCATCTCGAGTTACTGACGCGGACCACAACCCTGCTACATCCATCGTGCTATACTATACTTAATAGGCATGATGACTAAAATTTTTTTTTTTTGGATAAATTTATTATATTCCTCAAAAGATAAACAATTGTGAAAACAAAAATTTAATTTCTCAAAAAATGACTAAGTTACAAGCATTTTAAACCGGAATAGAAAGAGATAGCTCAAACGGCCAGTGACGTCAGAGGAATGTCGTTATAGTGCCTCATTACTAAGCTGTGGTAGCTTTTCATACAATCTCTTTGGCATGTGACGTCACGAGTAGATTTTTCATAGTAACTGTGGGGGCGCTCTGTTTCGGATGCCTCCTGTAGAAACTTTAAAAGCTTATTACTCCGTGATTTATATACCGATTTTGCTTATTTTTTCAATTATTGCATTCATTTTTAATCTTCTTTATGAATATGAAAGTAATATTTACTTGTTCATTTTTAATAGTAGTCATTATGCCTATTCCGGATCTGCCGGGTCTAGAAGAATGCCATAAAGAGCCATATTGTAATGTTTTTGCTCCTTACCTACCTGTTTTAACTAAGTGTATATATTTTATGTCGCCTAATGAATGTTCTTCTTGTAAATTACTTGTACTGTGTAAAACCTAGGCAATTCCAAGCGTTAACAGTTATTATTAAAGTAAGTAAGTTCTAGGTAGATAGTTATTGTAATAATAATAGTTATTATAAGGTGGATCCGTGGAGGTGAGGCCTGGTGACCTGTGATACAGGCTGTTTATGCCTACATCAGGCACCAGTCCTTGCAACGCAGGTTTTCAATAATGTAATAAATATTATTGTCATAACTGATTGTAATTAGTACCTAAAATACTTTTGTAAACCTTTTGCAAGGAAAATAAAAAACATTTATTATTTATTTATTATTATTATTTAAATTAACATGGAATATGAACCCGCATCCATCAGATACAGCAACAGGCAATTTTTCTGCCTGAACAGCATCTACTACTTATGCCGGTATTGTAAAGAACCGAGACAAATGGTCAGATTTCGGGCGCACTATACACAAAGAGTATAATTATTATACTTAATTTACTAACACTATAGAATGGAGAAGTGACCATCCTTTTATCCTTCACATTCGAGACCAACTTACGGTTTTGATTCAACTTTTTTAAAACTTTTTTTTAAGATTCGTCGTAGATGCTATGCGAGATGAAGTGAAAGTCTCACTATAGACCACCGAAATGTTGACGAGCGACAAGCACCAGTGTCAGGCAGAGCTGAAGGCGTCTAGACTATACACGTAAACTATACACGTAAGTAGGCTACTTCATCATAAATTGGGAGACGATAGCAACTACGAATTATAACACAAAGTATCAGTGCGAACTGGTTTGATCTGGTTCCATCCATTAATTAGGCAGACTACAGTAATATAAATTAAAGCAATGGAGCAGACATCACCCACCGCCACCAATCTATCAATTACTTCGATAAGACTGACCTGCAACCACACGTAGTCACAATATTTTATAACAATGCCAATAAATATTATGCTTTTAGAATTAGCAAGTTGAAATGGTAGTGAGCGGGCCACATCACATCGCTCGTAGAACTGAAAACCGATGGGAAAGAAAGGTTGAGTGGCGACCACGAACCGGAAGACGCACCCCGCGAGGAGCCGAGGGATGCAGGAGGCAAGCAGCCACTCGAAGTGGCGCTCTTTGGGGGAAGCCTATGTTCAGCAGTGGTAGTCTTCAGGCTGATGATGACGATGATGATGGTGATGATGAATAAATATTATGCTGATTGTCTCGTACGCAGGCCAAGAGAGGATACTAGTAGTAGGTAGTAATTATTTAAGAGAATAATGGCACTTTACCCTTAATCTAAAAATACGTAGATACCTATAGTAATCACTGAATACACACAGACTAGGCCTATTTTACATAAATATATGATACTATCCTTACCTATAATAATACGAATAATAAATTAATCGATGGATTATTGTTTTCTGATGTAATTATAAGCATGCCATTCTTTAGTAACTTATCGTCCTGCTGATAACGGCGGCGCGGTGGGGATTATAGCTCGCTGGCTTCCAGATAGTAGACCGATTGTGGTAGACCGTCTATACATCGCAGACGATAACTTGCGGATTGAAGGAGCAGCAATGTATTAAGGGTCATTTTTTATGCTAAAATGGGAACAGGCTTAACAATGATGGTAAGTCTAAGATGGAGCACGTTCACCCATGAGATGCCCATTCACTCGTGACTTAAAAAGACCCAATACCCAGGAGGAAATACTGGTGCTGGAAGAGCGTTCCATTGCTTAGCCGAGGGTGATGAAGGATGAAGACAGTCCAATCGGCAAGCCGCAGAGATTGATTGATTAGATTGTATTTTTTTTTTATTCTACGCAATGTTGAGACATGCGAATACAGTAGATGCCTATTCTGGCTTCCAAACAATTAATTGCGCAAATCAACTAAACATTTTATTATTTCGCTGATAACATCTATAATACCACCTATTAGCAAGATTGTGTGTTTACATTCTCATGTAGGACCTATTGATCATGACACGGAGAGATAATATAGTCTGGAACAATACTAGCTTGTACGATAACAATGTTAAACTGCGACGACCCCGGGGCAACGAAACAGTTCTCTTGGATTCATTTGAATAAGGGTTTTGGATTTGGAATTTGAATAGTTTCCAAAAATATCAAACATAATCTTACAAGCTATAAGAAGACGTAAAAGGGATATCTGCTTAAAAAACCCCTGCCAATAAGATTTGTATATTTTTATTCAGAAATCCCTTTTGAATGTTGAAGGGGATTTCTGGAATAAGCCTTATTAATTACTTGTGTATAGGTGTACCTACCTATATATGCGAGTGTAATATACCAGGAGGGCGCATAGCGTCGTAAACTGCTACGTAATTATATTATCATTATTCAATGTATTTAACAGCGTAATTCCTCTATGAATTTAACATTAACTATTTTAATAATTAACATTACGTATTGCATTTGTATGCTCTGCATGTATATTGACGTCGCAGGATGACCAGCGCAGGCGCGCCGACGCGTGACGTTGCGTCTGCGCGGCGAGCCCACCGCCCCTAGATGGAGGTAACGTTGGACCAACTTATTGGTGATGTTGGGCGAACTAGTGGACGTCACAGAGTAAAGGTAGATAGTAAACTTACGAGTATTAATAATAATTAGTGATAGAACGATGGCAATGTGAGAACACGGTGACCTATTAATGAATGGAACTGAGGGCTACGTTTGACTCTTTCAGGATGTTGGTTTCCCTGCTTTGACGCCACACAATATCAAGCTTTTATGATAGATTTATTATAGATAACCCCCCAACCTTGGGACCTATTTACTATCGTAACTGGTATTTTATAAGACACAACATTTGACTTGCAATTTCGTATTTCCGTTTTGAAAGTAGGTCAACATTAACAACACGATACAATTTTGATTTTTTTATTAATTAAAGTGTTAAACTAATGTATATTAAATGTAATTTACTTAAATTTAATCATTACTTAAAACTTTACCGGTTATTTGGATTGTCCCTTTCAATACGTGTCCCTTTCATGCCACCTTATTTTCTGATTGTGTGGACACCTTATTAAAGAAATTTAATACCTAGTTATATATAATGTAAATATTCGACTTTTGAAAGGATGACTGAAAATTAATAACAGAATCCGGAATGCGTGGTCAAATTTAAGCCTATCGATGATAAAAAAAATGGAAAAAATATCTGGCCTCATTCCCGCTGTGTTCACAGCAAATAGCGATGTCGTCACTCTGATCAAACAAACAGTATTGTCGACGTATTCCTCGCAATCCGACATTTGATCCGAAATCACATATGAATATTATTCCGAGCAATTCAGATTTTTATCCAGCTACAACTTGAATAGGGTTTGGCAAGCTAAGCGAGTATGTACTATGTAGGTTTGTATTACATACACTAAACATCAATCACACCCACATGATTCACAATATTTGTTAACAAATATCATGCGAGGTGGTAGGTACTGTCAACTCGCCACTGGCGCCGGCGCTCGGTGGTAGTGCAGCTCGTAAAACTAAAATCATTCTAATTTTTAATTAAACATCTATTTCTTCTGCTAGTAACTATAAATACTCTTAACGATAGCGAAGGTTTAAAAATACATTTTACTCTTGTATATTAATTGCTCTCCCGTCATAGTTCGTGGTTTATGAGTTTTAGAAGAAGGGCCGCAGATGAATGAAACATCACAATAATATTTGGAAAGGCGCTGAAAATTTTTCATTGAAAGAATTATTAACAAGTTTTTGCGTAAACTGTCTAATAATCATTGAGCAATAAATACCAAGTGAATAAGTTATCTTTTATTTACAACCTGCGGGCTTACCGCGGAAGAATAGGCAAAAATCATCATTAGGATTAGGAAGCAGGCCTATGTTTTGACAAGCTGTCTCCAGACTAGGTACCCTGTTTTAGGAAAGTGCGCATTAGCTCTGGATCGCTCTTTCGTAGAGGAGCGGTTGACTCTCGGTATCGCTCGGTCATCTCTCGGTATCTCAGGGTCCACTCGCCACATAACGTTATCTGGGGGCACGGCTGCCAGATACCCTCTGCCAGATTTTATTATTCTGCCAGTGCCGGTTACGAAACAAAACAATACATATACTTGTAACTCGCGGCTATATTTTACACGAAGTGGTGTTTTGATAGACTGGTTTTATTTGTTGACACGACAATGTATACCAAATGTAGGTAGGTACTGTAGGTAGGTGGGTGGGTGTGACCGAAATGTTTAGCAAAGAGAACTAGCCCCAGACAATGACCGATGTAGAGGCCGAAAGGAACGTTTTGGGGAACTTCCTTCGGTTATCAAAACAGTGTGAGAACGGAGGAAAAAAGCTTAAATTGCTTGTTTTGCTTCTATGATATTATTACCTGATGTACTTATATATAATTTTCCAGTGGAGGTATAATTATCTCAGAGCCAACGAGAATATAATATCGCTGCTCAGGGATGTAAAAACTGCGACAAAAACATCGGGAAGCGCCTCTCGTCGCTTGAAGTCTCGTGTCATCATCATTATAAGAATAATATTTGTACTTGGATTTATCGAATAATTCTCGACGCCGATTTTTAATTACTCTTATCACGTAAGATTATAGCTGTACTAGCGCGAAGTATGACGAGTTGAATAACTCCAGCAGATGGAATAACGGTGTTACGGTAAACACGGCATTTTTAAAGCAAATTCTTAACAACGCATCCACCGGCAACGGCCCTTGGTTTTGCAGATGTCTATAGGCGGCGGTGACCATTTACCATCAGGTGGGCCACCTGATTGTTTGTCACTCATTACATAAAAAAAGTACCTATACTAACATATTAGATGTAATGTAATTAAAAGGGAATTTGAATTAACTAGATAGTAGATACCCATCTAGTTAACCACACCTAGGTATATCTATTCATTTTTAATAGTAATAGTAGGTCCTATCGAGTAAGCAAGTTGTAGCGGCAATAGGCAGGCCACATTGCTCTGTGCATCGCTCGTAGAACTGACAACCGATGGGGAAGGAAGGTCCACGAGTGGCGACCACGAACCGGAAGACGCAGCGTACGCTCCCCACTAGGTGGACCGACGCCCTGGTGAAAACCGCAGATACTACCTAATAGGTATTTTAATTAATTAATTTTTTTACTATTTTATTATCTGTGTTATTAGACTAGGTAGGTAGGTACCTAATACTTAATAGTACATCGCAACAGCAGTTCAAACAAGAGCCGGTACAGCGCGGGCAACACTATAAATAGTGACAGACAGACAGACGCAAGTAAATAGTAGACAATGTATCATATACTAATACTTTATGTACCTAGTATAATAATCATCTCGTAATATGTTACTCTAGCTAACGTATAAACAAGTATGTAGGTACCTACGCACGCGCTAACCGCCATGATTGATGTCAAATATTGGGCCACGCACCGTCCGTCGATACTGTCAACACAATTCAAGGTGATTCTAATTTGTATTACATAATGATTTATATGCTTTTACGATTACTGCTGGGAGCCCGAGAGCTCAACAAACAATTGACTAGCTAAAAGTTTTTGAAACTAGGCATGCACTTACAAAGTATCAACTAAGTACCTAACAGTAACAGTGTGACTGACAAGTCACCTATCTAAGGTCGGACGTGGACGGGCCCGATAGCTCAGTTGGTAGTAACCCTGCCTTCTGAACTGAGGGCTGTGGGTTCGATTCCCACGCAGGACAAACATTTGTGTGATGAACATAGATGTTTGTTCTGTGTCTGGGTGTTATATTGTATTCTATGTATGTATTTACAAACAAAAAGTATCTAAGTATTATATCCGTTATCTGGTTCCCATAGTACAAGCTATGCTTAGTATGGGCTAGATGGCGCTGTGTGAAATGTCCGCACATATTTATTTAAAAAAAGATAAAAAAAAAGGTACCTGCCGACATACAAGGTACATATTATACTGAATTTCCAACCTAAGCAACTTACCAGTCTATCGAACTATCCACTAATGACGGTGCAATGAGCATATTGGCCCGCTATTTCATTCTAATAGAGCTGGGGGTCTAACAAAGTTTCCTTTCCATTAACGTTAACGCCAAACGATAGCCGCAAAATGTAGAAAATGACATTAGCTGCGGAAAAGCTTTCCGCTGCTAATGTCATTCTCATACATGTTGAGTTATTGTTTGGCCCGTGACTGTTTCAACTCTTTTCTAAATTTTAATAGGTAAGTATTTTTATGAATTACAAAATAGGGATATCTCTCCTCATCTGAATATTTAATGATGTTATTAATAGTTATTTCTAATTTTCTATACAGTGGCGGTTATTGATGCCACATGAATATGAAGCTGCAGTGTTCATATATATATAGATAACACACGGTATCAGAAAACTAAACGAAACGTTAAAACGGACAAAAACAATACCACGATAAATAGTCCTTTTTATCTAACAACGTAACAACGTACTAGCAACAAGTAGTATCGAACAGAGAGAAGCTAATAACGAATTGCCAACTAATTGCAGATGAACTCGGCCGTCATGTGACAAAACTCAAAGCGATTCTAAATCTGGCTACAAATGGTCAATTGGCGAATCACCGCCAGTGGTCGGAGCAATTGACGATTTGACACCGCGGTGCAGCGTGTGCCCGTACCGTGTGTGCGTGCACGCTGCTGGCATAAATCATCAATGGACATCGGAATAAATTGTGAAGGACAAATGTACAAAATATTATAAATAAATATCGTAAATAAGCATCACTTTTAATTACCCGTTGGCTTGTGAAGACGTCAGAAGGCGCACAATAGGAAAAATATAAGGGGTGTTTGGAGTTAAACCTAGCATAAAATTCTTATGGAGCCTACATTCCAGAATAAGTACTTACTACGTTAGGTATTAAAATATGTCAAATTACGTACCTACCTAAACCGTGTAGGTACATAACTACCTACCTAAACGACGACAAACAAGAGAATAAACAATACAGAAGTGTAGTGGTTGAAGCGACTTATATAGTTTTATAAATTTTAATTTAAGTACTATATTTAATCAAGCAGGAAGCTTAGAAAGCTAGCGAGCAGATAAATAACAGATAAAATAAATAACTGCAGATAGGGAGTAAAATATTTATGATAGCTCAAACAATAATGATTACGATAGGTAAGTAAAAACATTATTAGATATAATTTTGTGTAAGTACTTAGAGAATAGTCCATACACTAGTATAACTAGTAACGGTCGGTGCTCAACTGCTACGCTCAGACATAGGTACTATACCAACTGCTCCATTAATGTCCACATCAATGGGACTTGGGACAGCTGGGAATCCTAATCACTTGATGGTCTTTTTCCAAATAATTGACGATAAGTTCCAAAGCAAGGCCATTGCCTATGGGTGTTATTGTAACAGCTTGGTCTTCCGAGTCAACATCGAATGTTTCGATGAACTAAAGCGCTTATTGCGTACTCCACATTCAAACGTATCGGTAATTTGCAGTTTAAATATTAGTGGCCGGTGAAGTCGCGACCGCCCGACGCCGGCCTATCATTGACGTTGTGCCCAGTTAGCAAAGCGGTCTGTTTGTATATACCTTTGTACGCGCGGACACACCCTCCTGAGACTCACGCTATATCAAGCTATACTGCTGTAATTATGATAACAAGCTGCCTCATAAACTTAGCTAAAAATGACCCACTAGTAGGCAGGTAGGTAAACTCTCTTGAAAAAACAGGTTAATAACCACTGACTATTAAAATTGACATCCAACTGTAGATGCCATGAAAAATCGAGTCCGAAGTCCAAATCTGGCAACACCGAGCAAACCACCCCCGGCCAAGGGACCACCCCACACGAACACCGCCTACGCACGTTGATAACACCAAGATTAGTGCCGATAGTGCGGACAAATTGTTGCCTATCGACTATCACGAACTTGACGCCACACCACGCTGGGATGACTCACGTTTGATTATTTAGTGCAATAGCAACAGGCAAGTGCTAATAGGTACCTACATATTATCCACGATTGGAAGGAATGTTCAAAACAGTTTCCGAAAATGAAAGCTGGCAGAATGATCCAAAGAAAACTAGAAATATAAAGTTCTAATGTGACGTACATAGCTGCTACCTAAACACAATTATTACACTACCGAACAAAACGACTACCTAATATTTTAAAAATAACTCCTATTAAAAATAATTCGACCCCATTTCAAATAGAACTCACGGATATAATAAATATTATAATGTTATACACAGACGTGTCGTACAATGTCAAGGTCTCCAGGCAGCGCCCTGCTGGGCCATTGCATCTATCTAATGATGTGCAGCCCACGTCTACTCTACATAAATACAAATACAAATACAAATTTATTCATTGACACAAATATGGTTACAGCAATTTATGTAATGAATCCATAGACTCCTGAACTAGTATTCACTGTGTTTCAGGAGTCAGTGGCTTCTCCTAATTAACAGTTAAAAGTGATTTATGTCAGAACAACAAAAAAAAAAAAAATTTGGAAAATTTAACAAAAACAAAATAAATGTTATATTTTGTAATGACTTCGCATCAGACTGTGTATGTGTATGTGTATGTGTGTGTGTGTGTGTGTGTGTGTGTGTGTGTGTGTGTGTGTGTATGTGTATGTGTATGTGTATGTGTATGTGTATGTGTATGTGTATGTGTATGTGTATGTGTATGTGTATGTGTATGTTTATGTGTATGTGTATGTATTTGTGTATAATATATATAGATGTATATTATGACAATATAAATAAATATTTCATTAGATATATAGGTTAGCCAGCATATTCTCTATTCCGTCATAGTCATACATTTTTAGCCATTTTATAACAGTCTTTTTAAATTCATTGTTAGTAGATTTTTTTATATTATGTATTTTGAGTATTTTTATTAATTTATTATAGATCTGTGGAACAACTACAGTAAATTGCTTCTGTGCAAATCTAGTTTTCACCCATTGTACCGAAACCCGATCCACTCTTTTACAGGATTCTGGCAGAAATGGTACTATTGTCTTGTGAAATCGTCGGAGACTCTCATATATGAATAGCTTACGCACAGATAACACGTCCGCTTTTTCATATACTGCCGTAGTAGGATGTCGGAAGGGCAGGCAGAGTAGTACTTTTAAGACCGCACGTTGGGCGCGTTCCACAGTGATTATGTGAGTTTTTGCAGCACGGCCCCATGCGCATATGCAGTACCTAATGAGGCACTCACATAGAGCTTTATAAATTTGAACAATTAGTTCAAAATCTGCTACATATCTAAGCGATTTAAATACATAGATGAATTTCCTTACTCTTGACGCTACTTGATTAATATGGGAGCTCCAGTTTAGTTGTTCATCTATGTATACCCCCAGATACTTCATGGTCTCAACTCGTGAAAGAACGTCGCAGGCACACCCTGCCTTGCGGGATGTACTACGGTTGCATGGAAAAGAGTGTATTCTTAAACCGTTAGATGTAGGACTGCCTGCTTTAGTTATACTGTAGCACATATATTTTGTTTTGGTTGTGTTCAGTGATAAAAGACTATTCTCCAACCATTTCGTAACTGCAGAAAGACACATCTCAGCCAGTTCTATGACCGTCTGCCAGGTTCGTTCATGGAGAAGCAACACCGTGTCATCCGCAAACATCAATAAATCCAAGCCAGGCAGGGCAGTACAGCAAAGGTCATTAATATAAATTAGAAAAAGCGTAGGACCCAGTGTACTGCCCTGAGGAACGCCATACGTGCACGAAGCACTCTCGCTCACATGGTCTTCAACACGAACACTCTGTGTTCTACCGGAAAGATAGTCTGAAAACCAATTTAATGCTAATCCTCTGACACCAACATTTTCCATCCTTGTCAGTAAGATGGGAATGGAAACGGTGTCAAAGGCTTTCTGGAGGTCCAGAAATACTCCTAAACACTTGCTTCCCTTGTCCATGTAGGATGTTACTAACGAGGTTAACGTCAGGACTGCATCTTCCGTAGATCTGTTTTCTCGAAACCCGTATTGATTATTACTTAAGAGGTTATTTTTCTCTAAATATCGCATAACTCTTTTCTTTACTAACTTTTCGAGAATCTTAGAAAGCGTATATAGAAGAGATATGGGACGGTAGTTTGAAGGGCTAGCTTTATCCCCGGCTTTAAAAATTGGACACACAATGGCTTTTTTAAATAAAGATGGGAAAATTCCAGTCTCAAAGCTTAAATTACAGATATATGAAATAGGTTCGGCTAAATAAGGGAAGGATGATTTAAGTAAATTTGTGGTAATTTTATCCCAACCCGGTGCGCTATGTGACTTTAGTCCAAAAATAACATTTTTAACTTCAATAGGATCTGTAGGGAAGAGAGACATGGAGTTGCTTGGTGCGTTCAGTGTTTTTGCCTGAATAGCTAGTTGCTTTTCCGTAGTGTTCATCATGTTTAAAGTTTTTTCTGCTAATGTTCCACCAATAGAAGTAAAATACATATTTACTGTATTTAGGGAATCAGTAGGGTTATCTTTTATGGCTAATAAATCACGCGACGGCAACTTAGGTTGATTAAAACTGCATACTTCCTTTACTATCTTCCACGTTTCTTTAATATTACCTTTATTTTTGATCAATTTACCTTTATAATAATCTTTCCTTAAATTTTTTATAATATTGTTACATGTATTCCTATACTTTATATATTTTTGCTTTAACTCTTCATTGTTTGGTGACTTCTTTACTTTTAAATGCATTCTGTCCCTTTTTCTTAAAGATTTTACAACGCCTTTAGTTATCCAAGGTTTTATGGGTTGATTTTTCTTTGTAACTAATTTTATCTGCGTGTTGGTGTTGATTAAACTGAGAAGTTTGGTTATAAATAACTCTGTGGCCAAATTAACGTTATCAAGTTTAAACAAGTCATGCCAGGGTTCTTTAACTAATGACTCATTAATACCCACATAATTAACAGTTACTTTTTTGTACGTAATAAGGTTTTTAGATAGTTTGGCATTATTAATATATAGCATTATGACTATCTACATAGACTGCACTATCTACATACTACTCAATCTCGTTCAAAAAGTAAACATTCTTCTCGGTGTAGCTAATACCCCAGATAATATAATACGTAATACTTTGTTCGCGTGTCGTAAATTTTACCTGACCTTTAAACTATAGGTAGGTATTGTGTAGTAAGTACCTATCACAGATTTTATAAAAAGTAGTTTAGTAGTGTGTACCTAGTATTGACATTTCCTAGGTCTTAAAAAAAAAAGGTTTGGTAAATAATAAATTCCTTAACGTTTAGCATTGGCAATGGCATATCTATGAATAATATTCAATCAAATCGACTTAGGTATTATGGAAAATGCACGACGCGCTGTTTGTAATGCAAATTGAATGGGTATGCCTAACTAATGTTAACGGATTAGCAATTTGTTTGAATTATGTAACGATGACAGGTTACCACCAACCAATTATTGACTGTTTACCACAGAATAAGTACTTAGGTAGTTTGTATTTATAAAAATAGATACACGCACGTGAAGGAAGTTGATGATGATGATGAAATTATTCCTAAGTACTAGTTAGATTATGTTTAGGTAGTATATAAATTAATGTAGGTAGGTATCTATACTTAGATTAACAAAAATATCAATAAAATAGACGATAGACTAAAATAATCCAACGAAAGCGTTAACTGCACACTACACACATCGGGGCGGTCAAATGTAACTAAAGATATTTATGATACTGCTTTAGATCATGAACCCATTAACGTTGGAGTTCAAGTGTAAACTAGCGATATGAATAAATCAAAGTTTAAATGTATTTACTGATTCTCGTTTTCATTATGAACTGTAGCACTATGATATCTTATCATTAGTTAAGTATAACCAAAATAATATGGATGGCAGACGGGAGAGATGGAGAGCACCTACTTCGAGAAAACCGCGAAGACCTCTTTCTTATGTATGATGTAAGTATTACAAATAGCAATACTGACTCCAAACAAATGTAATCCTAAAATGAACATGTCTTGATATATTGAAAAGGAGGAACTCGGACTGGCAAGCAGATGACAATAATCAAAACAGTAGCGAGTCGTACGGATGACACGCACCTTGGATTAGAAGCAGTTTGCGCAATACGAACTGGGTTAGGTATATACTTCAATATTTAGTTCATATCTCGTGACGTTTCTTACAAATATTCAATCTGATAAGCTAAAGTCATGAAGCGTAATTTGTAGAGATTAGTCAATAGGAGGCCCGGCCGGCCGCGGCGAACTACTCGCATGCGTTCGACGAGGTCTAAAGTATAACTCTACGTACACAGCGAATCATTTGGTACTTTATTAAGTTCATTTCCAATTAACTCTCGTTTAGTTCGTTAAAGAGATGGCAGAGGCTGGGACGATCGGTATTTGTGATAACACTATCGTGTTTACAACTAGTTTTTTGCGTAACGCGGAGTTTGGAGTGCCACAGGGGTCAGTGCTGGGGTCGATTTTGTTTTTATTTGATAAACCCCGAGATACAAAAGTTATCGTCATTTTTCCATATTTGTAAAACATACCAATTATCTACTGCGTACTAACTTAATCTGTTTCTGAAATTATGAATATAATCTTAGGACATGTTAGTTTACTTCAAAGGCATGTTCTTTGGTTTATGTCTTTATTTTACTAGATAAACCTTTACCTTAGGTAGGTATAATGCTGAAACTGCTTGAATAGCACCTTTGTCCTAAAATTATATCTTCAGCTCTACACCCAATTTTATAATAATATTGACAATTTTCATTCAACTTTCAATTTCCAAACTTGATTCGGGTTCACGTTCAAATATTTTTAGGTACAAAAATTTTGGTAGGTGTGTAGGTAAAGTGACCAATCGAAGCGGCGTCATGAATATTAAAACATGTTAATGGAATGTTGTTAACTTTTGCTTATTGATAAATAATTTGATCAACAGCAATTACTTGGCTATCCTCAGGTGTCAATAATAAAAGACAGGTAGAACGTTAAATCAAGAGAGTGAACAGATTGGAAACTGCCTATAAAACATAACAACATAATTATCTGGCTAATACGAAATTTATTTACCCTGAAATAGTCGGTTAGATGTTATCAGCAAATTTTCAAAGTTCGCTAAAAAAATTTTTGCGCCGCGGTAGTAAAGCTCCCGGCGCTTCCGCGCTAATAAGATCGTAGTAAAACTAGATACTCACGTGGGTCTGGTCCGGAGTGGACGCACAAACACCGGTCGAAATAGCCGCCAAGGCCGGTTTGATAATAAGATATTAAAACCGTATCGCGTGTGCGTGTGTCCGTGGAGACGGGAGAACGATTACTAGCGCTAGAACTTGTAGAGTTGTAGCCAGCAATGCGCGCGGCTCGAAACTAAAGTAGCGGATCGCGGAGTGTCTAGGATTGGTGTTTGGTTGTTGTGCGAGATGCCTGCCCCTCCTAGCAGTCTGATTGCAGAGTCGCCGACGTCGACTTGAGGGAAAACTGTTGCTGCGTATTTGTTTTGGTCGGATTATCTCCGCGTCGTTGGCCCAACGTTGGAGGCTGGCCGACACACCCGCGTTGTTACCGATCTACCGGATCCGACATTGACTAAGCAACACAGGCATATTTTTGTAAACAAATTTTGTTTTTTTTACGACGAGGATCTATTCATGGTGTCATTCTTATTCATGGGTTGTCCAGGCCCAATAAACCTATAAGTAAAAGGAGCATTTACTTACTCTTTAACTGCTTCGGATATGTACGGAAGACAATGCCGGTTTTAAGTACCCAATAGACCTAATTTTGAAGGCTTTAATACTAAAAACATATCCAACTCTTACATTGCCGTCTATTTGACAAGAACAGCAACAGTATTAGGAGGTTTAGATCTGCCAACTAAAGCTTTTAATATTGGCGCCAGTCTATACCTAAATGATATAAAAATAGTTCATATAAATCGATACGTTATGATTATCAAGCTGACATTCTAACACAGGGTATAAATAAAACACAGACAATCAGATTGAGAGGTCGTGTTGACTCGCATCGTATTACAGTAACCACAGGAACATTCAACAATACTTACATTACTTACGGTGCGAACGCCATTCGATGCGCATACGCAATATTGTGGCAAATCGGACAGTAAGCAAGTTATACGCTTCATAGAAAATTCATTTCAATAAATATTTATTATATACTCCTGGAATGGAATAGTATTATGTTAGAGGTAAAATAGATAATGAGGTACATTGTGGAAGACTTTAAAGCAATAATGGACTCTCTGGAAGAACGGTATCTGTTTGATTCTACATACCTATATAGTATATAGTTTTCTATCTACTAAAATATCGTCACCTTCATTTTTTACTACTGTAATAAATATTTAAGTAGAACTTTATAATTTGGCTTGATTTAGCATAGATTAGTTAAGTTTAAGTTTATTATGAGTAGGTAACATTCTATAAACTTAATTCGTTTACTAAACGACAACTTGTAATACAGTGCTTGCTGCCCGATTTGACACAACATGTAGAACGATCGAGCGCACTCCGGCCCCCTTATAAATACTAAACATAATTATACTATCACATATTGAGGCACTTCACATCGGCCGGATACTCCGAAAGAACACTACAATACTTGGTTTCAATGGAACTTTTGGACTGTTTGACCAAACATCTGATTATGTGATATTAATAGCCGAAGCTGGCACCGCGCTGCGCCTAGTTTGGCGATTTGACTCTGAAATGATGTTACCGGTAAACATCAGCGAAACCCTACGTGGAGTGGAGCACTATCGCTGCTGTATATAGGAAATATGACTTTAAAATGCGACATATTTGCCCAGTCTCGTAAATGCACCCTTAATTTAGTCACTAACTGTTTTTGAATTATGTAATGAATTTGAAAAATATTAGAAAACTGTATCTTTCTTGCATTTCCTAGTGCTTATCTGCACGGGTCGCATGAGCTGTACAAATCGACAATTATTACTCTTCTCTAAAAAACCACCGGGCGTTCGGCCAAGCGTCACTCTTATGGCCGAAATACCTCCAATACGTACTAACCGTTTCGACTCTACTTTTCTAATTAGAACTGCAAAAGTGTGGAGTGTCTTAGCCTAGTCGGTGTTTCCCGAAAAATACAACCCGGGGTTGTTCAAATCAAGAGTGAATAGGTATTTACTAGACCAGCGTGCTACACCTTAGACCGCATCGTCGCTTCCCATCAGGCGAGGCTTATGACGTGATCCGCGAGGTCATTCATTGGTTCATTGGTTTCTTTCTTTCATTTTCGTATGAATTTTGAGCAAAATCAGACAACGCAACAAAACAGCGATAATGCGCCACCTCGCGGGGTCAATGTGAAATGTGGGATTTGATACCAGTGAATACCTCATTCAAAGTTCCACTGGACATTTTTGTTCTTTCGGAGTAGCTCAGCAATAATATATAAAATAAGAAATTATATTACAATAATCAAATATTAAAGGCGTCCCGTATAACATTTGTGCAAACTTACTTTAAAAAGTCATAATATACATTAATGGAACTTCCAACATTATTATTTTGGTCTTATTCTAGTGTGATGATGTACAATAGATTATTATTATTATTATTACCTATTATTAACTAACAATAAGTTTATTGATAAATAGTTCATCAATGAAAATATTATTTTAATAATGAAAAGAAGGGTTTCTGTAAGTGTTTTGTAAAAGTGCTATAAATTGCAATAAAACAGTTTGTTTTACCACCGACCGATCACATCAGCAAGACCGAACGCGGGACGTGAATACTTTTTATGGTAATATACATTCCTGGATCGTCTAACTCGCTCGCGCGTTACATAAATGTCGAATTGCGCGAGCGAGATAAAGCATTCAGGTATACAGGACCCTTAATCAGGTAACTGGTTTTCTTTTGAAACATTGCAGCTCATTGAGACTTAAAAATTAGGTAATGAGTAGTGGAAATTCGCGATGCGAATGGCGCTGGTAATGATGGCTTGTGGGACCAAGTCGAGAGATCCATGCAAGATGTTGCGGAAGACAAGTGTGAGATGGCGTTTGTGTCTATCTTTGGGATCAACTTTATATCGATATGTGATAATGAAACTTCCATAGATATGAAAAGTGTGCTAACCGACTAAAGGAATACTTTAAGCCGATACTTAACACTACACACGAGCGGCAGAAACCCAAAATAAGCATGAAACAGGTGTAACCTTTACACAGTTCATATCGTGACTCTGAACTCAGGCTCGATATGAGAGTTGCAAGCTCAGAAAAAGCTATCAGGGATCAAGTAGTGGAGAAACGTTTAGATATGGAGTTGATAAAGGAAGGCACAGACCCATTGACTATAGGTATATAAATCCAGTTCATACAACTTCCCCTCATACGAAAAATAGTTTTAACAGCCTCCGTGGTGTGGTGGTTGAGCAGGTCGGCTCATAACCCGGAGGTGGCGGGTTCGATTCCCGGGACAGGACAAGGGCTTGTGCCCGAAAAAAAAAGCGCAAATACTTGTTCTGTGCCTGGGTGTTGTGGGAGCATGGTCCTCGTAGTTCCTGGGTCCCTAGATACAGGGAATCCTAGTTAGGGTCCAGGATCTATGTATGTGATCGTTGGGCGTTATTTTATTTATTTATTTTATAGTGGTGTATCTTTGCTAATTCTTTGCGAGGAAACGGGACACCCAATGTGTCTTTTGTTCCATCCTACTCTGCTCTATGTTAAATTGCATTCATTACTCTGTTATCAAGATGTCTATGGTGTGGATCTTAGAGCACTATATCTTAAATCTATCATGTACAAAATAGGCATGATGGCTAAAATTTTTTTTGGATAAATTAATTATATTCCTCAAAAGATAAACATGTGTGAAAACAAAAATTAAATCTGAAAAAATTACCAAGTTACAAGCATTTTAAAAACCGGAATAGAAAGAGATAGCTCAAACGGCCAGTGACGTCAGAGGAAGGTCGTTCATAGTACCTCATTACTAAGCTGTGGTTGCTCTTCATACAATCTCTTTGGCATGTGACGTCACAAGTAGATTTTTCATAGTAACTGGGGGGCGCTCTGTTTCGCGAGAAAGGGACAGGAGATGCCTCCTGTAGCTTATTTTTTCAATGATTGCATTAATTTTTAAACTTCTTTATGATACGAATATTTACTTGTTCATTTTTAATAGTAGTCATAATGCCTATTGCATTCATGGCTCTGCTGTCAAGATGTCTGTGGTGAGGATCTTAGAGCACTATGTATCTTAAACCTATCATGTACAGAATTGTGAATATCTAAACCAATTTTGTCCGGTAACACTTTGTTCGTAACGTTCAAACGCCGTAAAATGCGGGAACAGTAATTGTCTTAGATTATTATTTAATAACAAGAAGCTAACTACATTAGTTGTGTCAGTCTGTGCAGCGGTGTAACTCCTCGCCGGAACCTGGAAATACATTAAAAAAAAACTCTTAACCAACGAGTTTCCAAGTGTTTCGAAACTAACTTTGTTCAGTCTGCTGGGAACTCTTAATTTACTGTGAATAAAAGTATCCTGAGGAAATTTTTGTGTTGTATTCAGTGAGCCAATTTTCATCCAAATTGATACCATCTTTTTTGTGTAAAAGCCATACAAACCGGCAACTTTTCACTTTTATTATATTTGTGGGGATTTTATAACTTGTTGGAGAAACAGCTGACATTTCCATCATTTTCTAGCTCTCACTACAACTCGGTAAAATTGCAGACAATGATGAAAATCCTGAACACACAATCTAGAAGAAATCTGGTATGAAAAAAATATATGTCCAATGCCCAATCTTCGTAACTTTTAAGTGGGCTGGATTATTTTTATGTCCATGACTCGTTTCAAATCTCAATACAGTAATGTACATACATTGTAACGAACTGAAAATTCAAATTCTTATACTAATGGTAGACTCCGTCTCACGAAAACTGTCCCGCGGTGTAAGTGGAACTAATTTTGCAAGTACTTAATTTACGACACTGCATAATATATGTACCTATGCAGTGCTTTATTTACTATATATATATACATATATATATATAATATATTGAAATTTTGGGGAGTCTAAAAGATACAGGATGTTATTAAATTCATTGGCATAAATTGAGTATGTAGTTGTACATCATTTTTTGATGATTTATAGAGAAAAGAGAACGATGAAAAATAAAAATAAATTTGAAACTGCTATTAAAAAATAAGATTACTACCAACTGCGGCGCGCAAACGCGCAACACGTACCGACTACAATGACAAGTACGCATCGACACGGCGCGCGCCCGCCGGCCCGCCCCGTCACACTCGGCTCTACCTACCTGACGCAGTTATCCTAGGATCTAATGTTTTACGGTATTTGCACTAGTTAAAACCTTAACCCCTCAAGTAAGTAGGTACCCAATCAATTGTGTACCTAATCTACAAACTATTTCTTAATAGTTACATTGACCGGCGAATTGATATTAGGAGACTCAAAATGATGGTACCTGCTAACAACATAATTTGTGACTTTAGGAAGTTATTTGGAATTAAAAAATGGATAATACATACCTAGAAAACTACTCGTTAATTAAGTTGATAAATGACACACAATTTAATCACCAGTCACCACCTAACATGGTTATAGCGTATTTAAACGATCGGTACAACATTACTTGCGTTAGCACTAAATTGTCCGTCATAATATTAAAAGTAGGTATCAAATAAAACATTAGAAGAAGGTAGGTACTTGAAATTCAATACGATCGCACCCTATGCAATGAAATCGCAATGAAGTATCGCGGCGACCGAGTGACGTGCCGGGCGGGGGGCCGGCGCCGATTGTTTGGTTGGAGTATCTGCCACTAGATTTTATGGCACAATGCAACCAGAACACAAGAAAGCTTGGAAATGTGTAGCTTGCTACTGTAAAGTCCCCAAGTCAGGTAATGATAGTACACCCGTGCGCTCACGAGATTCAGAAATAATTCAACATCAATTAAACACATCGAGTAAACAAAATGTTACTCACAGGAACAAGAATACTCCAACATCAACAAACGACTCTTTGTGCTCTGATGATTTAAGTGTTTTCGGAGATACAATCCTTTCCCAAAGTACTAGGAAAGCATCCATCAACCCCGAAACTGAACTCACATTACAGAACTTAAATGATATTATTGTTCAGCGACTACAAGAGAACAATAAGTCAATTATCCATGACATACAGGCAACAATCCAGGTGGAAATAAACAAGGCAATATCTAAATTGAAGGAGGATATAATGCAAGACACGAATAGTTTATACAAGGAAAATGATTTAAGAAAAATAGACATACAAAGAATAAATGATAAAATAGCATTGTTAACGAAGGAGAATGACTTGATGAAAAATGAACTGAATGAACTAAAGACCAAAGAGAAAAAAGTATATATTTCTGAAAAATACTATCCCCCTGAAAGCAACTGTAAAAAAATCGTTTTATATGGATTAGAAGAATGCTACAATGAACCTGACTATATTCTGCATAATAGGATAATTAACATATTTAGAGAGATGCTACACGTAGATTTAATGGGATATATAGAGGACACCTACAGAATCGGAAGACATACAAATAACCGACCTCTAGTTATTGAATTAATAAGTAAGCGGATGATTAAGTATCTAATAGAAAATGGCACCTACTTGCAAGGAACTGGGCTATCTATTTCAAGATTTTTAGATGAACAGGAAAGAAAAGAAAGACGGAACATGCGAGAAAAAATGATAGAAGCACGAAAACAAGGACTTTACGCTGTAATTAGAGATAATCAGTTGTTTATTCAGGGAAAACCATTTAACTTAAAGAGTGAAATATCTGAACACACACAAACAGTTAATAATGATAAGAAAATATCCGATAAAAACGTACAACAAATTAACCCTTTCACAATAAATTATGAAGACTCAGGAAATAATTCCTTTCGAAGTAATTATTCCTTTCGAGGCTCAGAATCGTTTAGAAGACAATATTAATTCCAGTTTTAAAACTCTATTCCAAAATATGCAAAGCTTGAATAATAAACAACATTTACTGGAAGCGTTTGTGGTCGATAATCCGATATATCAAGCTATCTGCATCACGGAATCCTGGATGACAGAAGAAAAGCTATGCATGCTTCAACTCAGCGGCTACCAGATTGCATCATCATACTGTCGGCGAACTCGGGGGGGAGGCGGAGTGTGCATCGCGGTACAGAACCACATTGATTACATTGATAGATGTGACATAACGAGCTTGTCTATTGAATACGTTTTGGAAGTTTGTGCGATTGAAATACCTAAGCAAAACATTTTGTTAATTACCCTATATTGGAATAGAAGAGAGGAAGAATTATTCTATAAACAACTAGAAATATTACTTAAATACATAAACAAAAAATATTCTAAGTATAAAATTATTTTGGGTGGCGATTTTAATATAAATGTTCTGCAAAACAGCTCAAAAACTAATCAATTCTTAGATACAATGTCCGAATATAAACTAACTCAACAAATAAACAAACCAACTCGCATAGCTCAAAACACTTCTAGTTTATTGGATCTGGTTTTCACAAATTTTTCTGATGAAAACTTGTGTACTGATGTGGAGGAATTAGGGTTTTCTGATCATTCAGGAACAACAATAAGTTTGACAATACCTAAAATAAATAAAAAGTCAACTTGGTATACCGAAAAAAGAAGGTATAATGAGACAAACGTAGAAAAATTTAGGACAAAATTAAAATGCATTAATTGGCCTGATATAATTCAACAAAATAAAAACATAAATGAAAACTATAAAATATTTCATGACACACTAATAACAATACTAAATGAATGTATACCTAAATGTAAAATTAAAATTAGTAGTAAAACAAAAAAACACTGGCTCACTGTAGGTATTAAACATTCGTGCCGAAACAAAAGACTATTAAAAATATTTACAATAAAATCTGACAATTCCATTTTGACAAAATACTATAAAAAATATGAAAAATTATTAAAAATCATAGTAAATACGTCAAAAAAACTGCAATATAAAAAGATAATAAATAAATCGAATAATAAAGTTAAGGCTATGTGGAATATTATAAATGAGCGAACAAACAAAAAACCTATAAAAGAAAAATTTAATCTAAAACTAATCATAAATGGGAATATTATTATAGAACCAAAAGAAATCGCAGATACTTTCAATTTGTTTTTTGCATCTATTGGGGAAAGCCCGGTTTCCGCCCCCCCATCTCTGCACGGTTTGGGTGGCAACAGGCCCCCGCGAGGCCTGCCGGTTCGAAATCCTACCGAAAACAGTATGTTCCTAGCCCCAGTAACGCTCCAAGAAACCCATAGATTATTAAAGAACCTTAAGAATAAGTACAGCTACGGTATTGACGAAATTCCACCGACATTGCTTAAACATTGTGTAAATGAATTAACTCTGCCATTTTGTTTACTAATTAATCAGTCATTCGATGAGGGGGTTTTTCCAGAACTGTTAAAAAAAGCCGTAATAAAACCTATCCATAAAAAAAGCTCTAAAACAGATCCCAGTAACTACCGCCCCATAGCTCTGTTGCCCGCGGCCTCAAAAGTTTTTGAGAAGGCAATGAGTGAACGCGTCTATGGGTTTTGCGAAAAATACAAAATATTCGATGAATGCCAAAATGGCTTTCGAAAGAATAGATCAACTATTTTAGCAGTCTATAAGTATATGCAGGAAGTGTTAAATATTTTAAATAAAAAGAAACATGCAGTAGGTATTTTATTAGACATGACGAAAGCCTACGATAAAGTTCAATTTCATATTCTTTTAAACAAATTGTTTGGTGTAGGTATTCGCGGTCTAGCCCATAAATGGTTTGCCTCGTACTTAAAAGACAGGGAACAGTTTGTTGAGGTGGAATATTTTGATTACCGCACCAAAACAATACAAAACTTTCGGTCGGAAGGCAGAACAATAAACTCCTCGATACCCCAAGGAAGCGTCGTCGGATGTCTTTTATTTTTGATTTACATCAACGACCTTCCCAAAGTCATGGAGGAGGAATCGTGTGTACTGTTCGCTGATGACATATCCTTGCTCACTTCATGTCAAAATAGTAATAATTTGAACGAAAAACTTACCTCCATTCTTGATAAAACCATTACATGGATGCATGAACACAATCTTGAAATAAACTTCACTAAAACTAAACTATTAAACTTTCACCCATATCAAAAAGCACCACTAAATTTTAATTTCATTTATCATGGCATTTCTTTGGAAACAGTTAGCGATTTTACTTTGCTTGGTTTAGTGATTGATAAGTGTGTTAATTGGAAATCACACATTAAGAAAATTAAATCAAAACTTTCGTCGTTTGCGTACGCGCTGCGCGAAATCAAGAAATCTACTGATTTAAAAACTGCCCTGGTAACCTATTATTCTTATGCGCATGCATGGCTAAGTTACGGTGTTATTCTATGGGGGAATAGCACCGCTGCGCCTACCCTTTTTACACTCCAAAAGAAACTGATAAGAATACTAGTGAACATCGACCAGAGAGACAGTTGTAAACCTTATTTTAAAAAACATAAAATCCTAACGCTGACTGGTATATATATTTTAGAAATTTGTAAATTTGTACGTAATTACCCAAACCTATATACAAAGCGAGAAAATCTCCCCAGACACGTAAACCGTTCAGTTCGCCACGGAAACCGATTGGTCTTGCCTACATCCCGGCTCAAACTGCACGCTTCCGGTACACTTGTTATGTCTATCAATATATATAACAAGCTTCCAGAAGCAATGAAGAATGAATTCAATAATTTAATTTTCATTAAACAAGTAAAGAACTTTCTAATTGAAAAAAGTTATTATACCGTCGATGAATATTTAAACGATAAAATGTAAGCATAGTATAAATATAATTAATAATAATAAATCTAATTTTTATAATAATAATGGATAATCAATGACATAGAACGTAAAAGCATTAAATTATAGGGGGGAAAATAAATATTATTTTGTTATAAAGCAGTAGGAAAATACCAACATGACTGTAAGTAGGTACTTATACATATGCCTACTTACTTTAATATAAATAAATAAATTCGACGTCATCTTAAACATATAGAAGAAAATCATGTATAAATAGTAATGTTGTGATATTTTTAGGTGCATGTTAATGTTGACAAACTAATGTTAATTATCTATCTTCCTCTCTTCTAATGTTGCGTGCCCGACAGGGCCCATGATGAGCTGTTACCACGTAAACGAACATCTTTAAACAACATTGTGGAATGCAAATAAACAATTGAATTGAATTGAATTGAATTGAGTGAGACGCAAGATCGCCAGGAAGGCCGGGAGGCGTGGCGAAGGGTGCGACGTTACGCAGTTCTCATTCTTATTACGTTGCGCTAAGGTAGTAGATTGTTTGTAGTAGACGCTAGCGGCATATTAGGATAGTGACTTCCGGAACTCATAAATTATCTCATGAGTAGTGCCAGAGTCTAACGTAGTTGGCGCATATGATTTTGATACTCTTAATTTTTTTTTGTTAAAATGTATGCAATGATTAAAAACTGTGCTTATTTTTTTTTTGTTATTTGTATACTACAGTAGTTGATTAAATTGGTTATCTTATTCTCTAGTGTTATAATTAATACCAAAGTCAATACGTTTAATTTCATAAATGTTGATTCACACGTGACCGGTGTAAGGAGTAGGTGCT
This sequence comes from Ennomos erosarius, assembly GCA_963580505.1. Classification (NCBI taxonomy): domain Eukaryota; kingdom Metazoa; phylum Arthropoda; class Insecta; order Lepidoptera; family Geometridae; genus Ennomos; species Ennomos erosarius. The sequence goes on along the minus strand of OY757002.1, from coordinate 9,792,060 downwards.
TAGTTTCAAAGGCTGCTAATGAATTCAATAACATCCTGTAGAGGTCAGCAACATTCCGTAGCGCGAATGTAGCGACGCGGCCGCGGGACTTCTTTAGTGAGACGGAGTTTAACTAATGGCGGTCTGCAGTAAAGTTTGACAGTTCTTAAGTTCATAATTAGTGTAGTGGTATAGTCACCGATGGCTAGATGCAGGTAGTCTTGAGATGCATGGAGAGCAGCCCCTTGGCCACGAACCCGCGCCCGCACAGACCGCACGCGTACGGCCGCGACCCGCTGTGGTACCTGCGTCCAGAGCAGAACTTTGTACGGCTACCCAAGCAGTCACCCATCCCACGGGGCCGGGGCACCGGTAGCATACATTACTATAGGCTATGTACTCCAGTAGGGTTACTCTTGAATCCAATCTCACTCAAATTCTAATCCGCATCATCACCAATAATTCCGATGTTAAATAATTTGGTGAAAATGCGGGTGGTGTAGAAATGAGTCGATTACATTTAGTTCCATAAATAAATAATGTCGTCGAGGTAAATAAATAATGTTTTTAGCGCGATTAAGTCCTGTGTGAAACGTAAAACTATAGTTCCATAAAGTTCCATGGACAAATATTCCGATCGTGCGCTAGTATCGGATTTAAGAGTACCAAATGCCACGATTTCGTTCCAAATCCCAAATTACGATTAAATCGAGTGTCAAGAGTAACCCTGCTGTTCGCGGACGCGCTTGCCTTTTGTGTTGGTGAAGATTGAACTGAATTGAAGTTTTCTGTGAAGATTGAACGAATTTTTAAGAAATTTGAAATGCTATCCCCACTACACCATGGGGAGCCATTGAATGCATTGAATAAGCCGCTCAATCTGCCGCTCTATGAGGAGGCTTATGTTCAGCAGTGAACCGCTTCCGGCTGATCGTGATGACGATGTTTGTCAAATACCCAAAAGTCAATATGCTTTAAAGTAGAATGTCATAAACATTTTTTTACAACTGAACCGGCCCGCATTTAACCACAATCTCACCTGATGGTAAGTGACGACGCAGCCTCTACGATGGTACATGTAATGTACTGCATGTATACTACGTGCAACAGTATTATCACCACATTTTACTCGAAATAATTTTAAAGGAAAATTTTTACTGAGGTCTATCAACGAAGAATTGAATTAGTTTCAGGGATACATGGAGAAATGACGAAAGGGGCTAATTCAAGATTAGTTTCAGGCAACACTGGCTGGGCAGGCCACATCGCTCTTAAAACTGACAACCGATGGGGAAGAAAGGTTCTCGAGAGGCGACCACAAACCGGAAGACGCAGCGTAGGCCCCACTAGGTGGACCGACCATCTGGTGATAGCCGCGGAGCCGATGGATGCAGGAGGCAAGCAGCCGCTCAAAATGGAGCTATGTTCAGCAAGGGACGTCTTCAGGCTGTTATTGATGATGATGATGAAGTTGGTGCGAGTGAGTAGGCACGATACGTTACCTCTCGTGTATGACGAGCGTGGAGCGCTGGCTGAACGCCTTCCCACAGTGCGAGCACACGTGCGGCTTCTCTCCCGAGTGGACCCTCTCGTGCAGCGTCAGGTTGCATTTCTTCACGAACCCCTTCCCACAAGTCCTGTGGGGAACTCCATGTACAGGCATTGCTGCAACGGTGCAAAGACCAGCAAAGAACAGCTGGCAGACCAGCGGGTCTAGCAAAGATCCCAAACGCTTACTCCAAAAATGTATTGAAATGACATTAGCTGCGGAAAAGTAAAGGATTTCCGGAATGTCATTCCAATACATTTTGAAGTTTGGGGTATTTGCTAAACCCCCTTGGCAAGTTGGTCTGGTCTGGTCCCCAAGTCAGTATGAGACACAGTTCATATGCTGGAGATGGGGATAAACGAAACTTGCTGCGGGTGCAAAAAGCTTAAAAAACAAAAAGCGTAAAACACTGGATATTTGCTGACAATGCTTTTAAGCAAGGTTAGTATTATGTGGTCTTGAATGACGTAAGTAATTATGTTTTTCTTCTCTTTCTTTAACGTTGTCTCACCACAGAAAGAGAAGAAAACATAATTATTTACACCATCTTTAAAACATTTAATCCTAGAGTTTATCCGAGCACAAATCGTTATCAAAAAGCAAAAAGAATAGAGGCCCCAGGCGAGAGCCTTACGGCACTCCAGTAATAACGATAGATTTGAATCCCCGAATCATGACAGACCGAGATCGGTTGAGAAGATATGATTCACACCATCTCCAGAGCCTCGCGCGCGAGGTGCTCGGCGCCGTGCTTGTCTCGGCGCCGCGATGTGACTTATTCTTCACCTCGGTACCACGCTTGATGGATGAGTGCCAGAGGAAGTTTGAATCGAACACCAGGAAAACTAGTGTAAAATTGTGAAGGTCGGATTTAAAATTTGGTCTTATCTTGTTTTTAAAGTTTAGGCTATTGATTTTACAATTTTTATTTACTTCAATGATTAAATGACTATAATTTTATTTGTGGATATAAGTACATAATGTTTATATATCTAGTTGTGTGCCTACGTAATAATATATTAATAAGCTTAAAATATTCTCCAATGACATTGATAATACTTTTTTATTATCTCTATTATATTTATAATTTATACATAAAATGACTGTTTTTGTAACGCTTTGGATAAAACTGTAATGTTACAATGAAACTATGAAATAAATGAATTGAATTGAATTGAAAAATGAATAAATGAATTGAATCTCAGTAAAGAGTAAGCTTGAGTAAAGAGTCATGTCCCAGCTTGTGAACGTGTAGGTTAAAGTCGACAACATCAAAGGCCTTTGAAAAACCAGTGTAGACAGGATACACAAAAACTTATATATTTTTTTAAAGCGAATCTGTGCAACCTTCGTCAACAACTTCTGTGCAGCAGATTCATTTATATGAATACGAATAGACCTAGTTTCTTCAACTTGAATTTTCCTTTAATTTACTTTTTGGCTATAACTTTTTCTATAAAGGACAATTAAATAAAAATTGTATCCTATATTGTTCGTCAATTCCTAAACGATGTGTGTGTGCCACATATCAGTGCAATCAGTACCCCTAGTACGAGTTTCGATACTTTACTAAAACTTGAGTCGTTTACATTTTCTCCCTTTTCTCCCATATGTTTCTCTGCAGCGCCCCTAGCGGACACGTTGATGAACTAAAAATGGCAGTACACATTTTAAATGGATCCACGTATTGGAAAACTCGTACCAGCGGTACAGTTCATTAGTTAGTCCTCCTAGATTCTAAAAGCATATTTCTGCATGTTGCTAGATCTTACAAATATGTGGCGTATGCCATGTGGCGTATACCTACCTGTGGTAGGTAGAAGAGTTAGGCCTGTATAAATAAGAGTATAAATACGAAAGTTTGTGTGTGAGTGTTAAGGGTGCAATTACGAGGATGGGCAAATCTGTCGCATTTTAAAGCCATATTTCCATTTATCTGTGATAATGAGTGAAATGTTATTATTATCTATAGATAAGGTAATCCAATGCCGTTAGTTATTTATGTCGAAAGTTTTTCATTGGCTTTAACCAATAATTCATAAAATTCATTTTCCGCAGCGTCCTTCTATGAAAATGACTTTTTCGTCGAGATCTCTGTCATTGATCTAAACAACTGTAATATTTCACTGATTAAAAAAATACCTTAAATTAGCTGATATACTCGACCGTAATAATAAAATGGCAAATATTCAAAAAAATATGATAAGACACTCAAGAAAAAAAGAACAGTTTATTTCACTATTCCGTACGATTTTCTTATATTTTGTCAAACTTCAATATCTTAACTGTACGAAGATAAGGTTGGTTTTGCTTTGCTCATTGTGTCTCGTTTTTTATATAAATCAACGAACACTTGAAACGAATACTCAGACTGCGCTTGGGCGCCATCGAGAGCAGACACTGTGCCGTTTGACATCAGCAGCTTCTGGTGAAATACATCGCTGTACGAATACGAATATTAGGCATTGGAAATAATTTTCAAATATGATCGTCGACAACAAAGTACCCATTTCTACCTATTTGAATAACTAGTATTTATTCTTTCTCGGAGTAGACGTAAATCGTAATGACCAATTTGATGTTAGATTTCGAATGGTGATGGTGGATGGTGGTGATGACGGGTAGAACTTCAGGTGCCGACTTTGAGCTCGTTTCATTAGTTGTGATGCGATATTTCCGGTTGATACCAGGGCGCGGAAATTGGACTGGCTGACCTGATGGTAGACTTCGAAGACTTCACTTGGAACTCCTAGACGTGTAGAGCTAGACATGCCATCTTTGGGCTCGTTTCATTAGTGGTAATCAGATCTTCTTGTTTCTTGATCTTTTTTATTGGGATTGGTCTGACCTACAGGTAGGTACTAGGTACCTACCTACCTACCTATACCTACTGGTCTTGAAGAATTTAGGCGGTTTGGTTTTCTGAAAAGTATTTCTCTTTTTGTTAATAAATCATCATCATCGACTACTATTGTCGTCATCATCATGGTCATCGTCATCTTCATCTTTTCAACTATTGTCATCATTATCATGTTCATGATCATCACCGTATTCATCATCAGGTACTTATACACAAACATGCCTTCTGTGGGAACTCGTAAACTATAAGTCCGGTTAGTATACTATGTTTAGGTAACTTGTAGAACTAACTGAGACGATTCTAGAGACATAAAAATCTTACATATCACTGATACTAAAAATATGACTTATTATCAAAAACAAAATGAAGATGTATATATCTAAGAAGGAACTGCCTGAGTACCCTCACAGATTTCAGAAACTATAATACGGATCAGTGTAATGTTTTCGGAATATTGTAGTACTAAACATTCAAAATTATAATGTAAAAAAATACCTGGTGCCCATACAAAAATCTTAATTTTCAAAGGAACTCGTAAACCATAGGTCTGATTGGTATACAACCTTCAAGCAAGTTGTAGCACTAACCAGGATCCTTCAAGAAATGTTGAAAAAAACATAGGTTCTAAACAAAAATTTTACCATTTTTACCATTTTCATGTTCATCAACATCATCATCGTCCCCATCACCAACACAACTATTGACGTCATTATCAAGTTCACATAGATAAGTTCCGAATAACCCCTAATCCCAATCAAAACTCGGTACATCTATTTTCCCTTTAGCCTACCGTTGATAGAAAAAATGAAATATACAAAGTCTACCATTAGGTCAGTCCAATTACTTCGGTAGAAAGATCTCTTCATCACTAACAAAACGAGCCCAAGCTCGGTTCACCTAGCTCTCCCTCTATGATTTCTAGATGAAGTCCTCAAAGTCTTTCATGAGGACATTCATAACACATAACATTGTCGTGAAAATTATGCTAAAAATAAGGAAATAATTTTATTTTTTTAATAAGAATTTGAATCAGTTTTTGTTGCCAGTGATGACAACATATGGAACTGAAACGTGGTCTCACTATTGGTCTCATTAGTAACTTCAAAGTCACGCAACGAGCTATCTATGGAGAGCTATGCTCGGTGTTTCCGTGCGTGGTATGATCCCGCCCACTTTGTCGAATTTGGCTCAAATTGTATGTTGGTGACTATACTATCTGAGTTTCAATTGGTATATTATTCCGAAAGGGGCTAAATCTATTCCCCAAGGTACACAATGTTTCTTCAACGACTTTTCTAAATTAATAGTTTTTCATTGAAGAAGTGCCATGTAAAGTTTACGATTGAAGATAGCCTTAGCGCAGCTGGGTGGTCGAACTTTGTGCTTGACCGAATGCACATGAGTTTAACGACCTGTGTTTAGAAATAAGTTAATAGTAATTGGCTTTCTATAGCTACTCAAGCTGTTGGTTTTCCAATAAATAAATAAAAATAAAGTATTTGTTAACTCTCGTCGCGATCGCACATGCCATATTGTGGATTTATTTTTTACCATGGAGGTTTGAAAACACGCAGTTTCAAGTAAGGCTCTCACAACTCGTGGGCTATCATGGTCCCAGTCCCCCCTTTCGGGATAACATACCAATTCAGACTCACCTTGTATAAGCGCATGTATAGTACTCACTTGCAGACGTTGGGCTTGTACCCCGTGTGTATCCGGATGTGGAACTTGAGATGCTCCCGGCTGGAGAGCGCCTTCCCGCAGACGTTGCACAGATGGTTCCGCTCCCCGGAGTGCGCGCGCAGGTGCCGGCGCAGCGAGTTCAGGTGCGCGAACTGCCGCGCGCACACGCCGCACCGGAGCGCCAGTGCGCGCGCGCCCGCCTCCGGGTGCGCGCGGGCGCGGTGCGCGTGCAGGTACCTGCCACATACACACTACTGCCGCGCGCACACGCCGCACCGGGGCGCGTGCGGGGCGCGTGCAGGTACCTGCCACATACACACTACTGCCGCGCGCACACGCCGCACCGGGGCGCGTGCGGGGCGCGTGCAGGTACCTGCCACATACACACTACTGCCGCGCGCACACGCCGCACCGGGGCGCGTGCGGGGCGCGTGCAGGTACCTGCCACATACACACTACTGCCGCGCGCACACGCCGCACCGGGGCGCGTGCGGGGCGCGTGCAGGTACCTGCCACATACACACTACTGCCGCGCGCACACGCCGCACCGGGGCGCGTGCGGGGCGCGTGCAGGTACCTGCCACATACACACTACTGCCGCGCGCACACGCCGCACCGGGGCGCGTGCGGGGCGCGTGCAGGTACCTGCCACATACACACTACTGCCGCGCGCACACGCCGCACCGGGGCGCGTGCGGGGCGCGTGCAGGTACCTGCCACATACACACTACTGCCGCGCGCACACGCCGCACCGGAGCGCGTGCGGGGCGCGTGCAGGTACCTGCCACATACACACTACTGCCGCGCGCACACGCCGCACCGGGGCGCGTGCGGGGCGCGTGCAGGTACCTGCCACATACACACTACTGCCGCGCGCACACGCCGCACCGGAGCGCGTGCGGGGCGCGTGCAGGTACCTGCCACATACACACTACTGCCGCGCGCACACGCCGCACCGGGGCGCGTGCGGGGCGCGTGCAGGTACCTGCCACATACACACTACTGCCGCGCGCACACGCCGCACCGGGGCGCGTGCGGGGCGCGTGCAGGTACCTGCCACATACACACTACTGCCGCGCGCACACGCCGCACCGGGGCGCGTGCGGGGCGCGTGCAGGTACCTGCCACATACGTGCACCTGCTACCTCGGGGCACGTGTTACCTCGGTAGTGACATATTACAGAATACAGAATACAGAATTTATTGGTAAAAAATAATTTACAGGTCAATAACATACTAAGTAATAATATTATTTTAGATAAATCTAAAAGAGTATTCGTATACTTAAAATATTATACAGTCAATTTGTCCATAAAAAACTCATTGACTGAGTAGTAAGCCTTACCGATCAACAGCATCTTAAGCTTGTTTTTAAATATGTTGTCTGAAGTAGCATTTGTTATGTGTTCTGGTAAATGATTATAAACTTTAGCACCTTTAATGTACACAGATTTTTCTGACTTTGTGAGTCTGTGGGCTGGTGTTCTATACTTATTTTTATGGCGCGTGTTATAGTCGTGTGCTGCTCCCAACTTCACGAATTTTTGTGGGTTCATGCGCACAAAGATGCTTACCTGATAAATAAGTATCGAAGGCACAGTTAATATACCCAGCTCCGTGAAGTGGGGTTTGGCAGACTCGTCCCACGGTATGCGAACAATTGCACGAATGGCTCGTTTTTGTAAAATAAGGGCGCGCTGGCACTCCGCTGCATCTCCCCACAGCTCGGTACCGTACGTAAGTATGGAGTGAACTGTGGCAAAATAGCAACTTCGTACCGCATGTCTAGGTGCTGTCTTTGCAAGCCGACTAAGCGCGAAACAGGCTTGGCCCAGCCGAGAACAAAGACGATCTATGTGCGACTCCCACTTGAGTGCACTATCAATGTGAAAACCCAGCAGTTTCACCTGCGAGACTTGTTGTAACGTGGCTCCACCCACGTCTACTACTAAGGCAGTCTGCTTGTTGTTGGCTAGATTAAAGTGCATAAAACAAGTCTTGTCCAAGTTCAAGGCCATACCGTTGAACCGGAACCATTCGTGCAATTCGTGAGCAACCACACTCAGCCGATCTTTGAGAGCTTGCACATTCGGGGCGGTCACCACGGCTGCAACATCATCCGCAAACATATAGACGTCAGCGTTTTTTATGTATGCTGGAAGATCATTGAGCAATAGGGAAAAAGTGGTGTTAGATAAGCATGATCCTTGGGGAACCCCAAGATCTGACACCCCTTCCTCTGATATGGCTTTCCCAGCATCTCCCACTACGATCTGACGTCTATCTGTCACGAAGTCGGTCATAAGTCTGGACGCCGGGCCTCGCACGCCATAATGCTCAAGTTTCTTCTGGAGCAAGACTCTGTCTGCAGTGTCGAAAGCTCGCGAAAGATCGCAGCATACGACTGCGGCTTGATGCTGTCTTTCGCGAGCCTGCAACACAGCCCATACGACTTCACGCACCAGGGATGTAGTAGATCGACCCGGACGATACGCGTACTGCCGATCTGTGAAAACCCCACTCCCAGCAAAAAACTCAAGCAGTCGGTGATTTACACCTACTTCAAGAATCTTTGCCAAGGCCGGTATTATCGAGATCGGCCGGTAGTTTTTTGCAACAGATTTCTCACCCTTTCCTTTATATATTGGCACTATCTTAACTTTTTTCAAAGAGTGGGGGTAGCGGCCATTTTTAAGACATCTATTAAATAAGGTTGCTAATATTGGAGCTAGAATTTGCGCCACATCTCTTAATATATTAGGGGATATGTCATATATGTCAGTAGTATGTTTTGGGGCAATGTCAATCTTCAGAATTTTAATTATCTCACTATCAGAGAAGGGTAGCAAGCGTATGGAGCAGCTATTTGCCGGGAGGACATCACATAGTATAGCTAGGCTACTGCAAGTACTGGCAGTGGGAGCCCCGGCCTGCATTCCAGCGGGTGCTGGAATGCAGGCCGGGGCTCCTCGGGTGCTTAGGTTACCTCGGGGTAACATGTTACCTCGGCAGCGACATGTTACCTCAGAGGCACACGTTACTTCGGAAGCCACATGTTACCTCGGGGTCACAGTTACCTCAGTGACCACATGTTACCTCGAGGGCACACGTTGTCACGTTACCTCATGTAGACGAAGCTCTCGGGGCACAGGTCGCAGATGAACCGCTTGTCGAGGGGCTCCGCGCCCGCCGCCGCGCCCTGCTTGTGGGTCAGCCCTGGAACATCGCGCGCTCTACTACGTATTACTTGGATATTACCACACACGTCATCAACATCACCCAAATATATTCCCATTGCTCACATGTATAGGCACAATAAACCCCAACTGGAAACCGGTGCAGGTTTTACTGCCCCCATGCCATGTAGAAACAATAGCAATTAATGTGATTTCGCAAAAAAAAACAAATTTATGAGTCTTAGTAAGCTAGTAGCTATTGCTATGCTATTAGCTAATATGACGATAATTTTCATTTAAGTATGATTTCACTTATGCGAACTAAGCAACGAATTCACTTCACATTTCACAGAATTTCGCAACTACATTTAATTTGCGAAATGCTAATGGAGCTTTTACATGCTAAAAATGAATGTGAATGCTAATTAATCAATCACTACTATGTAGTATAGGCCTTACGCTGGCCAAGTAAAACACAAATGTTGTAGTTTTTGTGATTTTTTTTAACTTGATGTTTTCCTCTTCCATTGTAAGAGCGGGTGCGAATTCCGCAAAAGAAGCCTAAAACGTACCGTGCTTGTATATCTGGTGCGGGTCGCGGAAGGTCTTCTCGCAGAGTGCGCAGGTGTAGGGGCGCCGGTCGCGCTCCCAGTGCCGCGCCCAGTGCGCCGCCCACTCCTGCGGGGGGAGTGACTGGGGATACGAGGGGGGGGGGCATCAATAACTCTACTATATCCTTAGTCTGTACAACAATGTTTGCTTATCAAATTCATTTCATATATCAATACGTCGTCACCAACAACTTGAACTTCCACTACTGTACATGGAGCGCCACATGGAGCGGCTACTTGCCTCCTGCACCCATCCGCTCCCCATGGTTCTGACCAGGTTGTCGGTCCACTTACGGGGGGCAGCCAATTGGATTCATCGATTTGTACAAATATTTTTTTCATTACATACAATCTGTTACAGATCTCAAATAAGAAATTTTATTTTAGAATAGTACTGAATTTTTAATTACCAAATAAAAAAAAATGGTTGTTAGTAAAGGGTGCGTAACTTCCCCCTATTGTTGCCAATGGCAATACAACTCCAATCAAAAATAATTTCTGTTATTGCAAAAATTTAACAATACAAAACTAAAAATAACAAGAAACAGTTTAAATAGGTTATTAAAGAGCAAGGTTAACGCAGACAGTAGGCAAAAATATCTTTCCCCATTTAATGTCTCTTCATACTTGCTTACTTGTCAAGTGGAGTAAGATACCATCTGTGCTTACCCTGCACAGCACACCAGCAGGGTTAGCACGGACGGTAGACAAAATTGTCTTTCCCCAGTTTTACTCCATTTGACAAGTAAATTGTATGAAGAAAGTGACATAAAACGGGGAAAGACAATGTGTCTACCGTCCGTGCTAGCCCAGCAGTATATTATTACCTTCCTACAGCGCACACAGCGCAGGGGGTCCTCGCCCCTCGGGGGCGGCGGCGCGGGGGGGGGCTCCGTGGGCAGCGCCGCCTCGCGACCGTGCGCTCTGTGCCATATCACATACTGTCCGTTACATACTGGGTGACACATACAACACACTTCGCACGAGCCTTCGTCGCGTTAACACGTCCCTGAGGATGCCTCGTGGAGAGGCGAAACACGTCGTGTCGGTGAGGGTTATTTGTATTGGGTTAGTGTAGGCGATTGTTGTTAGGTATATGTATTTTTAATTTAAATATTTTAATTATTATTTCTAATATTCCAGATTGTTAATACTGTAGTACTTAAAAATTGTTATATAATTGTTTTAACATTTTAATTTTACTATTTTAATTATCAAAATTATATTTCAGATTCCAAACATAGTACTTAATTATTTTTTAGAGTCAATGTTTTTAAAACTATTTATAAGTTAATTTATTTTACTATTATTTTATTTCTTAAGCGTACCGATTTGTCATTGGTCTGATTAGGTTTTTCTCGGTTTTTCCTAAACCTGCGCAACAAATGTTGGACCAATTTTAGCCTTCCCAGATTGTTGTAATTAAACAGTCATAACAAATATTTTTCTTATTCTTTGTCACATACATATACCGGCAACAATCCCTTGCAGCTTTCCCAATATAGATAATCTTATAGTTTTATTTTAGCGGAATTACACTAGATATTCTTGTTTCATTTTGTATACATACAACATTATGTACATTTCATACTGTACGGAGAGATCTATAGTGAGGCTTGTCAAGTTTCTGTGAGACTAATATCTTAGTCTTAGCCACCAGATGGCCTAGCATGCGCACTATAAGAAAACTTGTCATCGCTGTTAGAGTGAGCCCCACTTAGTTGCTACTATAGCCTTATCAGTGTCTCACGAGAAAAAGTGTCAAGATAATTTTGTCAACAACGAGAACAGAGTATCGCCTGTTGAATGTGTATTTCATTTCTAAACACAGGTTGTATGTGCACTTGGTCAAGGACGAAGTTCAACCACCAGCTGCGCTAGGGCTATCTTTGAACGTAAACTTTACAAGGCATTCCTTCAATGAAAAACTATTAATTTAGAAGAGTTGCAGACGAAACATCTATCTACCTTGGGGTGTGGATTTACCCCCTTTCGGGATAACATACCAATTCAAAATCAGATAAGTAGTATCACTTTTTTAAGACGGTATATTATTACCTGTAATGCTGGATCATTTCATTCTTACTGTAACACTGCATCATACAAATACAGCAGTTGATAGCCTCCCCCTCGCTCGGCTCGTTCTTCAACTGCTTCACATTGAGCAACACATCAAAGTTTTGTACTTTAGTAGACCGAGTTCCTTCCTGGAGCTCCTTCTTCACCGGCAGATTGTTGCCATCAACCAAAGACAACTTAGTACCTTTGGGCAAGGCGTTCATTAACACTTCTAAATCATCAAGCTTTGGTTTCTTTTTCCTTGATTTTTTTTCAACTCCATTAACATCAGCTTTTTTATTTTTCTTTTTCTTCTTAAGCGTTATTAGCGTCATATTGTCACTGTTGTCTGAGAGTCTATCTAAGTCCAAGTAGTCATCATATACATTTTCTTCTTTGATCGGTGATAATGTTTTTGGTTCTTCTTTAACTCGGATGGTTTCATTATTACACAGAGTGGAAGGCTCATCCCACTCGGTCTGTGTGCTTTGCTCTTTAATTTTACAACTTGGCGGTGGGGATTTATCCTCTTTAATTCTTGTTAAGTCTACTATTTCTTGTGAGCCAGAGTTATTAGATAGAAGGTATGCGCACAGTCTGAAAATATTTAATTTGTATTTTCACAACAGGTGTGTACCTTACATACTAAATATCAAGTAATTTCCATTTTCAGCATTAGAATGCAAAGTAATGAGTAATGACAAATCTATGTACCTATTGTTACATATGCTAATACATGATCCTAAGCACCAACCACTTCCTCTTTACCTATTGGTAGCTTCGACTGACAAATAAATATCTACAATAACTTTATTTTTGCTTGGTAGGATGGTAGGTACCTCACCTGTTCTGAACTTCAATAGTTTCATTGCAAAATTGATAAAAATCGTTTATTTTACAGCTGCATTTATCGCAAACCTTCTGTGGCAGCCGGTCGGTCTTGAAAACCTGTCAAAATTCAAGATTATCGGAGATAAAATTATAAATGTTACGTTACAGCGGAAACGTAAACTATGGACCGTAACCGTAATCATTGCTTACCTTTATTGGTAAATACAGAGACATTTTGAGGTACAATGCATTTTCTTCATCAAATATATTATTATTTACAAAATTTTTCGAACAGCACAAACGACAAATATGATCCATTTTAGCTTTAAAGTAAACACTAAACTTTCTTCCGTAGTATCTCTTAGTAGTCTGTGACAAAACGAAGTGATTATATATCCTCTTTGGTCTGTGACTTTCTTCTCAAACAAACAAAAAACGGAAAACCTGCTGTCTTGTTTGTGTCTTGTGACAGGAGATCAAAGGATGTAAAAAATAATCGATTATTATTTTAAACAATTATTTTTAAACAATCTATTATCATTTCACAAAAAAAACTATTTTATTATATTGTGTTCGATTTTTTTCTGGTATTATAAATCATAAGCTACACTGCTACCAAATTCTTGCAACAGAGGTTCCGTTTAGGCAAAGAAAGATAGAAATAAAGTTGATTTAAGATTTATTACTGTATTTTCTGTAAAATGGTGTTTTCAATAAAGAGTTTATCTATCTATCTATCTATTTAATGTTCTTGTTATTTTTCCATTGCATACACCAAAAAACGAGGTCTCGTGGATCGTAGTGAAACTGAAAGGTGGTCTCTTACTGTTGGTAAATAAGCTCAAAGTCACGGAACGAGCTATGGAGAGAGCTATGATGCTCGGTGTTTCCCTGTGAGATAAGATCCGGAACGAGGAAATCCGCAGAAGGACTGACCGATATAGCCCTTAATATTAGCAAGTTGAAATGGCAAATGGCAGGCCACATCGCTTGCAGAACTGACCACCGATGGGAAAGAAATGTTTTCAAGTGGTGACCACGAACTGGAAGGCACAGTGTAGGCAGACCCCCCACTAGGTGGACCGATGACCTGGTGAAAATCACGGGGAACCGATGGATGCAGGAGGCGAGCAGCTGCTCAAAGTGGCCCTCTCTGATGAAGGCCTATGGTCTGTTGACGATGATGATGACACAAAAAAAAAACGATTTTCAATAATCGATTATTTTTGTCAAAAAAACAATTTTTGATAACCAATATATTTTACAAAAAAAACAACCGATTCTTTTTTTTTTTTTTTTTAATTTTATTGAATACAATCAAATAAGGGCTTTGTCGCTTAGCGACCACATCGCCCAATCGGTTAACACACTAAAGGATTAGGTTCCCCGGAGATTCCCGTAGAACCTGAATCAGTAATCTGTACACACTGGTCAAGATTTCTTAAGCAGTGTATACAGATTACAGGCCTCCCTTGATAAGGGGGACGACAAAATAGAGTTACAAAAACCTACGTCAAATGACCTTTCTCTCAAAATAGCCCTTCTGTCACTAGCATTCCGGACACATTCCAGCAAAACATGTTGAACATCGTCAATCGACCCACACTCTTCACAATTTGGTGACAGTACCTTCTTCATTAGGAACGCAAATTTGTTTGATGGAATGTGTCCGGAACGCAGTCTAAGTGCGGTAACTAATAGATTGCGGTTAAGTTTGTCTTGGTCAATCCATGGATGCGTCATAATTTCGGGTTGGATAGTTCGATACCAGATTCCTTTCTCTGTCGATCGTCTGTCGAAATACTCTTGCCATATGTCTTTACATTCATTTTTTAATAATCTATAATAATCTGAATACAACGGTGTAACTGCCATAGGGATACCATCCACACTAGCTTGCTTTGCTAATAAGTCGACCTTATCATTATTTTGTAATTGGATGTGGGATGGGATCCATTGTAAAATAATAATTTTATTACTTAATTGTATTTTTAAAATTGAATCCAGTATAGTGTAAGCAATCGGTGTGCCTCGCACGTGTGAGGTGGACCGAGCTATGTGTTGTAACGCACTTAACGCACCGATTCTTGATAATCGATTATTCCTTCCATAGGTCACATCCCAGTGGTTTGTTGCCGTTGGTTTTATCACCAGTGTTGCTAGCTCGGCTACTACAGAATATGCTATAATGAGGCGTTTTATTTATAAAACAAAACTAGTTCCGCTTCTGTTACTAGATGGCGCCATCATCATCATCAACATTTATTCTAAATCATTTGTCATGAGATCGACTGTCTTCCTCTAATATCTTTATACTCTTCATAAGTACTATCTATCGAAATGGATTGTGATCTTGAGTAACGATACTGTCTCACTCCATCCATTTTCAGTATAGCTGTAATCTGGTTGAAGGAAAGCTTTAGGCAAAGTCAGAAAAAATGATACCAAATCTCATTTCCTATAAATTCAACCAGCAATCTAGCAAGGTATGGAATCGGTCAATAGAACACCTTTGTCGGACTTGCATTTAGATACTGCTATTCTTGTTTTGTCGCCTGTGCTGATTCAAAGAAAACCTTCGGCAAAGTCGGTCGTAATAATACCAAAGTCTGCTTTCCAAAACAGACATCCAGGTAGGTATCCAAATCTGGTCTAATTGCAGAGGTCAAACTTAAAATAAAAATGAAGGAGAAAATCTAAATAAAACAGCAGACCATCTTCAGTTTCAAATGTCAAGTAACAAATCAACATTGACGTGTTTTTATTTTCTTTTTGGGGTTCCGTATTCAAAAATATAGAACACGGAAGTTTATTATGTTAATGTACCAAGTGTCATATGATACTGTAAATGTTATAGGCGGCCGTGTCGCTTAACATCAGGTGAATGACAAGCTCATCACGCCGTTCATTTCGATTTTACAAAAGTTAATTGGTTGTGCCGTTTGCCCCTATGGTTAATCCTACCTACCTAAAACCGATAAGGAGAAATAAACAAAACCGAGGTATAAGCAACAATAATAATATATTTAACAATTTACAAAAGTAAAAAAATAGACCAGCAAGTTTCTGCGGAGGCACATAAAATAGGACCACGGGTTTGGGCACCTTGACCAGTTACCACACTTCAACGCACTACCACGGGACAAGTACTCTCCTGATGGTTATGGGGCCTCTGGGTGGTGAGTGGCCCCAAGGCATTTAAGATAATTTATTTATCCAAATCACAATAAAAATATAAATATAAAATCACACCGTTTACGACATGCATTTTTTCAAAATGATACTTATAAACTATGGCATAATACTAATTCAAAATTATAATTCACTACGGACCCTAAACTAGGACAAGCCTGTATCTTGGGCGCCCATGCAATTGTTACCAGAACTAATTGCGCATAACCATTGTGTACATTGTTTACTCCCGGTCCAACTAGTACGAAGTACCATAGTGCTTTAATTTTATAAATAATAATAGTAAGTATATAATACAGCTAATAACAACGATAATGAGAACTAAGATGACAGTTATATGTTTCAAGTGGGTAGGTACCTACAGCTCAGCAATATGGTCCACAGTAGTAAAAGTTATAGAATATACTTAGGTAATACTTATTCTATGAGTAAAAGTATGTACATTTACCAAGTACGGATGCGTAAGCATGTAGGTAGATACCTATACAAAGGCAAGTTAAGTACTTATCTCTGGAGAGTCGTGGAATCCAGTCTAAAGTATTACAGTAACATAAGTATTCAATGTAATTAAAACAAAATAAGCATCACCCCATGCAACACGAATATTACCTACATTTGGTAGTTGCAAATAAATTTAAATATCCGAACACTTATCATACAATAATGATCTCTATAAATAAAATAAATAAATATGTGTGGACATTTCACACAGCGCCATCTAGTCCCAAATTAAGCATAGCTTGTACTATGGGAACCAGATAACTGATATAATACTTAGATACTTTTTGTTTGTAAATACATACATAGAATACAATATAACACCCAGACACAGAATAAACATCTATGTTCATCACACAAATGTTTGTCCTGGGTAGGAATCGAACCCACAGCCCTCAGTTCAGATGGCAGGGTTACTACCAACTGAGCTATCGGGCACGTCTCGTCTATCTCTCCCGGATAGGTGGGCACGCACTGCTACAGATGTCCTAATTTTACATCCTTTATTCCTACTTGGTTATCGCTTATTCAATCACTTCCATTCTAACACACTGTTTATTCTTGTTATAGATAGTAGATACCCATTCATACAGAGTCCCGTTGATATACATGCTCGCAGCATTTATGAGGGACCTTCGTTTTACCAACCAACTTGGAGGTAGGCTACAATATGTGATCAGTAAGTCTACATACCTACCCAACCAACCCAACAAGAATAACCATTGTATGGAAGATTTAATTTGGTCCCACACCACCCACCCAGGTAGCAGACAACATGACATAAAGAAACCAGGTAAATAAGGTAACTAGACAGTAAGTAGGCAGCGGCAAGGCGGAGGTGCAGCAGGAGTGTTCCAAGATGGCCGCAGTGGAGGTAGTAAAAATTCGTTGGTAGAAGTTCTACCGTAAAATTTTACGGTGGCACGGTGGTACGGCGGTTCCGATCCCTGACAAGTTCCTGGAAGCGACAAAATTCCTCCGTGTTAAAAATGGGAATCTGCCTGGTTGCGTTTGGTGTTAGCGTTAGCGTTTAGGATCTTTGCCAGACCCTCTGAGACAGTGTTGTCATATGTGTTTCATAAGACGCAAAAAATATAAATCCAGGACAACAATGCCAAATTTAGCATTTGTCTTGCTATATCGGCAACACCGTTGATCACAGCGAACGAAGATGACACATTTGAATTGACATTGACAATAACAAGCAACTCAAGCAAGTCATAATGTGTGGTGTGATGTAGATTTTTTTTCTCTAATCTGTGGGTGTGATATGGGGTCCACAGAGTACTTTTTTTCTTTGATGAAAATCCGACTATAGGGTACGTTCCAGTAGCTGCTAAAAATGTCAAGAACGAAAAAACGATCACATTTTAACTGTCAAAGACACTCACAGTAATCATCTCACAGTAATCACTTGGAATTATTAGTTTTTGATAGGGTTTTTGTTTATTACTGCTACTGCATAGGTATTCCCAACCTAGACGAAAAGTTTCGAATCGATATCTTCATTCTACTTCGAGAGCGGATATGGTTTCGAAGAAGAGTAAAAACCTTATTCAGAAACCCGTGCGGATTGAATTTTGGAATACGTCGGCTTTTCCCGATAGAATGGTTATCATCGAAGCGTTTGCAGAGGATGTTGTGCATATTAGTGCAAAAACTGAATCCCAATGTTTGAAATGTTAGTTAATTCTACCCATTAGCAAAACCATTCTATTTTAACTGATTCATTATTATGTTGTTTTATCAACATACTTAATAAAATTTCATCTAAACGCCATTTTAGATTAAAAAATATGAAACAGCTGACTTTGTAAACCACAACCAGCTGGTAAAATTAATGTTTAATTTTTTTTATCGAATATTTGATTTATGTGTAGGTACTTAGCGATTTTGTTATCAATTATTAATAAATTGACCATTAAAATAACATCATTATTTTAGGAGGCAGTAAAATATTATAAAATGAATGAACTCAAAACCTTCTTTTAAAATATAAATTAAAAATAACAAAGGAGCGTGTTGGGTTCAAGCGCGATTTAAAATATTTATTCAAATCATCTCAACTCTAACTAAATCATGGTCCCATATGTGTAGGTAGAGACTGGCTAATGAAAGTAGAGACTAAAAATCGCGTGGCAAATTTAAAAAACATCACCATGCCAGCCCCAAACTAAGATAAAACTTGTGAATATTTATGCAAAACGGTAAAACATAACATTTATTGAGGAATCAAAGTGAGTTGTTCCAAGTTTTCTTCTGAGTTTGGGCTGTTGCTGATATTTTTTAAATTTGCCGCACTTTTTCAGTCTCTACTTTCATTAGCCAGACTACTATCTACTTAGGTACCTACGTATTACTGGGGTCGTCTTATATGATATATTTTTACCTGCTGTTTATTATTTACTTAAGTATAAAAACTCAAAATACAGTAGAATTCTAAGAGAAATCATGTCTGGTACTGTGTAACAAAGTAAATAAGCAGTGTACCAAAACGATTCCGCCAGCTTTTTAGTGTCGAGATCGATTCGAAGAAAAATTCGGATTTGCACTGTCAAACGATTTCGAATTCGGGTTTGGGAATCGCTGCATAGCAATTCAACACGGTAACGCTTCCGAATTCGAACGGAAAAGCATTGGGAATAAGGGTGCTGGACCATCAACATAGAATCATATGGACGGCGGACATTCACAAAACGCCTGTCCATTTTCTGTTGGTGTGAGTATTTAAATATGCATTAGTATGCGTGAGTAAGGAAGTGACCCCTATTACACAATATATCGATATATAATAAACCTAACCAAACAGTGCTGCAGAATTTCGATACTTTTTAGTTTTAATACAATAAAGAAAATTTGATATTCGTAGAACCAGAAGACGCAGCTTAGGCCGGCCCCCACTTGGTGGACCGACGATCTGGTGAAAACTACGGGGAGCTGATCGATGCAGGAGGCGAGTGGCCGCTCAAGGTGGCACTCTATGGGGAAGGCCTATGTTCAGCAGTTGACGTCTTCGGGCTGTTAATGATGATAATGATGATGATGACCCTAGTAAAAGGATATTGAAACATTATATGAAATAACGTTTGTAAGTATCATTTTTATATGTGTGTTGCCAGTGATGACTTATGGAACTGAGACGTGGTCTCTAACTGTTGGCC
Source organism: Ennomos erosarius (assembly GCA_963580505.1). Lineage (NCBI taxonomy): Eukaryota > Metazoa > Arthropoda > Insecta > Lepidoptera > Geometridae > Ennomos > Ennomos erosarius. Next base: position 9,772,462 of record OY757002.1, on the reverse strand, counting down.
TCATTACTAAGCTCAAAGTCGCGCAACGAGCTATGGAGAGAGCAATGCTCGGTGTTTCCCTGCGAAAAAAGATCAGAAATGAGGAGATCCACAGAAGAACTAAAGTGACCGATGTGGCTCTTAGGATTAACAAGTTGAAATGGCAATGGGCAGGCCACATCGCTCGTAGAGCTGACAACCGATGGGAAGAAAGGTTTTCGAGTGGCGACCACGAAAGGAAAGACGTAGCGTAGGCCGGCCCCCCACTAGGTGGACCGACGACCTGGTGAAAGCCACGGGGAGCCGATGGATGCAGGAGGCGAGCAGCCGCTCTAAGTGGCGCTCCCTGGGGGAGGCCTATGATCAGCAGTGGACGTCTTCAGACTGTTCAAATAACATAGTTCCATAATAGTTAATTTTTATTTTACATTCGCGTTTTCTTATTCTATTCATTAAAATGATGGTTAAATTTGTAAAAAGGGTTTCGTAACATTATCTATAACAACGAGCAAAAAATCACGTTTGTTGTATTGAAGCCCCTATATTTATTTTAGGGAAAAATATAGGGGAAAAGGATGAATGGATGGGACGGGTGCGCCTGTCTCCCTTCGCCGTCCCATCTATTCATCCTTTTCCTCTATATTTTTCACTTTTGCTTCTCTCTTACCCATAAACAGGGTAAGGCATAAAACTAATAAACCCGTGCGAAACCGGGGCGGGTCAGCTAGTTTATTATTAATTTCATAACTCATATTGAAGCCAGACGACACTGGCCTACCTATTGTATTTTATAAAAGTAGGTTAGGTGCCTATTTTTAAATTGCCACATTTACACCTACTTTTTGATTCTGTTTGCACTTTGATCTAAATCCATTCAGCCACTTTTAAGGAAAGAGATTTTCTACTTTTTAATCTCCCCAAAACCAAAGTAATTTTGTGCAAATGTATGAAGATTTACGAATATCGACAAAATGTAATGGACAGTGTAGGTACATCACTATTCGAGAGGCGTAAAATCGCCCATCCCAAAAATATCAATTAAAGCATTAAATCTTTCAGTAATTGCAATCGCATGGTAATTATACGGTGGAAAAAACGTATATTCTTAATATGAAATGCATATTTACTTCGAAACTTCGATGTTTAACATAAAAATAGTCAGTAAACCATGGAGCTAATAAAAATATTTGATCCATGCAGTAAACTTTAACGTATAAAATGATGATTCTGGTTTTCCCTCGACTCCTCGGGTTGCTCTTGATGCACAAAACACAGCACAACACGACACAATTTCACTATTGATACAATATTTAGCCCTAATAACAATATAATCACTAAATTTTCACGTTTTATGCTCTCGCATTTAATTTCATGACACACCAAACTGTCAGAACATGACACGCGGTGTCGGTAAGGCGACGTTGCTTTCGCTTTCTCGCATACTCTATGCGACGATTCGTGTATTAGACAGAGATACAAGACAGTATGTTTACACGAAGGATGCGGAGCGGCAACGCCGCATTGGCAGATTTTGGCTCTCTCCATAGACCTCCATGGTGCTGGACTTTTGTGAGCGAATCGAAAATAACTTTAAATTAGTCCAACTGGATCCTTAGAGGTAAATAAATATTTATGGAAAAAAGTTCTGTGTGATGTAAGCACAGATTAGAGAAGAAAAAAATCTATCTGTGGGAGTAAGGTTAGTCTGCTGAACATGACGGTGACACATGTAATTAGAATGACAGTTGACGTTCGATCCACATTTAAATTCCTTAGTATTGCTAGCATAGCGCTAAGTATTATGAAAGACCCAAATTAAATAGATGGTGCTGTTTGTACTTCTTCTGTAAGTATATTGATGAACAGGGGTGGGCGGAGGCGGAGATGGAGGATGTGAGGCGCTGCGCCAAACTTTTGATTAATGAACACAATGTTTGTAAAGTTAACTTGCTTCGGTTTTATTACATATAGGTAAGTATTGTACCTATAGAATTCTAAAGTTAGAAAGATATGTTTTTGGCAATTTATATAGGTAGGTCTCGTTTCTTGATATCATGAAAATAGGAATAAGTAAAAACCCATTGACACCAACTTCTTGTTGGAAATTTTTTCAGCTTCATGGAAGTAAAATATTTTAATGATATTTTTTGGAACTTATGGAAAAGGGTGACCGATCGGTATACGATTTTTAAAAATATATTAATTTTTTGGAATGTGTGACCGAACGGCCCTAGTTTTTTATGGATGACCGATCAGAACTGTGACCGATCGGTACTACTACTAACTCATAAAATAAGTAGGTACTCATGTGTAAGTTGGTAGATAGGTACTCTGCCTCTTAGATCATATATTTAATTACCTACTAGGATGACATTAAACACTGGTACATAAAGTTCCTAATTTTGACAGGTAGTTAAGGGGAGCAGTAATAGCATATGTGTAATAAATAATAGTCTTTTGTGGTTAAGGTACAGGAACAAAATATGGGCAGAATATTTTTAAATAGAAATAAATAAATAAAATAAATATGTGTGGACATTTCACACAGCGCCATCTAGCCCCAAACTAAGCATAGCTTGTACTATGGGAACTAGATAACTGATACAATACTTATATACTTTTTGTTTTGTAAATACATACATAGAATACAATATAACACCCAGACGCAGAACAAACATCTATGTTCATCACACAAATGATTGTCCCGGGTAGGAATCGAACCCACAGCCCTCAGTTCAGAAGGCAGGGATACTACCAACTGAGCTATCGGGCCCGTCAAATAGATCCTTAATGATGACATTGATTAAAATTAGGCACTTATACAATTTGTGTGCTAGTATAACATTCGTCGTATTTGTGCATGCAGTGTCTCGTGGTAAGTAAGACCAAATACTTCAATTTTAAATGCTTAATGGTTTCCAAAGCGTAACATAGCTTCCTGTGCCCAGCACATTTCGCGCAATAGACGCGATAAAAGCCTCGACAGCCACTTATCTTTATCTTTATCGTGCGCCTTCAACAAATAAAATGTAAAAAACGAGATAAAGGCATGGTACTATTGTAAAAGACGTGACTACGCTTGCATTTCTCATGGTAGGTAGCAAAACTCAGTACATGCATAATTAATATCTAACATGACACTAAAGCTACAGTTGTCTACAGCGTAAATTCAAAATAATATGACAAGTACTTGAAGTAGGTACTGCATAATGCATAATACAATATAATGCATAATACATTATAATGCATAATACATTATTATTTGACGAGCCCGATAGCTCAGTTGGTAGTATCCCTGCCTTCTGAACTGAGGGCTGTGGGTTCGATTACTACAAACATTTGTGTGATGAACATGATGTTTGTTCTGTGTCTGGGTGTTATATTGTATTCTATGAATGTATTTACAAACAAAAATGTATATAAGTATTGTATCAGTTATCTGGTTCCCATAGTACAAGCTATGCTTAGTTTGGGGCTAGATGGCGCTGTGTGAAATGTCCACACATGATACTACGAAATATTGTGTAATGTTGTGCAACACCATAATATCTAGGAATTTCATAATAGGTACCCACCCATAGGTACACCCAGTTACTTAATTTTTATAATAATTATTAAAATTCCCTAATACAGTAGGTACTTTTTTACCCTTTTATACGCAGGAACTCTTAATTTTCCAGGAACACCGTGGTTAGAGTTTAATTAGCTGCGATTTAACTTTGGATTCACGTTAGAGTTATTAGTATTACATGGTATTACCTATATTCTGTGCCTTGGGTTGGGCCAAGTAGGATAAATATAAGTAGGAGTTTTGGCGGGAACGTGAAAAAGTTCACGTCGTTGCATTGTATTATTTTTCAAAACTGTGCTTTTTCCAGTGTTAATGTTTAAAATGGTGGCGTTTTACGAATTAAGTGCTGAATTACGAGCATGAGTGTGGTCAAGTGATATAATGTGGTGAAACGTGATTTTTCGTGTTGCTTCCAAAATTCCATAGAAGCTTCTTGTAAAGTTGAGTGGAAGGAAACTTGGTAAAAACTTTCCAGGTGGAAACTTGTAATTGGCCTAGTTTATTTTCTATAATTATGTTACTTTCTATTGTTTATTTAGCTGTAAGTTTTCCTATGATGAAATAAATAAATAAAGTTGACACCACTTTACTAGAGCATGACTTAGACTGGACTATGACCCGACTTAGACTGGACTATGACTATGACAAAGACTTGACTACGTAAACTCGTTGAAAATATACAATACTTGACACTGGCTAAATACACTGTGTGTGGAGCCAAAATATAAGAAAAAAAAAGTATAAATATAACATACCACCTTCAGAAACATACAACCTTATACGCCCATAAGTACTTAAGTTTCACGTTGTTGTTCTTTGTACCTAGACCTAATAGTCAAAGCTTTAGTGCTGAGTTATCTTTGTATATGTACCAGAGTAGATTTTACCTAAACGAACGTTGTAGAAAATTCCTACCACCTACTACCTAAAGCATAGTTCTACATCAGCGGTAGTCTAATAAATTGCACACATATTTTGGCAATCTTATGAAGCTTGCAGCTATTGTATTTCACAATCATGTAACTGTAACTCAATGCAATTCAAGTACTTAAATCCAATAAATGTTGAAAAGCCTACCTTGTCAATGTCAGTATTTTATTTTATGAAGGCCTGGTGATGGTAAAAGTAATATAATTAAAGTTAAACCTTGCTAATTATTTTAATTTGCAGTATTTCGACAGATTTACTTATGTTGGATAATAAAGAGAATAAGAGTAAGAGTGTAAGGCTCTCTCCGAAGTGAAGTAATTTTATTCTCTTAATCCATTGAATAACGAATGAATGCCAGTGGCAGCTTTTAATAATTGTCAATAAGTTATTATGCAAAATGTCAGCATTCGGCTGATTAGGGTCAAATCGATTAGTAGAGCGTTAGAAACCCATAGTTGAGCTTTTGGCTTTTGGCTTTCAACTGCCATGGAAACCTCTCGTGTAAAATGCATAGATTCTTGTGATGTTCATCTTCATCTCACCATTAGTAGTAAGTATCTCCTACCTACAACGCTGTCATGAACTTTTCTTTTTTTTCGAGATTAGTTATTATAGGTTAGTAAGTAGTAGATACCTAGTAGTAAGTTAGGAAGGTACCTACGCTTTTAAGTTTACTTACAATTTCACAATTAGGAAATATATAGAGATGGAAGGGGCTAACATTCAATAAAACAACTGCCCTACGGCTTTAGCATAGGTAGGTAGCTTGGTAGTGAGTAGGTATTGATAAGGAACGCTTAGATAAGAAATGTATTTTTCCTGATTCAAACTAAATTATTATAAAATATTAAAGGTTTGATTTCAATAACCGCGTCTGGTATTGGCATCAATTTTCGTGTGAAAGTTTATCAGGTAACCAGCGCTGTACTCTGATAACAGAAATGGGTTCAGGTGTGGCCACTATCTCTGTTATTTTGTCAGAATCCTGATATGAAGGTAGATAGGTACCTGAAATTATACCTAAGCCCATGTTACCTCAGCTTAATAATATGAGAAGTTGAAGTTTGTAGGTACGCTAACCATTAAAAAAAAAACACATTAACCTAGTATATTTTCGTCTAAAATACCGCTAAGCCTGAAAACTAAAGATTTCAACCTGTGTGTGTTGCTAGTGGTGACTTATGCCATGGAGACGCGGTCTCTTACTGTTGGCCTTATGAGTAAAACTCAAAGTCGCGCAGCGAGCTATGCTTGGAGTTTCCTTGCGAGACAAGATCGTAACGAGGAAATCCACAAGAGAACCAAAGTCACCGATATAGTTGAAGTGGCTGTGCTGTGTAGCTTGGGCGGGTAATTTAGTTCACAGAACGGTAGGCCGCACAGCCGCTGTGAGGAAAGAAGTCGGTTTTTTTTATTATTAGAATTATGTATTGCAATTTGCAATGTAAAAAACTACAGAATATTTTGAGAATTTGTAGTTTTTTTGTCTGTATTCAGGTATTCAGCTGAAAATTCTCTTAAAGACTTAAGAAATTACGGCGACCAACATTAGACTTATGTGGTGAGCTGCTGGTCGTAGCATTGATTTTACTTAAACACACACTCTTCTATATTTAATAAATAAATATGGTTTATTAATGGGATATTAACTATGAAAACTATGACCATGACAGTTCAAAATGTTTTATGGAAAATATGTAACCGGCTCTCACATTGACACACCTGTCTACGATCAGCTGCAACCTTGAAACATTTGATAAACATGAGATGAAAATCGATACAACAAACTTGAGAGTCAACTTTGCAATTGAGCAAAACGGCGGCACATACGCTGGTGAACTCTGGCTTAACTTTAACCCACATAACAAAGTTCAATGTAAACACAATACGGCAGAAGTTTCCGAAGTTCCAGTTCACGGCCGCGAGGGTAGCAGGCGCGCCGCCGCGCCGCGCCACCACCGGCGGCCTCCATCCCGCCTGCCCCCCGCACACCCGTGCCGCCTCTCCCCATCTCCTCCAGTTATTGCCTATAGCTTCTCTAGCACCGAGACGGATTGCTTTCGCCCGCCAGACGAATTAATCATTGTTGCTGTGGGAATGCCACTATAAAATGTTATGTTGGCGCTATATAGTTCTATATATTAAAAACTGCATTGAGTACAGCCCTGTCATGTGGGCCTATCATAAAAGGCGCAGTACTAGTAGAAGAGCGGTAAGTATGGGTAAATTCTAAGAGGTAAATTATAACTGAAATAGTGGCACGTTCAAGGTTGCTGACAATACAAATAGATTTATTTAGCATAAAAACCGAGTCTGTGACTCTCTGTGGGAAAGAACAGAAAAGTTTCAGTGCTTGCACTCAAAAATGGCCATTCGTCTAAAAGGTATATCGTATACCTTTCCATTTTTATTGAATTTATTTTAGAAAAATTGCGTTTATAATGATCAGAATTGGATTTTTCCTTAAAAATTGTTTTTTCTTTTAATAGTCGGTATACCTACCTAGCCTAGCTAGGTATATCTGCGGACTGTGATATGAGACATAGGTGAATACCTACTTAGGCATTTACTACACAGAAACAATGAACTATATTTGAAACTTTATAAGTAGGTAAACCTAATCATATTATTACACCTGTTAAATATAAGTGCTCCAGAAAGCGCGCACCTTGTCTCTTATCAATGTGACACCGTTTGATATGCGCCTGCCACCTTATCTATCATGTCGAAATTCTTCCACGTATCATATTCGTATCCTAGAAATAGATATGTTAGCTTGGTATGTAACAATAGCATAGAATACTAATACCTACCTACCTAGCTAGAACATTAACTTTCCATGATTAGGCAAAGATATTGAGCTCGTTTTGTTTATAAAGTTTTTACTCTGTATTTGTCAGTAACAGTATATTTGCCTAAAACATTTCAACAGGATAATTTGTATATTACTTATTTGATATAGGTGCTTACATACCACCTACATAATATATAGTGGAATACTATTTATACAATAATGATTTCACCAACCTTCGTAGCATCGCCTTATCATACGATTACAATAAGGTTGATAATGATAACACAAGTTCTAGTCGCCAAGATGTATGTTCGAGAAAGTATAATTTTGCTTGTGATGGATGAGCCAAAAATTCGTAAGTGGCAAACTGGCCATCATATTTCAGCTATTTTATTAATATATTCAGAAGATATGGAAAAACAGTGGAATTATCAGTCACAAACTATAATAAGATAATTATAATGTAGTAATAAAGGTGTATCTCGACTGCAAACAATGTGAGTGGTTGTGATGAGCCGCCGCCGCCCGCGCCGCTGCTGCAGATAGCGGCCCGGTAGCGGCGGCCCCGGTCGGGTCGGGCTCTCGGGTGGAGCTCCGGGCTCCGCGCGCCGCGCGCCGGAGCGCCCGCGCCTCGTCATCGCTGCTGGCTTATCATCGACACCTTGCCGATTGGTGGAGTGGAGTGTTTGCGCGGTAGATACGGCTCGCGGGGGCCAATCGATTTCCCGTTCCAACGAATCTTATCACAATCATGGTGGACGCATGTACCTCGTGTCGGTTTCCAGATATCATATCTGAAGATATCGACGAAAGTATAAATATGGGCCCATCGATCGATCGGGTCTCTATCGAAGTGTGAGCTGTGATTACGATTGACTGTCGGAACGAGCTCGTGGTGTAGTGCTCTGCTTGGAACCCTACGCTCGCCAGGGGACACGGTAACTCCAGGAACCCTTAGATGCATTTAGTGTCATTTATTTTACATTTTTTTAAAGCCATATTTAATAATTGTTTTTTTTTATCTTTAAGCTGTTGACGTGGCTTATAGATAAAGATAACTCATTTCAAACTAGGTACAAAAGTTTCCACCCATTTCTTTTAACGTATACTTACGATTAAATTCATGTAAGTACTTATTATACAAGTTAATGCTTACTATTAAATATCAAATTAGCAACTATACTAATGTCACTGCTAGCACTAAACGGCGATGATTGCGTAACAACATATGGTGCTCCAATGGCACATGTGTTCACTCGCTCCATGTGATTCGCCGGACAGAGCATGTTCAAATTATTGAACTTAATTACGAACACCAAATAGTGAATACATTTATAATAGAGCTATGTAGGATCGCTGACGTGATAGGGAAAAGCGCGGTGTTCTTATCAGAGAACGTTAGCCGCACCTTCAAGCGGTGATAGCGAGCCGCCTGACTCCATATCGAACGCACACTGCGATTGTCACACTGAGTAAATACGGAGTAGACGTTATTAGACTCGTGTAATCATTTCATTTTGTTTCGCAGGACGGGCACCATGCTGCTGCAGCTCGCTATAGGCTTCACGTCTGAGTTGGACAGGGGATCTTGACAGTTTGCTCTCATATGCTGCCAGATCTATCTTTCCAGCTCACGCGTGGATCCACTTCACGATGAAAAAACCAACCAACGTGCTAGTGCAACTTTCTACCGACCATAAAGAAACTTACGGAGCCGTCAGCAACCAGTCAAGTGACATAGGATTAAGTGGAGGTGTGATCTCTTCACTTTTCATTATTAAAGTGAGATTCAACTCCTCCAACTTAACCCTAGATCGCATACTCCTCGCAGACGAGGTGAAATGAAGAAGCACATAAGAAGTACCAAATCAGTGGGATAAAAGAATAATACTTACCTACACACTTATTATAAGTGAGGTGGTAATGAATTGTTGTTATAAGGCAGAAATAATTTAATGTAATAATTTTTTTTTAGAAACACGATTGTATTCTAATGTAAAACATATTCTAATGTCCTTTACATATTTTTAAATTGGCGTAGAGACACTGGGGCCGTGGGGACCGGGAGCCTTTGACATTTACAAGGATTTGGCGGGGCGTTTGGTTGAATCGGCACGTGACCAAAATGCTGGCATCTACTTCGGTCAAAGGATCAGCCTCGCTATACAGCGGGGCAACGCTGCCAGCATTGTGGGCACGTTGCCCGATTCCATAGATTGCTTGAACTATCTATAGACCTTTTACAGTCTATAGATAGTTCAAGTATTCTTTAGACATTTATTTTTATTTTTAATTAGATATAATATATAATAGTAGTAGCTAGTAGGTCAACATTAACAACACGATACAATTTTGATTTTTTTATTAATAAAAGTTTTTAAATAGTACCTACATAAAATGTGCAACAATCAAGTTTTTCTTAGTACTTAAGTACTTTCTTAATTACAATTACAAAACAAACGATTAAATGTGTTTTATTACAAGATAAAAGACCACAGAAGTATAATATAAAATTTGTAATATTATAAATTTTACTAATTCCTTGCAATAACTATGGCATATTATTATAATCGTATAATAATATACAATTTCATTTCATTTAAATTAGCCGCCATAAGATTCGCAAATATTGGCGCCACTGCTGCACGACTATACAGTATTATGAAAGACCCAACGCTCTCTAACCAAACTGAAGTGAGCAGCAAATCCAGAAAAAATCACAACAGCCAAAACAAAAAATAGGCAAAAAAATGTTGGTAACACCGGTGCGCTAAAAAAGCTTGCAAACTTCACGCACCTAACCTGCGCTGGACATCGACTCGTCCGTATTTCTAAACTCTGGGAAAATGTATATTGATTTTTCAAAGAAAAGTCAACCGATGTAACAAAACACCGTTCGCGAGTGTTTATACGTGTATCGAAGTGCCCGGTGTTGAAGTGCTGTGTCGTCGTGATGGTGCGACAGTGTCCATCGCCGCGTTCCGAGTGAGATCGGAGTGTCGCGTCGCTCGGCCGTCGGGCCGGAGCCCGGCCGCGGCCAGGGCCTGGGCGCGCCATGGACGCCGGTGCCGCGGACCCGCTGCGAGACGCCAGGCCGTGAGTATCCCTGCTAAGGGTATTTCGGTCCTCGAAGCCCCTGCACTGTTGCGAAACGGCCGTCCCGTCAAATCGTCGGTCGCGCCGCGCGGCGGACATTCTCTCGTGCGGCCGAGGCGTCACGGCCTCCGCGTTGCGCCATTCCAGTGCCTCGTCCGCGGCCCTCGCTCGGCTGGAGCGCCGCGCCCGAGCGTGACCGCCGCCCGCGCTCGCGGCTGCCACCGCCCGCATCAATGGCCCGCGAGTGCGAGACCGGGATCGTAAATCAGATTCGTGTTTACAGTTTTTGCGGAGCGCACTAAACCTGTCGCGACGCCCCCGAGACAAAGGGCGGCGCGAGAGGCGCGCTCGGCTCTCGCTTGCCCAGTGAGTTATGGTTAGGTGCATGCGAGCCGTGCAGCGTGCACCGCGCTACATACTTACTATCTATAGCTACGGCGTGCGGCGAAGGCTGCACTACCTACCTACTCAAACAAAGCATTCTGCCCACAAATCCACACAGCGAGGCTCGCGCGCCCGTCGCTCGCGTTCTTTGTGAAATTTCGTGCGATACTATCGCGGGGGTGATGTCATGTGTGTTTAGTCTGGTTTGGTAACATCTGTGATTGTCAATTCTTCGTTTTCGTGTGTGTTTTGAGGTTAGGTTGCTATTTGGAGCTCCCGACGGCCAGGGTCTGGCTGCCAGCCCTGCTGGAGGCCAGGGAGCTTGCGTGTGAACTATGTGTAGTCAAGTGTTGCAGTGTAATGATCAGTGAGAGTGTGCCTCGGTATGATTAGTGTGCATATTGCCTCATCTCGGCTGTGCAAGCTGCTATTCCTTTATAATTTCTATTAAAACCGATTCAATTAGTGCTGTGATTGTGTTGATGTGTGTGGACCGTGCACCTTTAGTCGTGTTCCATGTAAGCAGCAGGCGGCCTCATGCTCAGGTGATGCACTCCCCATACTCACATGGCCCATACACAGTGGTTGGACACCTACACAAGCTTGCAGGGTCATTAAACCATCTGCATAGTGATTAGTTAGCAAACTGGCAGGAAACAGATGTGGCAGGATTATGTGTTTCTGTGTGTTACATCACCGTGGTTGCATACACGGTTGCTTTATCACCATTCTTTGTTTCCAGCTAACTTGTTGTAAGTGTTTTGATGGAAACAGTAACAACAAGCAACCATATGTTCAGTGCGAGTGAATTTCACTAGTTTGTTTGATCAGCTGGTTCAATCCTACCTTGGAACCATAGCAAGTATGCCGTGGATGCCACATTGAGTAGAAACTAAAGATTTTAATGTTGAGGTTGTCCATAAGGTGGATAAAAGTGAAACAAAACAATGCAGTATATAAACGTTCCCTAATTACCTGTTTGTTTACAAACAAATCGTAAAACCACTCCACAAATCATAAACATTGTTGTATCTATCATGTCTTGCATTTTTTCAGTACCTAACTAAAATTACATTCAAATTGTTTACTGCAGTGCTGTTGCAGTATTATAAATCCAACTTCACAAATACATAATACATTACTTTGATGATTCTTGTTGTTCCTGTGCTCTAGTAACACTATCTGAGTGCTTCAGTTAATGCAAAGGGAAGCGCTTGAAACTATTCCTGGTTTTAACATTATACTGGAGTTCATTATGAGATATTCTACTTCAACTTTTTATTTTGGCTTCTGTGGTTTGGCACAATTTCGCCAATGTTACGTGGTTAGAGAGTGGATATATGAAGGGAAAATATTATTGTAAGAAAAGTAAAAAACTTACTAGATAGCACACATTAATTACAAAGCTTGTTGCTAATAGCTGTAGTTTGCTGTGTGTGTCCCTACAACCTTTGAGTGGACCGTGGGAGAGGCCTATGTCCAGCAGTGGACTAATAATAATGATCATTAGTATGAATCTGAAGGAATCTTTCAGTGTCTTCTTTAGTAAACTTTATTAAACACCTATATTTTGGAATTGTTGAAGCAGTCATTTGTTATGTGTGTGAGTGAAATCTACTACATTGCATTTTTAATCTGTTTTATTTCTTGTATTTATGGGTTATTATCTAGTACAGGTACAACTATTATATTATTAGTTACCCTGCCTCATGAACTTGGTAACGTTAATCAAAATCTGTGCACAGCAGTGCTACTAAAACAAGGAAAACACAACAGGTTTATAAATAAGTGTATAGCGGCCAGTTAGGTAAATTCAGAGCCGTCCTTGTTGGCAAAACAAAAGAATATTATGAGTTGTTAATTCAATTAATTAATGTAATTATCTGTTGGCTGAATCTCAAGGGCTTGAAATATGAGTTCGGTATCAGAATTTTGTTAACTGAAGATTTGCAATTTTATTTTGACTTATTCATCGTTTGCTGTGACCACCATACAAGCTGCACCATATACTATGCACATACACCATTACTTTCATTATGTTTTTTATTGTTTCTAACCAGTTTCTAGTAAGATCATGATTACATGTTGTCTTGCAGTCTTGCATTTTGAATGTTGTTTACCACACTTAAATCAGATTCACATTCGCCAAGTAGTAGTGTGCAAGCACTACTGTGTTCCGGTTTGAAGGGCATTGTAGCTAGTGAAATTACTGGGCAAATGAGACTTTATGACCTGATTACACAATGTAGTAATCTGATTACTAGACTGTGATGTCTCAGGATGACGTGCGCAGTGCAGTGTCACGCAAAACTTTATTATTTTAAAGTTCCGAGTGACACTGCAACTGTTATGGGCGGCCGTATTGCTTAAGATCAGGTAAACAAACAGCTCATCACGTCATTCAATCTCATAAAAAAAAAAAACACATTAAAACAACTATGAAAAACATTTTTTTATGGAAACTAATGACATGAAGATTTAGTCTTTCACTTGATGTTATTGCATCACGGGTGCCCATAACAAAATGCACTATCACTCGGAACCCTATAACAATAAAGTTTTGCATGACCCTGCACTCCGCATGTCATCCTGAGACATTACACAGTCTAGTAATAAGATTACTACACACATCATATTATAATTTCACTGGCTACAATGCCCTTCAAACTGGAACACAGTCCTTGCACTACTGCTTGGCAGCAGAACCTACCTAGATGAACTTTATTACCACCTAGTAAGTAGACAACTGGAAACACCTGGAAAAAAGATGATATTATGTTGACTTTTGTAGCTCATGATAGCTCTGCAGGATATGCTTAATTTGATAAATGCCGCATTCCCCAATTTGATCATCAACCTAACCTAACCTAAACAGCTTTTAAAATTGACATATTATCTGTGACACATGATTCTTTTCCAAATGGATAAAACTGGCTTGTCATGCTGTAAGCTTCCCTCAAAGAACTGACTGTACTGTTGCTGAGAGAATCATTACCATTTGTTAAGTAAACACATTTAGGCTGAGTTGCACCAGCTTACTTTAACGGTAACTTTAACCCTAACTATAACCGCTCTACGCTTCGCGGGGCGGGCTAATGTCAAAATTTGACCGTAACTTTAACCGTGATTATGGTGCAACTCAGCCTTAATGAAATTGAGATGTTAAATTTTATGACTTTTTTATTAATTATGCACTCCAGTAATTAAATTACTGAATCATTATTCCTACTAATTAATTTAGACAGCCGGCTTGATAAGCTTGATTATAATGGTGTAAATTATTCCATATTTTTATTTTATGATCAAATAAATTTAGTTTGATGAGTACTCGGGAACTATAAAATAGCACTTTTTAGATTGTTTAAGGGAGCCATTATTTAATCAGATTTTTTCTCAGAAACGTAATTTTTTTATCATCAATAGGTTAACATTTGACCACGGTCTCACCTGATGGTAAGTGATGATGCGGTCAACGATGGAGCATTCTTGCCTAGAAGATAACAGTTCATTCTAGCCAGAAAACATTTCACAGATTATTATAATAGAAAGATCAAGATATTATTATGGTATAAAAAATCTAACAACCATAGAATAACTACAATATAGCACTTATATTCAAAAAATATTTCAAAGGGTGTAATCATGGTCTTTCTTCCACACAAAATGTCTCATGAAATGATCATTAGTAGCTCATTGCGCAATCATTTTTCTTTGATCTTCTATAATTTGCTTAGTTTGGGGCTAGATGGCGCTGTGTGAAATGTCCACACATATTTATTTATTTATTTTATTTATAATTATTAGCCATCGTATTAGCTAAACTTATTCTAAGACGACTGTGACTTAAATACTTAAACCGTAAAGTAAGGTACATGTCTAATAATAATAAGTTAATAACCTAAAAACTAAATATTTAAAACTTTCTTTAAGAATGTTAATAATCCACAGATTATATTGGATTGGCAGGTAATAATGTTGCTTAGTTGAAATTATTTATTTGTAAAAACCCTCATATTGTGAGCTCATTGTTGACCTCCTTTCCCCTGAGATTTGGTAAGATTTACTCGGACACCCCCTATTTAATGCTCGCGTACGTATTGATAATGACAGTCCACGCTATAATAAACCTCTTTAGTCTAACTAAACATCCGAGGACTTGTGTCGTAGCTGTAAGGTTCAAAATGACGTATAAGACCGTAAGTAGGCTTCTTTTACTTATACGTACGTGTAGATAGGTACATCTGCCGGCATTTCCCACCTGGCACCCAAGGGGGTCTCACAGACATGCTTTAACATTTAAACTCATTGCAGACACCTTTACCCGCTCTGTCAGTCCTACTTAATGTAGGCACGGAAAAGCGGTTATTACATGTAGCCCGCATTTGACCGCAATCTCACCTGATGGAAAGTGACGATGCGGTTTACGGTGGTACATGTATTCCTAGAAGATACCTATTCACTCGTGACTTGAAGAGCTCCTGGTTATACTTATCGGGACACAAAGACGCTGGTAATGTGGTCGATTTTGTCAATTTGACCCAACCAATTACCTACTACAACACAGCGGATTTTGGTTCCGTTCTCGGTCAACGGTTTCGGGTGTCGGCATTCTAAGAGAAATGCTCCATAGTGCCAACTCTAATTCATCCTGATCAGTTATTGGAGAGTCCGTATAGGTTCCTGCTTCTAATAAGTGAGTGGATTCAATCAGGGCCTATTCTTGTCTCTGACTATTTACAATAGAAAGAACAATACAGGAGAGTACTCAGTACGATAGTAGAGTCTTTGTAGTCCAGGGCTCTCGCCAAACGTAAAACTCTAAATGCGACACACCTAGGTTCTCTCTAAACTCTAGACATTGACCTGCGACTGCGACTTGGCTATGCTTGTCTCGCGAGATTCAATGCAAATTAGGCATTACGAGCTACGAAGGACGCGACGCGACAGGATGTTTGAGATTTTTTGCACGGAGCTTATGTTTGTTGATGACCTTTGTTACGCTGCCATTCAAGTTTATACTACATCCCATCGATCGATCCATCGATCACTTGTGCTTCACCACACACGCAGCTGGACGAATTGTTATTGGTACGATCCCGATCTGATATTTGTTTAGTGGACTTTGATGGAATTGAATTTTAGTTAGTGGCTTCTGCGGCAATTTCACCACAATTTTGGCAATGTCACACACACGCACAGAATAAATAACAGTCTTCGTACGGCTTTTCCGACGCGATGCTCTATATTTTCCACCTACGATAGGATTGAATAACTTGTGTCGGTAACGAAAATATTTTATGTAGCATGGGCTCATTTCCACACACTCTGTCTATAACCATAGACTGCAAAATAACTTTTTTTTACGCTTGATTGGCTTGCGTTGACCGCCATCGACAACCGTTATAGTATACCATAACTTTTCTGTGCGGTTCAGGAACTTATACGCTGCGTACTTAGATCATTTACAGATAATGAAAGGCTGCGGTAGTGCGTACCTATTGCACCTAACTATCCCCGCTAATCATAAATATCTTGAAGCATAGAGTGATCCCTGCATAGTCCTCGATAGGGTGCGGTAGGTGTCGCTGGCCGTGTAGTGAGCTGCCGACCCGAGGCACCACACAAAGACGCGCTCACGTGTATTCTTCGGCGCGCATACAAATCCATCGCGTACTGATTGTGCTGCGACGGCGGTGACGTATCGACGCTCATCCGTCATCGCCCATTCGACTGTGGGAATTGGCATTGGACATGTAGAAAACAGTTCGGTCTAAATCGTCATCTGCGCATGGGGTTGCCATTGTCAGTTTTAGAAGTTCTTCGATGACAATAAGATACAGTCTCAAGCCAGAACGAAACACGTTTGTGACAACGGCGGTGAAGTCTCACGACTTTATCGCAAACCACTTTTACCCTACCTGTATGTATACTGTAAGTATAGTGGATCCATCGAGCGAGTAGGTACCTAACATCGAGCTCCACGCACGCCGCCCGCTCCTATTTACTTCGCCATGTATCTTTTTACGCTGGCAAAGCGAAACCTGGCACATATAGTATATTATAGTTATGTAGATGGTGCGCTCGTAAAGGTACATGGCATGGATACAACGGGCTGTGTAACCGCAGTAGTTCCACACGTATAGCTATACTAGGTAGATAGTATAGCTCGCCGGAGTATGAGGTGTGACGAACGGGCACGTTCGGCCGCGCCGGTCCTGTGGTGGCGCTTGTGTTCGCTACTACGATGAAAATTCTCGTTTACCTACCTACACCTATACCTATGGATAGAACAGATTCTCGAATTCTCTCTAAGCTTATTCCAGCCTTTTTGGAATATTTCGCTTTGAACCGAAATTCTAATCGTGCCCGGGAATATATCGAAAATCTGGACGTGTGAAATAAGTAACGACTACGTTTTGTTTTATTATATAATGTTTTCCCCTTTCCCGAGGTGGACTTGACAAAAATGAAAATCAAACATTCATTAGTAGCAAAAGCTACATGTCACATTCATGGTAAAACCTCAATACTCAATACTCAATCATTTATTGCAAACATTATTGGTTACATGCAGGTGTTAAATAGCATATTTAAGTATGTTACATAATGACCCAGCTTGGGTATAGCAATATTGTGCGGAGCAAATCGATCTAGTCTATAATTAAATAGTTAATTTGTCCGAAAGGAATTCGTCTAGCGTAAGTAACTTTTAGTCAGTAGTACATTTTTTAGGGCTACGGTAAATTTTTTCTCTTCTTCTATTTCTTTTAGATGGAGTGGTAATTACCTATTGAACGCGGGCCGGAACTGTGCATTGCTAATTTTGATGTTGGTATAACTAAATCATATTAGTAGTTTGATCGTAGTACGTAGTCTCGATTGCCACACCTTACATAACCTACGTAAGTACCCGACTATCTAAGTCCGAAGCGATGAAACTGACCGGATTTTCTAACATACATTCTTCAGACTTAAAGGATACTTAAATCTGTCTAATTATATTTCCGTAGCCTCGCATATCTAGGTATCTAGAAAAATCCAGATGAATCTGCGGAGAGGACGAGGACACCGATGCAAGCAGCCTCATCACGCGCGGATCGCCCCCTACCCTTGACACTTGACATTAGTCGTCATGCACGACTGCGAATGCTCCGCTGTACCACACTGCCAGTGCTGAGAGTTATGACTAACAGCACATTGCCAACGCTGATTGCTTTGATTTTACGACTCGTGTGTGTGGTCCAACAAAGCGTTAACTTTCTTCCTCCAGCGCTAGACTGCGCCGTAAACTATTGTGTTTCATAACTGTCGACGAATTAACTGTTGGCCGACGTCGCATAAAGCTCATTATGGAACTAATAGCTGACGCGAGAAATTTCTTTCGTCTCTGCCTAAATAATTAAACGGGTAATTACATTTAGGACCGCTTGTAAGTTTCCGCGTTACTGCGTTGCATCCCAAATATAATAATGAAGGTGGAATGTAATGCAACGCTCGGAGCGCTCGCATGCCTGCTGCGTGTACGTAACGCTCGGGTACAGCCCTCGTGGCTCTCGTGCTCCTCACGCTTTCAAATAAAACTCTACACCGAGGAATGTCACGATAGTCACGAACCGACGCGGCGGAGGAGGAACGTACGAATGTCATAGTGTCTCGGGATCAGACATGGGATCAAAAGAGTTCACGGCAAAAAAAGGTAACTGACAGCTTCGGACGGCGGGCGGCGACGAAGGGTAGGCGGGCTTCCAAAGACAACAGTGGACTGATTGATATCTAAACAAGCCGGACCCTACCCTGTAGGTACTGGCTTGACACACCTATCGAGTTTCCACGTACATTATCTTCGTGTACTTAATATAATACGCGAGGAAAAAGGAATTCAAGCCAAGAAAATAAACACGTATAAATTATGGATAGGGAGATCGCATTGATCGTGGAAGAACTATCGGAAGGGATCAGTCCAACCACCGTGCCATCGCATTACGCTCAGCTGGCTGATGATCGCGCGTCTCCCTTACACTCGCGCGCAAGACCGGGACGGAGCTAGTGCAGCGTGTGCGGGTCTAACTAAACGCTGTCAAGTAATGGTAAGCGGTGACCATCGATCGCCAATCCCCGAGAGCCAAGCCGGCCAGAGGCAGCCGGTCACGTAAGAGCATAACTTGCAAAAACTCATTTGCGAAACACATTATGCGTCGGGGTTCGACGCCTAATTAACTATTCAAAGATAAGTAGGTATTGGTATGGCGGCATACGCTCCGCAAGAGCGCTCCGCCGCCGCACGCGGCCTGCGGCTCACAACCTTGGGGCTTGACCCTCCGGGGGTCAGCGTTTGAATAATTAAGATTACAATCATCACGCAAAGAAAAGTGTGCGACTGTCAATCCGCTGAATGACTGAATCCTTGGTCTCACCGTAATCTCGAACTAATCAGCGCGTATGTGCGCGTACTGTCGACCGCCATTATAATATCACGAAGTAAATACCGCGAACAAAGTGTATTGTTCCATCGCCTTTTACATTAGAATATAATTCCAAGGTTTCGTACCACATAACGCGTATTAAACTAACTCCAGCCAGGAATTTGACATTGGAATCTGCTTTGGTGCTTGGAACCCGCGCAGCCTAATAGGTGAATTCGGATTTAACGCATGAACGAACAGGTGGATTCGAATTCGGCTCGGAAGCGAGAGTTATTTGCGAGTTTTCAACTTCAAACTTCTCTAGAATTCGGCGGTTTTCAAACGAACGAAGCCGCAAGCAAAAATGCCAACTGTACAGCTATGGCTTAGACGAGAGGGTGGCGAACAAGGGGAGGGCCGCCTCGGCTGAAATTCAAGGGACAGCTGACCCACCCTCCGCCCGCCTTTGCTGTGTACCCGTGCATTTACGTCCCAGCTTATCGCACGAGCGCGGCGGTACGTGTGCACGGGTGCTGCGGTTAATCATCGAGTCAATATCTCTCGCTCCTTATCTTGGCCAGAACTGGGTCGATGTACTTGCTCTTCTCGCTCAATCCTATTGCTCTTGTGTCGCCTCTACATGCACATACGTGCATGCTGATAATGCAAATGTGTGCGTGTAATTAACGATCAAAATACTAAGTTGTGCCAGTCATACTTACGTGCATGTTATCGAGGTAAAGTCAGATTGTCAAAGATCGCTGACTCCGGGACTGTTTTTGTCAACAACGTCTATTGAAGGAAAAATCTCAATGTTCACGATCTCATCTTACGTTGATATACAAACCTTACAACGTACCAGTCGTCGATAACTTTCGGTTTTTTCGGTAGCCTGTTTCAAGCCAAAAGTGCTGTGAACGTTCAGGCCGCGACCCCGTCTGGTTGGAAATGAGAAATTGCTCAAACTAAACGTTTCTCAAAACGCAATGCCTTTATTTTTATCATAGCGTGTTGTGCGTTACATTACAGTTCAACATTGATTTGGTATACCGTCTACCTTCGATACTGTCTGTCAGTGATCGAGGCCAACTCTCGGTTCTGTATCTGTAATAAAAATAGTTTTTTTTTTATAATTTATAGGCATAGCATAGTTTTGTCCATTTTGCCTGTAATAGGTAATGCAGAGGCAGGCACATTAGCTACTACCATGCTGCATTTCTTTCGAACGAGCACCTTTCCTTTATTACCTGCTCCGTGTTTTCCCTAATAGCCGACTAAGCAAAACCTTGTTTAGCTCTCCGAGCTAATTCTAAGATTTTTTGAGCGTTTCCTAAAACCCTGTGTACTCGTCCGTTACAAGCGGGTTGCGAAACGAGCTATTCAGCACCCGCCGTAATGCCACCCTGACTGTCTGCCATTTACCGTCTTCCGGAGGCTGCGCTATAGTAAGCATAACGCCAGGTCCGGACACAGGGAGAGGGTTGGGGTGTTCTCATATAAAAATACAAATTGCGAGCTATGAAGCTCTCGCTCTCGTCATTCTTCACGTGTGTTTTCACTCTTCGAATTATCTCCCTGTATAATAGTTAGCCGCTGTATGACTATTGACCCTGGCCCTGGGTGCGACCCTGGCAGACCCGAGATACAGCATGCGGATGCGGGCCATTGATTGCGGAGGTCGCAACTACACAGTGGTCGAAGGCTGTATCGCTGTCGGCGAGTCGCCTTTAGGCACTCGACTACTTGAATAATGCTTCCAAAATTTTTTTGGAAACTAATGCGATACTAGTGATGAAGCTTGTAGAAAGTACATGTGAAATAAAATGCGCAAAGACTACCAAACTACCAACACAAGAGCGATTGTCTTACAATCCTGCCTATATTTGTGTAGGCGGTGGGTGTATGATTGAAAGCCCCCGACGTAATAGTGAGTCCTTGGCCTTCTTATTAGTGGGGTGCTGTTAGAGCCCAGACATTTTCCTCAATTATCTCGGCGAGCGGGAGGATGGCAAGGCAACTGTACGAGTGTACGCGCCTTGGGCATATACTTCGTATGCCACAGAATAGATATAACGTGTGCTGAGATAGTTTCCAACGTGTTTGCACCGCGCCGACTGTACCAGGCAAACGTTATTATAACGGCGGCAGATTGTACGTGTACCTATAATAAGGCTCGCGTGATGATTAGGAGTTGGAGCTGGCCGTACTAAGGCCTAGTGCACATCCGTGCTAGTTCACTTTTTTATTTATTGACATGACTGTAATTATTATCGATTACAATTTTATTGTAGCACGCACTGTTGCATTGTTCAAATGACAATAATGATATTACACGTCGAAACATCTTGTCGCAACTCGAAACAAACCCGTTACAGAATATACGCGCCGCCCTATAGAACACGATACTTCGTCGTGAATTTGGTACATCTACGAAACTTGTGAAACTGAAGGATTTGTGGCTTAGATGTGAACCAGATCGATAACGACAAGCTTCCATTCCAACCGTACCACTTACAGCAGGTATTTATCTACTTCCCTTCAAACAACCATTTGTAATCCTTTTCTAGGTGACAAGGTGCACTTATGCTTCGGGCAGCATAAGCGCCAATGGTCCATAACAACAGCTAACATCAACCAGAGATAATAAAGAGTGCCTGTATAGAAACAGCCCACGTCAACAGTGACCCGGCCACCGAGTGGTGACCCTCGTGCATCACTCGGACGGGGTAGGTTAGGTATATCTGTCGAGTCTCTCGCAAATATTGAGGTTTCTCGAGTGCATTGTCCTCGGGCGAGAGACAAGCGTATGCGCTTCGTGAAATATTGAATTCACACACACACGACATGGATGTCAAAATTGTATGATTATTGGTAAAATATTCTAAAAAAAAAAAAACTATTCGCTACTTTAAATCGGCTTCGCTTTTCAGTGGGGAGTGTAGCGTAGAGGTTGATAGCCTGCTGTAGTTTTATTTGGATTAGGATAGTCACTTCAAGCTCCTTGTGATAATAACATCAGTCTGGCCACAGACCCATGTGAGATTGTGAGCCTGCCACGGCCACGCGCCGGCGCGTCTCATCCGCGTGCAATCCTACAACCTCCTTATTTGTCTATTCTCACTCGAATTTGCATCATATCTATTTAAATTGCAAACTAGAATTCAGGTTCTCGTCTATTTGCATGAGGAACCAGTTTTTTGCCGGTTCCATTTCGTCTAATTGAAATTCTCATGAAAATGTTGATACAAACACTCGCTAATTTTTTGTCTCCAGATATTGATAACGCATCCAATCCTAAAATGGCGTATTTGCCACATTCAAGCATATATTTACATCCAGCTTTACATATTTGTGTTGCCGGTATTGTATACTTGCATTGCACAGCTCTCTCTTTGCTGCAGAAGATCCGAGCGGATGACTCACTCGAGTGCAAGCCACACCTCGATTTCGATCATAACTGCTAATTTTGTCTTATTATAGAATTTTATAATCTCTGTGGGTTTTATGCTACTCTGTTTTATCATCGTCGCAAGTTTTGTACATAATAATAATCGATTACTTAAAGCCTTCGTAGTGAATCGAAAACCAAATGGTTCATTATGTCGTATAATGTAGGAGAACACTAAGAAGACTTGCAATTGCAAATCTGTGAGTCTTTATCAGTTTTGCATCAGTTTGAGGAACCCAAGCGAAGCACGATCAAAAGGCCAACCGTTGGCGTCACAAGCGAGCTGCACGTACAAGCCGAGCGAGATAGCAGCTCCACGCGATACCAAATAACCTTGTACTAATCTGGGTAACCTATTTAACGGGTCTCAGGCGCGGGCGCAGACGTAAGGAGGTCTCGTTGGTTCTCACACTTTTTCAATTCTTATAGAATTGTCCGATTGTAGTTTCGGCGGCTTCAGGTTCTCACAGCCGCTTCCTTAATTGGTTGATGACGTAAATGAAGGAAAACCTAAAATAATACGTAACATGAATTATCAGTGCACAGTGGAAAAATACCGGGGTCGGTACTCCGACATGTCGCACGATCGCCTGACGCCCCCGATCCCGCCCTGTTTCCTCCTCGGTCTGTCTCATCGGTTTAAATTAAGAACCATTCGACCGGTTACTATGCTATTTGTACTGTTAGAGCAGTTATTCTTAAAAGCTTTTTAAACAGTATTACTTAGATTTGAAATCGCGCTTGAGCCAGGCAGAAACATGTCGGTGGCATGAGAGCGGCAAATCGCATCAGAGCATCGGTGCGTGCGACGTGCGGTGCGACAAGCTCGCCGTCCGTGCACGCGGACCGTGAGTGCATGTGCCGGTGTCGGCTGCTGGCCCATCCATCTGCAAACACAAGAGGGGGAAATTGGAAGTTAATTGGAAGAAACATGTTATATTGTCCAGTCAAAGTAGGATGGCTAAACACCAAGGAGCTTAGTGAAAAAATTACTTTACTCCCGATGTTGAGAAACAGTGTGTTATAAGTTTGGCATCTCTGTCTGTTTGTGGCTTGTGAGATCCTGCAGATGAACTGGTTTCTGTGCAAAAAAATCAGTTGTCTCAGACGTAACTTCGCGGATGATCAGAACCACAGAAAATCACACGGAATTACATAATCACATAGAGTTTCATGTAGGCTTTTTTATTTGATAACTGGTATCTAATTGCAGGAGGGTTCCTTGCCATGTTTGATGAAAATCACGAAAGCTTTAGGTGTGTGCTGTGTCCCACAACAGCCACAGAACTTGGCAGAGAGATGCATCGGGAATATCGGGATTGAACCCAAACAGAACCCAAATGCTTCTAAGGCAAGACAGTCAAGTGCAGGGAGTACATTAGTAACACAGTCCGGAACTTTTACTATTAATATTTGAACAACAAACACAACCCTGATCCTGGCAGGGTCGCCATACTACTGACGGGACTACAGGGAGACAAGTGAAACGACTGAAGGTTGACAATAGACAGTTTATTATACGATTAATACATAATAGTATAGTTGGCACCTATGATCTGTTTACTTAACCTAGCCTACCTCTACAAAAGTACGTAGTCATTCCATAAGGAACTGTGTAGAGCTACATCCTGGCATTAGATTACTTTATTTTAAGTAGTATATTAATTCTATGTAATTCACTTAAATAAATAAATAATCTAAAGAACCTCATTAAGGCAGCAGAGCCAAAGTTAAAATTTTTTCGCGAAATTAAACACGAAGCTCCTAATGTCAAAGGCCTCGCATTAAAATGTAGGACATAATGGCATGGTTCAGTTGTAATACCAATAAAACAAATGATTATCAAATCAAAACGTCTCATTAACATAAAAAACTGCTCTCATAAAATCTTAATCGATCTTCGTAAAAAAATGAAAACAAACAAAACGGCGGGACCGGTGCAAAAAGCGCGCGCTTATAAAAACTACAGAACGCTGATAAATAAATGCTAAATTATTGAATAAATATACGCACGTATATCGTATTAACGAGTAACATACCTTACATAACAATTGACTAATATTAATAGCGTGTTTTGTTTACTACAAGTCCAATAATAGTAAGTGGCTCGCAATAACTCTTGCCCGGTTTATGAATGGAGCGCGCGCACTCGACATTTATGTTTATAACATGTGGCATTATGTCCGTCTCCGTCGGTCTTCGCGATCAGCTGACTCCATTACACTTTTATGTGCTTATCGGGCCACTGTATTTGTGTGGCTGCCTATTCAAATGTTGTGATTCCGATTGAGGCGTTTCGGTGACGGATGCTCGGAGTTCCGAACGCCGCCGTCCGATATTACACTTTAAAATGAATTTCATATACTTTTTTCATTGAGTTTTACAGTTCGTTTTCAGTCTTTTACGGTTTTGTTTGCATTTTATTTTGTAAGCTGTTGATTCCATATTGTGTATGTGTGTTTTTACGAGCTTATAATAGATATACAGAGCTTATACTCTACAATAAATGAACGTAGAGTTATATTTCTTCAAGCACAATTTCAGGTGGGCTAATTGATTTTATGAATGGTTCCATCATAGTACTAAGAGAGATCATTAAGAGAGTTATTCTGAATTTAAAAGTTTTATTTTCTGGCCAATAAGATTCCAGTTACACTTATTTGCTTTCTGATATTGCAAAGTTCTCTTGCACTTAGATTTAACTTACCAACTGCCGATACATGTCGTGCTTCTGCTTGATGTAAGTGGCGGTCGCGGTCGGAATGAATGTTTGAGACACTTGATTGAACGAATCAAAGAACTTTTGTTATGAAATTAGAGGTTTAGATGTCATGGCGTTACTTTTAAGCAAATAAATGATAATTACTGATTTGAATCTTTCAGAAATCAACTGAGATTGGGTATTGATGTCGTTGGTTTTACTTTTACTACAAATGGTTTATTGAAATATTTTCAATTCACTTTTAAAATAAATGTAGTAGGAGCTTGCTGCTTAAAATTCTTAACTTATTATGCTTCTGTCTCGTCATTATGTAAAAACACATTAGTACCGAGTACAAAATGGTAGATTGGTTTTGGTATCATGATCGTTTTGTCGCCATTTTTTATAGTTTGCAAAAAGGAAAAAGCCTATACCGTGATTGTTTGATATATTGCATCGAGACCAAAATGACCGCCACAAAATTGATTGCTCCGCGCGCCGCGCGCCGCCCGGTGGCAGGTGGTCTACCTGTCTTATTTATGCCTTGCATATGAAATCATTAAAAAATATGAACCAGCGAGCCGCGAACCCGGGTTTCGTGGAATGGGTTCCATGCACCCTATTGTAATCTTGTAGACGTAGCGTACTATTATCTATTCTGCGACATAGTTTTGATTATTTTCCGTAGTTTGTGTGGACAACTAAATGCCAATAAAATGAGTTCTCTTCTACTTTCAAGAAGTTTGTATCTTAGGTGCTGCTAGGTGTTGTCGCGCTTTGATGGTTCGAACTTCAGTGTGTCGCACTCGTAGGTACATGTAAATTCATCATCATTCATCAAATCAGATTTGAAATATTTACAAAGATTTCGTGATGCAAGAAAATAAATGTGAATGGGTGATTGTACTTGATGGGTTCTTATACGAAAAGAAACCCTAGTTAGGGTGGTCCCTAGTTTATTTTACTATTATTTATTCTGTGTTAGGGTCCAGGATCGTTGGCCGTAAATTGTTTATTTATTTACATCATCATCAGCCCGTAATTGTCCACTACTGAACATAGGCCTCCCCCAGAAAGCGCCACTTTGAGTGGCTTTTCGCCTCTTGCATCCATCGGCTCCCCGCGGTTTTCACCAGGTCGTCGGTCCACCTAGTATTATTACCTATTATTAGTCATTCAATCAACAGTAATCGTAAGTACTGTCACGCATATTCTAAGTTCCAATAGTCGAAAACTTTTGACGGCTTTAGTCATTCCTTTTGAATTCACCATGCATGGATGTATACTTAAGTCACAGGGTCTCATCATCATCAGGTACGAACGTAAAATAGCCGAAACGAGAAAAAAAAATTGTGATCGTTGTCGTGAGCATTACTAAAGTGTCCAGTGTATTCATTTAGCCAATACCTCGCCCACACGCAATAGATGTCGCTTGCTAATCTTGCGTTATGCAAAAATCAAATAATTCGTACAATAGCCTGCGTTATTCCGTTGATGAGGTATCTGTACTGTAGGTTAGCGATGGAAATTAATGTGATTTTGTGTAAATTTCATAAACATGCTAATAATTCACGCATGCTAATTGCTATTTGCTAAAATGAAATGACATTGAAATGAAAAATGAAATAAAAATTGAAATGAAAATGAAATAAAAATTGAAATGAAAATGAAATGTAAAATAAATGAAAAATGAAATTAAACATTAAATGAAACTTTATATTAAAAATTAAATTCAAAATGAACTAAATGAATTGAAATGAAATTTCATATTTCACAGAATTTCGCAAATACATTTCATTTGCGAAATGCTAATTGAGTTTTCACACGCTAAATGCGAATGCTAATTAATCCATCACTACTGTAGGTATTATATTATTTGTGCTTAAGTATACGGCGCATCATAATTAAACACCACTTGATTGCATGGAACCCCGAACCGCGTACGAAAGCCCATCCGAGCTTAGACTTTCTCCGCGTGCAGCCTCAGATAATGATCTCTTCCTGTATATTGGTTTCGCCATTCGCTAATTGAGGCGAGACTTGAATTTCAACTTATCACTTACGTAGGCCGGCGCTTATGCCATCCGTGGTATATAGCTACGTAGATATGCTATAGGTAGGGTTAGATTAGCATAGTGCACAGCTCGCACGCAATGCTTGGCCGAGCCTGAGATTAGGAAACTTAGGGGGACAAACGACCGAGATAGCGTGTGGGAGCCAAGTCAAAGGCCTTTGGGTGACCTAAAAGTTCTGACACCCGACTATACGATGAATCTATCAGCGTTCTTGACGCGCGTCTGTCGCTCAATTCCTGTCAAAGTTCATACAATTTTGACCGTAGTTGAGCGGCAGGCACGCGTCAGCAGCGCTGCTAGAATCTTCGTAATAGGCTAAACGGAAAAAAGAAGCGTGGCACTCGGCGCTGGTCGAAGGGCGAAGAGTTTGAATGGAAGCTTGAAAGGAGTTATTGATGGCAGAGTAAAAAGTTTTGAAGGTCAATGAACTTTAGGTTTACAAGCTTGCCATGTTGAGTTTTACTTTGTAATATGACGCCTCTGCATTAGAAGCAAATAATACATGAACACGACGGACACGCACGTGCTTACCACATGGTTAATGTAAAGCTAATCGTCTTTAATAACTATAATCCATAATATCCACATCTCATACCTACTTACTATATACGCAGGCATCTAGAATTCTAGATAGATAGTAACAAAAACTTGATGCAAAAACCCGTTATAATTGCCGATTCGTATGACCATTAGTGGGGACCGCGTGAGTTGCGTTTTTGCGATTCTATGTATTGTGTATAAGGTGTGGATAAAAGATGATTGTGCTGTGGGCCACATAAGAGTAACGCTTTTCTTTAATTAGTGGCAGTCATAATGTCTATTAGTCATGTATGCCCTTCCTTACCAGTCATCATCACCAACAGCCTGAAGACATCCACTGTTGAACATAAGCCTCCCCGGAGAGTACCACTTTGAGCGGCTGTTCGCCTCCTGCATCCATCGGCTCTCCGCGGCATTCACCAGATCGTCGGCCCACCTAGTGGGAGGTCTACGCTTCGTCTTCCGAGTAGTGGTCGCCATTCGAGAACCTTTCCCTATCAGTATTTGTTGTAACTAGATTTGACAGATTTGTCGTGTCGTGGTACAAGTGGTGTCGTAGAGAACTTCAGTTGCAGAGTAAACTCGTTCTCCTGACTACATTTGGTCAAAATACCACAACTAAGAATTTACTGCGTAACACTCAATACCACGTATTTTAACTGTTCATATTCCAGTAAAACCATATACCTTTCTAGATTCTTGAATCAATGTACATAGTAGCTTTACACTAGCCACCGAAAGATTAGAGGATAATATTTGTTTTCCTCGAGTATTTATTCCTCAGTTGTCTGATTCCCGCTCACGTCGAATCACGCGTAACCCTACAGCTAGTGCTGCCAACTAAAGAAATCAATTCAACTAATTTTTGGAAAAAGAGAAACAAAGCCAATTAAGCTAATATTCATGGAATGGGCTGCAGCCCTGCAGCATTCTCGGTACATAAGAATCTTCTGCGTTCACCGAGACGCCTGCCTAGCGTGGTGGTGATGGCCAAGTCGTGCCTATGATGATAAAGCATCCAAGGGGTGGTCCTATGTTCAGCAGTGGACGT
This sequence comes from Ennomos erosarius, assembly GCA_963580505.1. Classification (NCBI taxonomy): domain Eukaryota; kingdom Metazoa; phylum Arthropoda; class Insecta; order Lepidoptera; family Geometridae; genus Ennomos; species Ennomos erosarius. Next base: position 9,743,491 of record OY757002.1, on the reverse strand, counting down.
CTTTCGGTTGTTGATGATGGTGCGGGTAACATGAGCAATGGGCATGCGCAAACTATAAACTACCTAAAAGGACTTTCGTCTAGAGATCCCATTACCTACTCCTGGAGCCCGCGCCGTGCCCAAGCACCAAGTGTAGGAGTTTCTGGTCCTCCAGTCGCCCGTGCCGTGCCGTGTGTAATGTGTGTGATGTGTCCCCTGCAGGGAGGAGGGCACGGATGCGGCGAAGGGTGGGGGCGAGCCGTCCGCCGCGGACGACGGCTACGAGACGAGCAACAGCGGCGAGGCGCGGCGCAAGGCTTCCAGCGCGGAGGGGTCCCCGGGCGGGGCGGGGGGCGAGCCGTCCCCGCCCCCCGCGCCGCCCGCGCCCGCCTTCCCCCCGCTGCTGCGGTACGCGGACCCCGAGCCCGAGTACCGGCCGTTCGAGCCGCCGCCGCACCAGGACCAGCACTACCAGCACTTCGCCTTCGCCAAGTACAACGAGCCGTACGCGTTCAAGCGCGAGGGCGAGGTGTACGACATGAGCGCGCCGCCGCACGCGCACGCGCACGCGCAGTACGCGCCGCTGCAGGGCAAGCGCGAGGACGCGTACAACGGGATCAAGCGCGAGTGCGAGGACCCCTACTCGTTCGTGGAGGAGGAGGGCGGCATGTGCGGCATGATGCAGCCGCCGCACCTGCACCACTTGCACCAGCACCCGCACCAGCACCCGCACCTCATGCACCACCAGCCGCCCATCGCGCAACCCAAGAAACGGGGGCGGAAGAAGAAGATCAAGGATGAGAATGGGTGAGTTGATCTCTATATGCTTTGGTACTTACTTACCTGTTAATTTAAAAGTTCTTGAGCCCTTACAGCCTTACTTATTAACATCAGTTAAATAATCAATGGTTAAAATATTCTGTTAACGTCACGCTGACGTGAAATGTCACACAAGCACGGCAACGTACTGCTCCTTATGTGTATTTTTTACGCGTCCACCGAGTCCGCGTTTTACGCGCACTTTGTAGAAATGTACAGCAGCAGCACCCCTAGTGACGCGTTTGTTTTGTTTGGTGTTTAGACTTACTCAGCCAACGCGGTAAGGTTCTATCTGCGAAACTCCCACAGCTACAGTGCACTAAGCAGACAAGAAGTTCCACTTTGATGAAGAACTGTGCTATTACTTCAACTGCTTGTTTCAATACCAATGTTTACAAACCAAAAAATAAAAACAATAGTTTAGTAGAAAAAATATGAAACGATGAGTGACATACACGGCGAGATGTGGTGGCGATTGTGGCACGGCGCTCACTCGCGTGAATCTCCCTAGAAAATGTTCAGAACTATTATACGGGCTATTACGATTTGGCTTCATTTCAACTCTTGTTAAAATCAGCATGGTTTAATTCTTAAAAGTTTATTTATTTAGTAAATAGATCCACAAGGGCGGAGGCGTGCGTGGCTGGTTCTATAACAGAATCCCGATTCTCATGCACTTTCAACATATCTGACGCCAATGTTTTGACTGTCAACTCATTGATAATCATTGATGCCATTGGACGTGTGAGTAATCCCAGTTCGCGAATAGGACCACCCCATCTCTTCCCGTGGGTTCCGCTGCCGTAAGAGCCTGCTAACTAAAATAATATCCCAGGGAATGCGCAGCAATTTCCTCGGTACGTTAAAATCTACTGCGGTCACCAAGTCGCCCTATGATAACCGTCCAAAGTGCCATTTATCGCGGAGGCTTACGGTCAGCAGTGGATGTGATTCGGTTGATGATGTGTATGTGACGTGATACCTGGAGGTAGGAAGACTTTTTATAGCGGTTTCCAGTTGAACCAAATTATCGTTTTATACGTTCACATTGACTGGAACGATCATAGTTATGTGACATCGCCTTGTTTGGGTAAAAAGTGGCATTATTCGGTCGCGTTCTTGACGTTTTTAGCAGCTACTGGAATCCACTTGAGATTTTTTTTTTTTTAAACTAGTTCCGCTTCTGTTACTAGATGGCGTAGTAACGACGTATTTCAAACATGGTCGTAGTTTCAAACCACGGAGTACAAGGAAAAGTCAAATTCAGTTGAGTGGATCACAGAGTATGTTGTCGATTTGTCAATAGAAAGCCAGTAGAATTATATGCCTTCCATAAAATAAGTATAGAATTCTAAACTCGATACATAATTATCTCAACAACTGACAGAACGTAAAACCCGCATTTTAACGCCATCTATCGGGTCTTTATAAAGTTACAGCTTTTTTTTTTAATAAAATGCCTCAGTGGCACGAAAACGGTCCTTTCCTTTTAAAAGTTACGAATACAGAGTGATACCAAATGTCAGAATTGCCAAATCGCGACTAGGAAATAAAGTTTTTTATAGTTATATTTCGACGTATAAAGTTATCTGGTAGTGGAAATATTGCCAAGAACGGCTCCCGTCCCGTGCCTGGCGGAGGTTTGATTCACGCGGCGCATTACATCACTAACTGTTGCACAAAATGGTTGCCTCCGAACTCGGTACTTTTACTTTCATGTTTCTGGACCGAATCTTATTTATGAGAATATTTTGGCGAACAACTCTTACTAGTTTGAGGTCAGCCTCGAAGTACTTTCTGATCGTGCGATCCTACGGACTTTCAGACTCCGGCCTACTTGTCTACTTACTGTGATTCTTACTAAAACAAGCTACCTATACCGAGTGATAATAGAATAGGATCACCTCGTTGTAGACACAACATTCTCATTTCGAATGCCTCATCATCATCGCTCCAACACCCATCATCAGTGCCACTGGAGCAGCTGTGCCAGCAGCCTAGAGCCACACTCCGTTATTTTAAGGAGTTGGGGTGGCTCAGGCATATGCTGGCAGGGAGAAATGCACAATACACTCCAATCGAGACGGCAGGGCAAGACTTAGCGCCCCCATGTAGAATAAGAATAAGGACCACCTCGTTTCATCCCATTGCGTGGGCGCAGTAAGAGTCGACTAAGGGAATAGATATCCAGGAAATGGGCGCAGCAGCGTTCTCCTTGATCTGCGTTAAAATCTTCTGCGATCACCAGGACGCGCACCAAGCATGGTGATCATGGGAAACGCCTCTACGCTATGCATAAGCGACTAAAGTAGCCTTTTTAAGAGGCCAATGTTTAGCGATGAGTGTCTTCCGGCTCATTGATGTGTGTTAGTTGTGGTTGGTGTTTATTTTATGAAAATAAATGCGTGGCGAGCTAGTCGTTCAACGGATGTTAAGCGACACGGCCACCCATAACAGTTGCGGAACTTTAAAATAATAAAGTTTCACGTGACACTGCACTGCGCACGTCATCTTGAGACACCACATAGGTACCTAGTCTAGTAATCAGATAACTAAACTGTGAAATCTGTTCATACAGTCTCATTTCCCAGTAATTTCACTAGCTGCATTTCCCTTCAAACCGGAACACAGTAGTGCTTGCACATTACTGCTTAGCGTCAGAATAACTGGCAGAGCGGTGGTACCTACCTAGACGAACTTTGCAGAAAAGTCCTACCACCTAGTAATAAATCCTATTGTATATTTTGACGACTACATTTCTCTCAAACCCAAAGTATTCATAAAAACGTAAATAAAAGCTTGGTCTCGTTTAGCGTTGTTGTGGCCACCCATGCGGCTCCGCGGCGGTGACATATATAAATAGATACCGGTACATATATCACCTATTTATAGACTAGATACCACTAGATACCGCCATGCGCCATGCTATACGACTTATGCCCGAGACACACGAGGCTAGGTCTTCAAGCCAGGATAGCGAGATAGTGATGTGATAGTCAGCTTCGTGTAAACAGAACTAACTTCATTCCTGGACTAGGAATCTAGTAGGAATGCTAGGGTAGTTTAACATAATTAGGTTACTATTTTTAAGCTAGTACTCTACTAGTATACCACTGATTTTACTATCCTGGCGTGTGTACAAGCTTCGACTAGCCGGCGATATATTCGATTGGCTAGTGCAGTTCATTTTTTGACAGTTTCCGTGGTGTTAGGTAGTTGAGGCGGCGGATTTGATTCCCGCGACAGGACAAGTATTTGTGCCTCGTGTATCTCGGGCATTAGCTCGGACGCTCGAAACCTGGCGGTTGACTTAATTAGCGGGTTTACTATACTGGATGCTGTAGGTATGACATATCTAGTAATTTCCTATAGAAGTCTTTGGTAATAATTTCCTATTGATTTGCATCTGGCTAGACGTCTCTATGGTGTTATGAAATTATGCTACGGAGAACAACCTCATTAGACGAACCGGGCTATTATAATAGAGCCGGCCTGTGGTTTTACCCGCAACTAACCCGTTTTGACAGTAAGAACTCGATTTTCCGGGATAAAAAATCTTTTTAGGTCTTCATTTCAATCGCACTTGATGGTAAGTGACGATGCGGTCGGTAAGGTCTCTCGGACTGGCACGGTAGAATAGTAATATACCTTGCTTGCCATTTTGGCTCATACAGGGGTCTGCAAAATTGTGCCAACAAACCACAAGCTAATTTAATGAACGTAATAATTATAACAGTGGTAACACCATTTTGGTTTTTTTTATGTTAATGAATGACGAGACGAGTTTAGCGTCACGGCCGCTCTTTCCAGTTCCAGTGTCACTCGGAACTCTAAAATGTAAAGTTTCACGTGACACTGCACTGCGTAGTAAGATAACTAGAGTGCGAGACCAGTGGGGTGATTACGTAACTTTGACAGCAATACAACAGGAGAAATTTCATTCCGAATATGAAAATTTTCATAGTAACTATGCACATAAACTGCGTATTGAAACTGTCAAATCCATACATTTTTGTGTTTCTATTGGTTGCAATCAAGTTACATAATCGCCTAGCTGGTCATAAAGTCTTATTTGGCCAGAAATCACTAGCTCTTATAGTGCCCTCGAAACACAGTAGCGCTTGCAAACTACTACTTGGCTGCAAAAGTTAGTACTTTTGCAGCCAAGTAGTAGAGTAGCCAACAAAGAGTGGGGTTCCTAGACGAACTCTGCAGAATAGTTATATCACTTGAATTAAAAATGAAATTAAAAAAATTCAAGTGAACAATCGCACGGTGGCTTAAGATGGAGCTAAACAGTTGGACTATAGCCTGATAGCAAAATTCGTGTCGCATTTAGTATCGTTATACCAGCTCTTTGGTTTGAATCTCACTAGCGCAATGCAGTACCTACCATACCTACCAACGCACAGAGACTAGATACATTTTATTAAACTAGTCGCTTTGCGGTGTCATCCGTAGCTAACCTGTTTAATCTAAATAAAATGTACACTGACACAAATCAAACTTCAAATCAAATCTTGTAGGTATATTGCTATCTGTATGCAAAATTTCATACAAAATGCTTCAGCCATTTGGCTTGAAAGAGACATAATTATGAGCAGGGGTAGAGATGATCATTAGGTAGGTAACTATAAACACAATATTTATTTTAAACTTATGGGTATTTGTGAATGACTGCGGCAATAGTCTATTAAAATACTTAACCAAGCAACACTTTCCTCCTGGCCTTCGTACGTATTTTAAATTCGCGTCAATTTGGCACACCAAATACTGAACGCTCATTGGCTTTAAGGCTTAATAAACGAGTGCGCGTATAGTATTTGGTGTGTTGACTTGAAACGAATTTGACAAAGAAGCCGGGGGCTAGAGAGTTAAGGGTGAACTTGGAGCCGTCAGTGTTAGTGCAGACGGGCATTAGTGTGTCGAGTTGTACCTATAATAAATCCTTATACATCCTCTCGTTGTTCCTGGTAGCAAAACTTAGGTAGAGTAACAAGCGGGATCATGGCAGGCTGCTCACTGTAGTACCGAGACACGCACCCTTGCAGGGAGCGATACGTCGCGGTTTGGAGGGGTTCCGTACATAAATATTAGGTTATTTTATTTTTTTAGTGCGATCAAGTCTTGTGTGAAACGTAATACTGTGTGTTCAAATTGCGAGAATTTAAAAGGTGTTTGAGTAGGATTGAGTGCAACAAAGATTATTGAAAGAAAAATTGTTAATTTTTGACAAAATTAAGCGTAAAAGTCGCTAGACTACACAAGACTATAAAAAATGGTAACATAACTTTAAAGCCGTGTTCCATCTCGATACGGAACCCAACAAAACAATCCTTGTTCGTAAAAAGCATTGTTTATGGAAAAAGTATTAGCATATCGCCACAGAATGCAACCGCATATTAACGATCACCACATACATACGTTCAATTTATTATAAACGTGTTGACGCCCGCCCGGTGACGCTGTAAAGGTCGGTAGAGACCAACAGCGTTAGCCCGTCAAAAAAAAAACTTAGTGACTGTTGCTACTACATAGTACAATCCGATAGGCTTTTGAACCGTAATAGATAATCAGCTGTTTTCACAGAATATGCATTATTTGTATTAGTGGATTACAAAACAAATAATAAAAATCACAAAAACCAAAAATTAAGTGTACCCCCACGAGAAACTCCTTTTTAATCTTTTCATATCTCTAAAATAACATAGCATCAAACTTGGTATGATTCTACCTTAGATTGTACTGAATACTAGTAAAACGTAAAAACTATAATAAAAGTACACTTATACGGAACCCTAGGTGCGCAAGTCCGACACACACTTAGCTGTTTTCGCATCTGAAGCTACATCGATTATAATTCTCAACTAAAGCACAGGCCTGGCGCTACGGTACACCAACAACTACTAGTACCCTCGTTGTTTATGGGAATAGTGTTACCTTATACCGCTGCCGCAAGCCGCAGCGTGCCGCAGCCGGCCGCGACCGACGCGCGGTGACACGATTAGCGCGCGGCCGCCGACCCCGCCGGAATTAGCGGCCATCCCGACCGACCCACTTACCGTCACCACGCGGACCGCTATTAGAGACCTATCCGCCTACCATAACAACTTTATTTAGAGTTCCTAGTGACACTGCAACTGCTTAACATCAAACGAACGGCTGGCTCGTCATGCCATTCATTAACAAAAAATCGAAACTAACCCCGCCTGCCCCGACTCGGTTAGAATGTTAGGGCAGTTAGGGTCCATGTTTATGCACCATCTTAGACCGCGACATCACTTACCTTCAGGTGATACAGTGGCCAAATAACATCGAGATATGATATAAACAATCATTAAAAGAGATAGAGAATCGGTATACGTCACCACAGAATATGCTCGCGTAGATAGCGCCATTGCAGAATGTCCATATAAGTGATAATGACCGCAATAATTGATCGAAAAATGGAACACAATAAGTATACTTTTGTTCTTACTCGGTTATATTTTTGTTTTATGAGAATGAATACTTAACGTGACGAACTTTTCGTTCACCTGATGTTAGGTATGACTCACTATAATTTACTTTCTGAAGTTACCCAGCTGAAGTTCACGGTTCAGGATGAAGGGTTTGAGTTCAATGTTTGTGACAAACAGCTGGAGCTTTTGGTGTTGCGTGTAAGTGATACGTCAATGCTCATTATAAGTACTCCTAAACTACAGAATAATTCATAGCAGAACTTAAATATTTCTGTTATGTCGTAGCGTACTGCGTAGGCCGGCTCCCACCAGATAGACCGACAACCAGGCCCCTATTTCATAAAATTACAAATCATAATAAACCTACATTTGCCAGTAAAATGCGTTTCATAAAACAAAAATACTTCGCAAGACTGATAATTGTCAGTCAAATTCACTGACAATTGTAGGTTCATTATGATTTGTCTTTTTATGAAATAGGGTAGTGGTCAAAGCCGCGAGGAGCTGATTGATCGATGCAAGAGGCAAAGTGGCGTTTTGTAAAGAGGCATTGTTCAGCAATGGACGACGTCAGACTGACGTGATAAAGTACAAGCTAAAATTAGCTAGATTACTGATGCTAACATCTTCGCAATTATCAAGTATCATTTAGTTATATGTTTCCAAAGTTCCAGATTTCAATATGCCCCAAAACGTCTGCGGAATTTGCGATTTGGATTCGCTTTAGCAAAGTGATCAGAGTTCCTTTCCTAGGGGTCTGTAGTTGATTCAAGTTCGATACTACCACTTACACCGTTGTTGAATCAGAGTTTATTTACAATTTCACTTCGACAGTCTCATATTTGAGACTAAAGGCGCTCCACAGTTTCATTTTACGTCTCTCCCGCGGACAGAATCTTAATTTTGCAGCATAAGTAAGTATCCCATGTTGCTTTCGGTAATAAGAGCAATCTGAGTGCAATTCTTTTTATCCAAATCAGTTCAGAAATGAGAAAGACACTCAAATGAGCAGAACTTCACTGTCACCATCCTTGCTATAATGGGTGAGAATTTTGTGATGGTTTGATAGTGTATTATAGGATTTACAGGTCGTTTGCCTAGTAACTTATTGTGTTATATAAGCTATCAAAAGCTTTACCTTTCTACTTATTACAGCAACTGTATTCTAGACCTTTCCGCAACAAAATTCCAAAAAGTAACCACAAGTGTGGCTATAGTTTATTTCGCAGCATTCGAGATGCGTCCACAGGCAGCCGCGCGCAGTGAACCACGCGCTGTACTGTAACGATGCTAATTTGAATAATTTATGCTCACATTTCGGTGGCACCATTGATGCTATCTTCAATGTTAATTAAGGCACCATCTTAACACAAAGACGCCAACTCGACTGCAATTTCAAGTTTCCTGTTATAACAATACGAATAGTTGCTATGTGCGTTCAAAGCTAGCGATAATCTTACGGACTGATGAGTCTATTTTGGAGTGCGCTGTTTCTTGAGACTAGGTTATATTCCGATAACATCTGGTGTTGGAATATAGAAAATTGCGGCTTGTGTCGCATACGAATGCGCATGGTCACAAGATCACAAGAACTGTGACCATGCGCAGTGTTGAAACATGGACAGCGTTCAGCGTTGGCGTTCTCTGCCTTCGTTGTCTCCAAGTTCGCGTGCTCACCCGCTATCACTATCAGCTATGAACCAATAAAAGAAATTCCTCCCCGTCCCAATTACCGCGCGATTGTGCGTTCCGTGCGCGCGTGTTTACGTCGCGCGGGTATTTCTGTACCGGAACCCGCGCGCCGCCGCCGCTAGCCAAAAACCCCGCAATCGGATCAAGGTGGACCAAGCCGCGGAGACGCCGGAATGCTTTCGGTTATACTTCTAAACCCACCGCGTGGCTCGTGGCCGATCAAAATATTGTCAAAACATCGGCTGAATCCTGCTCAGATCAAAGAGCGAAGCCGACAGTAAATGCTTTTGATTATACATTTGATTTTACCAATCGCTGTCTCTACATCCAAACAAATCAAGACCAACTACCGGTCTTGATCGTAGTTCTCTAAGCTAATGCGGTAAAGAATGACGTGAACACGCGGCAATATTTCAAATGTACTATCAACAAAAATGCGGTAAATAATGTACATAGTCGATAGTCTATATTATAGTGTAGTTGTGTGTTGTGTAGTTGTGTGATTTCCTTTACGGGACATTGTTTCCTTCCTTCCCGCAAAGGCTAGGGACCACGCACGGTACATTATCCGCTTACACGCACATTAAAAAACATAAATGAAATAAAATCTTGCTGTGTCAGGCTGACAAAAGCTATGTGCCAGCAGTTGGTCCCAAAAACATAGATATAGTTTAAGAGTAGCCCACTATTGACACTAGACAGGTGTTAAGTCGACTGTGATAATGATAACTCGTGCTCTGAAACCAACCCGAAAACGTACGCCAGTCACAAGCCATTTTAGAATGAAAACTCATAAAACGACGTTGAATTTGATTTATTTATAAACAAAGAAAATTGTCGTTAAAAATACTCTAAGCTTTCCCCCCGTTCTGCATCGTGTGACGTAACGGATGACTCAATGGACCAATAAAACTGCGGAGCGATCGACGCGCAGCTCCACTCCGTCCTTCGCTCCGTGAATGAATGTTTGGAAATCATATTTTTTATCTCCAAAATGTTTTGTCAAGTTCACTGCGGTCTGCGTGTGGAATTGTAAATCTAATTCGCCGTTTGTAAATAAAGTTGACACGTGTTTGCCGCTGGCATTTTCTTTTATTTTTGTATTAAAAATAATAAAAACTCGGTTCTCAATTAATTATTTTATTTAATATCTTATTGCAAAACTAAACCGGTTACACTTAAATGTTTTTTTATAGTAGTGAGATCGTGGTTTATGATTTATGAAGATGAAGATACCAAACGTTGTTGTAACGCAAAATTTATATCCAGCCGTTCGCAGTGAGACTTGCAGCGGCTCTCACAGGGCGCACAGTCTTATGCCTCGTCGTTCCCTTTAGTCGACAAGACATAAAATTGAAATGACATTTAGGTTCGGTCTACAAACGATTTATATTAATATAGGTACTAAAAACCTGGACCACACTAATTCCTTGTATTAAAGTCCCAGGAACAAGAAAGACTTTGATCCCATAACCCAGACACTAAAATACGCCAGTCTATGTCCATAGTATGGGAAAAAGTTAAATGAGAATGAAATTTCGTAATTGCTATCAGTTGCTCACGTGTCATAATGTAAGTACCAACACTACCAATCTTCTAAAGCAGGGTTCTGAAAGTGGTGGACCCTTTGGAGGTACGTGTAAAGTGTGTCAGGGGTTCGCAGCTCAAAGAAATAACTTTTGCAGTCATCGCATCGTTCGTTTGTTTACCTCTTTCGCCCGTGCTGCACGGAGGAACTTCACGAGCTACCTCACTCCTCCGGCTAATCAGAACAAAGTCACGAGCTAACCCCCAGTTGTGTTGACATTCCAGCATGGAGATAAAGCTGGAGGGTGGCATGGAAGGCGCGCTGGTGCCGCGGCCTGTGAAGGAGCGCAAGAAGCACGACCGGTTCAACGGGATGAGCGAGGAGGAAGTGTCGCGGAGGACGCTGCCCGACCATCTCGCCGAGAACCTGGACATCATTATTGTGAGTACGGTCGGCTATACTACATGCTGGGTAGATGGTAGCGTTACTGTGTAGATGGTAGTATTACGGGGTAGATGAAAGTTAAGTGTGTATGGTGTTACTGGGTGGATTCTAGTGCTGCTGTGTAGATGTAATATTTCTCTGTAAATGGTAGTGTTAGTGTGTAGGTAGACAGCAGTGTTACTCTGTAGATAGACAGTAGTGTTGTTATGTAGGTAGACAGTAGTGTTTCTAGATTTGTTTTTTAATCGCTGGTTCTTGTGAATTTATAATAATTAGCATGGGTTGTTAAAACTATGATGATATAGCTACACCCAAACAGATCAGAAATTAATTTGGTAAATTCTTCTTTGCCAAAAATGTGTATTTTTTATCTGTGTGACGTAACGTAACTTGTAGCAAGTGTGCAGTATTTGAAAGCGCCAGGTCACGTAACTAAGTGCGGCTAAATGAACGCCCAAGGTCACACCTTACCAACTGACTCACTCGCTTGTCAAGTTAAATCTATCCATCATTGTTGAATATTTGATCAACTTGTTATAATAATAATTAAATAGTAATATGATTAGCCCATACGTTCCCACAGTTGGGACATGGGCCTTTTCTCACAGGGATTGAGTGTAGGTCTTATGTAACCCACCATGCTGGACAAATGCTGATTGGTTACAGTATTATTTTATCTCAATCTTAGTCTGTCTGTTTGTAATCCAATGTTTTTGCCTATGACAAGCGTCCAAAGTTGCGTTTTATGGGGGTGAGCAGTCTTCAGCAGTGGACGTGTTGCGGAACATTATTTGAAACGATACGCAAATAAATAATAATAAAATGACTCCAATTATTGGCTGTGTTATAAGATCTGCGTAGAAACTACTTTCAATGTGAATGTTGAATAAATGTTTTTTGTGCCTTCTTTCCGTGTTGTAACAGTGTAACTGTGTACCGTTTCAGATCGGCATAAACCCGGGTCTGTTCGCGGCGTACAAGGGGCACCACTACGCGGGCCCGGGGAACCACTTCTGGAAGTGTCTCTACCTCTCCGGGCTCACCCGGGAACAGATGAGCGCTGACGAGGACTATAAGGTAACTTCCCTAACATGCTATCCAATGCAAGAATCCATGTGTGCATCTAATGTAAGAACGTGTTTGACAGCTATGAAACATTTAAATGTTTTAATATACAGTTTTTTTGACTATTTTGTTGTAACTGTCAAACGCATTATTACATTAGATGGAGTGTAGGTGGTCGGGCTTATCGGCAAAGTTTGTCTACGTAGGTACCATTGCTTTGCCAGTTCTGTCACAAGCAGTAGTGTGCGAGCACTACTGTGTTCCGGTTTGAATGGTATTGTAGTTGAACTGATTGTTGGGAAATCAGTTCACTACAGTTCGCTACACCCCGGGTGAAATAGGCTAAATTATATTTTTATAAAATTAGGGTTCCTTACTAAAACTCCAATATGTGTTAAGGTGTACACGGTTACGGCGTAAAATTAATTAACCCGGCGGTTCAGTTAGTCTAATATTTGAATCACAAAAGTGAGCCATTTTAGTAAATACATTGCCCAAAGATTATTTGTAGATTTATTTAATGAATTGGCCTGGTCTTGGGCCTAACTGTTGCTATACCCTTATGGGGGGTCATTATGTCTTGCACACACATACATACCGCCTGTATTTAAAATATGTAAATCAAATTAAAACAAATCAAAGAGTTAATTTGCATAAAAATATGGTTAAATAATATAATACTTACAGGTCTTGGTCATAAAAAATAGATCATGCATGTTTTTTTTCTATAAATAGCTTACAAATATTTAGAGAGAATGTCACATGGTTTACATTAACATAAGGCAATGTTAATCGTTCAATTTAAATTAATATGATAAAGTAATCAGTTATCATGGTTGCCGCAAAACAAACTAATCAAAACAGGTAAACAGGTGTACATAATATGTTTGCAATAAGTAATAGGCATTATGACTACTATTAAAAATGAACTAGTAAATATTGCTTTCATAATGAAGATTAAAAATGAATGCAATAATTGAAAAATTAAGTAAAATCGGTAAATAAATCACGGAGTAATAAGCTTTTAAAGTTCCTGTCCCTTTCTCGCTAAACAGAGCGCCTTCAAAGTTACTATGAAAAATCCACTTGTGACGTCACATGTCAAAGAGATTGTATGTAAAGCTACCACTGCTTAGTAATGAGGTACTATGACCGACCTTCCTCTGACGTCACTGGACGTTTGAGCTATCTCTTTCTATTCCGGTTTTTAAAACGCTCGTAACTTTGTCATTTTTTGAGATATTTTATTTTTGTATTCACAAATGTTTATTTTTCGAGGAATATTATTAATTTATGCAAACAAAATTTTAGTCATTATGCCTATTGAGTATTGAATCTGGTATAAAAGTGCCGCCGTCGATACAAGCCAGCGTCCCGTTACTTCCAGCTGCTAAACTTCGGCATCGGGTTCACGAACATGGTTCCCCGCGCGACGAAGGGCTCCGCGGACCTGACGCGGCGCGAGATCAAGGAGGGCTCCGCCGCGCTGCTCGCCAAGCTGCAGGCCTGCAGGCCCAAGGTCGCAGTCTTTAATGGCAAGCTCATCTACGAGGTCTTCTCCGGGAAGAAGGACTTCTGCTTCGGGAAGCAGCCGGACACCGTGCAGGGGACCAATACGGTACGTCTACTCACCGCTACTTATAAGGCTAATAAACTATATTCAATTCTATTCTATTCTTTAGAACTTATTTTCAGGTAGGTAGGTTTAGTGTTTACGGGCACCTAGGTTCATTATCTGAGGTTCTGTGAAAGAAAAAATATACATGTTTAATTTTTTTTAACTGGTTTTATTGTTCTTGTTTAATTGCAAGAATAATACTGCCACTGGCTGAAGGCGTGGGTGTATTATGAGAATGCCTGTGGTATTGCCGCAGGAGCTCTGGGTAGGTGAATTCTATACTTACATCGGCTCAGTATTGCCTGTGATCAAGTTATCTCTTATAATGTAAGTTAGTAAATAATAATAAGAATAATTTATTTCCAGTAAAAATGTAGTAATGAAATGTATTAAGTATCATTACAAAAAAATATTCAATTAGATTTCTGGTAATTATAAGTACTGTAAGTAAGAAATATCCAACGGACCCCAAACTAAGCAGAAGCCTGTATCTTGGGTACTTTAGTAATGCAATACTAGAAATATTGACGCGTATATAATAATAAATAAATAAAATATATTATGTAGCATTTCACACAGCGCTATTTAGCTCCAAACTAACCATAGCTTGCACTATTGGAATTACATCATCATCATCATCATTCATCATTAACAGCCTGAAGACGTCCACTGCTGAACATAGGCCTCCCCCAGGGAGCGCCACTTGCAGCGGCTGCTCGCCTCCTGCGTCCATCGGCTCCCCGCGGCTTTCCCCAGGCCGTTGGTCCACCTAGTGGGGGGCCGGCCTACGCTGCGTCTTCCAGTTCGTGGTCGCCACTCGAGAACCTTTCTTCCCCATCGGTTGTCAGTTCTACGAGCGATGTGGCCTGCCCATTGCCTGAACAACTTGCTAATCCTAAGAGCTAACGATGACGTTAAGTGACCGATGACTTTAGTTCTCCTGCGGATCTCCTCATTACGGATCTTATCTCGCAGGGAAACACCGAGCATTGCTCTCTCCAATTACATATAATTGATAAAATAGTAGAATATAAAGAAGCTGTGTCGCGCCCGCAGTACATGTGGGTGATGCCGTCGTCCTCGGCGCGGTGCGCGCAGCTGCCGCGCGCGGCCGACAAGGTCCCCTTCTACGCGGCGCTCAAGAAGTTCCGCGACTACCTCAACGGGATGCTGCCACATCTCGACGATACCGAGCTCGTCTTCCCCGACACCACGGGACGCAGGCCGCAGGAGGAGATGGAGATACGACGGTGAGTGGGGATACTGCTGGTCAAAAGAGAGGTGGAAATACGACGGTGACAAGGGAGGTGGAAATACGGCGGTAAGTGGATAGACTTACAGATACCGGCAGATAGGAGATATGGTGGTCAACGCCGTTTTATTTTTTATGGTGATGGTAAGTGATTGCAGCTGCCTATGAACATCTGCAACATTGAAGGCATGCGGTGCGTTTCCTAAATGTCAACCATTAAAGGAGACTTCATAATTTTCTTGAAAGCTTCCCATACTGCCTATCGGCTTTCAGCCTACTAATAGCAAAACCCTCCTTTTCCAATTTCTTTTCAAAAGACCCTTCGGTTTTGGGAAGGCTTCAATATTGCCGACCACCAATTTTGCTCACATAATGAACTCAAACACTCGGTAGAAATGACTACCTTTTTGCCTTTCATAAAGATCGATCATCCGTTCGTAAGTTATCGTCGAACAAACATACAAACATGCATCAAAGTCAAAAACAACAACTCGGCCAATAACATTTAAAAAATATCCGCATATCTGTGTATAAGCTGAAATGCAATGAAGATTCATAAGCATAATCTTTGCTCAAACAAAAAATATTGAAAAGGTCTAATGAAGGCACGTTTTCAAGATGTGAACGAACTGGAATACATATTAAAATAACACTTGAAGACACACCTTCAAGTACATGTTTTTTGTTCCATAAAGACAGGTACGAATCCAAATTATTTACTAACAGTCATTCAGGTCTGTTTTACAAATGAACTTAGAAATTCAACAACCAGGGGATCTAGCAAAGATCCCTTTCCATTAGCGTTAACGCCAAACGATAACTCGAATTGTATGGAGGATGACATTAGCTTTGACATTCCTCCTTCCGCAGGGGCTGTCATTTCAATACATTATGGAGTTAGCGTTTGGCGTTAACGCTAATGGAGAGGAATCTTTGCTAGACCTCTCGAAATCCACCATCAAGACAAAGTTCACCTCTTATTGAATCATTAAACTCTACACAATATAATGATTAAGAATTTCATGTGTGGGCGTGGTTTAGATGCTAACATAATTATTGTCTGTGTATTATTATTGCTTTGCCGGTTATTCTGTCGCCAAGCAGTAGTGTGCAAGTAGTGGCAAATGAGACTATAACCTGATTACCTAGTGTAGTAATCTGATTATTAGACTGTGTAATGTCTCGGTATGACGTGCGCAGTGCAGTGTCACGTATAACTTTATTATTATAAAGTTCCGAGTGACGCTGCAACTGTTATGGGCGGCCGTGTCGCTTAACATCAGGTGAACGACTACCTCGACACGTCATTCTTTCCCACAAAAAAAGAACTCGTTAAAACACATTTTGTGCAAGGAAACATGGTTTCAAATAATCGTTATGAGTAGGAAACAAGCAAGCAGTTTACTGATGGTGAGTGGTGACTGCAGCATATGGACTCTACCAACGTAGCGCTTTTGACTATTCATTGTCTATTTTTTATTTTAGCACTTACCCCTGGTTCTCGCCAAATACAATACGCTCATTGGTTGAAGACCGCCGATGATCAACAGGCAACCAATGAGCGTTCAGTAGTTTTAAGTTGACATAAGTTTAACTTTAACAAACGAACCAAAAACCACGGGTTAGTTAGCAAATTAATTGTGTCTTATTTCAGTTTAAGTTAATTAAGATGTATGAATGTAATTTATTTAATAGGTTTCACTATTTATCTACTAAGATTTACTTTTACAGATTTTTGGTTAGTCCCTGACTGTTTTAAAACTTTTTAACAAATTCTTTTAATTATAAGAAATATTTACCCTTTATTAATCGAATTCCCCCCCAAACATATCCATGTACTAAACGACGATCGATCTGAGCCTCCATTCGTAACGTAACATTTTGGCAAGCAGACTTACTACCGCAACCAAACACTGACCAAACGCAAGCTTTCGAAACTTATGATTTTACACAGTTTACACTTTGAAAACCCAAATGAAACCACATAAATATTTCAATCCGTACGCGAAACTAACCCCTATTTTTACCGAAAAACAAAACGCTTGCCTTTTCCAAATTGACAAAAACCCAGGCTCAGCGAACCATAACTTAGCAAACGAAAGCCGTGTAGTAAAATCCAGATGCTTAATAAAAATAAAAGATGTTCGTAATCCTTGGACTGTGTCGAGTTTCAAATCAAATAGTAATTTTATTGACGTTGTATAACGTTGAATCCATCGACTCCTAGTACTAGTTCAACATTAGGAGATAATACGCGGTGTTTACGATGACAAATAAATGAATCCACAGATCAATTTGTAAAAGAAAAATTTGAATCACGAACGGGATTGAACCCGCATCCATCTGTCGGTTTATTCAAAATACTGAAGCTACCGTAACAAGTGATTTCATGTCCAATATCCTTCATCTTTATCCAAGTTACGGGGTTTTTAAGACAAAGAATCGTGTAAGGGTCGTGATGTTGCGTTAGTTGTGCCGCCTCGATCGTCCGTCCGTATGCCCTGACAGGAAGCCCGCGTGTTGCAGACTCACGACGGAACCGGAACCTGGAGACACCATCATTCTAGAAGATGGGACAGAGGTTCCCCTCAAGAAGAAGCGTGGGCGGCCCAAGAAGGTGAAGCTGGAGAACGGAGAGGTGGCCCCGCCCACACCACGCGCCCCGCGACAGCCGCGCCCGCCGCCCGCCCTAGACCCTGGTGGAGACCAGCCGCCCAAGAAGAAGAGGGGACGACCGAAGAAGATCAGACCAGAGGAACAGCAGTTCCTGTTGCAACAGCAGCAGCAACAGCAACAACAACAACAACAGCAACAGCAGGTGAGGAGTTTGATGATGGCTTATTTGATATTCATCATCATCATCATCATCATCATCATCAACCTGAAGACGTCCACTGCTGAACATGGCCTCCCCCAACGAGCGCCGCTTTGAGTGGCTGCTTCTTGCATCCATCGGCTCCCCGCGGTTCTGACCAGGTCGTCGGTCCACCTATTGGGGGGCCGGCCTACACTGCGGTTGTCAGTTCTACGAGATGTATGTTTATGTGATATTAAATTGTTTTAATTTTGAATAACTTACTGTATCAATGAAATAATGATGTTCTGTGTCAGAGTGTCTTTCAGAATTCGTTTAAAACCGTTCATCTCTTTCCTGAATTATGTATGTCTGAGACAACCCTAACAAAATGTGTGTATGAAAGGAAATAACTGTAAACTCTCTATATAATAAATTTTGCATTAGTATAGGAATTACGATATCATTCCGAAATTAATGTAATCGAATATACCTTTTAGGACTACGCGTTAAACAAGTGTTTAGACAAAGAACGGTAAAAATCTTAAAGTTTTGACCTGCAATAAAAGAAACTCAAACACAACTCCCTTTTAGTATTATGAAATTTAATATATCCAGCTGCATGAGCTATAAAAATCGACATATTATTTCTCAACTCGAGAAACTGCGAAATGTGATCTGCGTGATCATTGATCGAACGTTATCTCGACAGTCGAGACGTCGATATTTGCAGCTCATGTTAGCCCTGCCCGTATTAGAGCCACCATTAACCAATAGTATGTCCTTGATCAGCACATGTTGCCCCATCAGCAAGCGAGCGCGATGCAGCTGCCCCCCATGCAGCCCCCGCACGAGGGGTACGCGGGGGGAGGGGGAGGGGGGGACTTCCCCCCGCAGCTGCCCTCGCCGCTCGCGCAGGCGCCGCTCATGTACCACCAGCAGATGAACGACAACGCCACCTACTTCCAGGGTAATCAAGGTCAGTGTTTACTGGGTTACTACTATTGAACACTAGGAGTGTCCCTTGGTTTCACCCGCTAAAATGGGGACCGTTCCCGTTTTTGGGATTAAAGGTAGTGTTTTAAATCCAGGGTATGAGCTACCTCTAATTTCATCGAATTCTGTTTATCTATTAGAGCGTAAAGAATAACAAATACATATACACATTATCGCATTTTATAATATTAGTGTGATTATATTGTGTTACCGTAAAAATGCAAGACTTATAAATGTTTCAACAGTATTTTGAGGTTTTATGTGAAATGTTTGGTCAAATAATAAGAAAATAAAATGAATAATTTTTACACTAAATACTTATTTTTTATGTACAAAAAATACAATTTTTAATGGGTTCTAAATGTTTTATTTTTGTTTTTGTAGATGGATCAGCATTTAACCACATCTCATCTGATGGTAAGTGCATTAAACCTCTCATTAACCGCCGCCTTTTGCTGTATTTTTTGTGTTTTTATGGGTTTTTTATGCCTGCAATAAAGACATTTATTATTATTATTATTAACTCACAGAAGCAATGGACAGGCTGGTGACATAAATAATGTGCCCTGTACACTGTAGTCAGTGTCGCCACGAAATGCATGTAGAATTTCGTCTCGTATCTGGGAACGAAGCGTCACTTACGTAGTAACATATTCAGTAATCCGTGGCGGCACTTTTGTTCGTGCTCTGTGCACCGTACAGGTGCTGAGGGAGGGTTTTTCGGACTCTTACAAGTTTTGGTACAGGTTTTAAATATTGGTTACTTTAATCAAAAAGCCCATCCTAAGCTGGTGTTGTGTCCGCAGGCATGGAGTCCCCCCTGGACGTGTCGCTCCCGATGGGCGGGCTGGGGCGCGGGTACGGGTCCCCCGGGGGCGCGGGGGGCGCGGGGGGCGCGGGGGGCGCCATGTACGCCTCGCCGCGCTCGCAGGGGTACTCGCCCAGCCCCGCGCGCACGCCGCAGCCGCAGGTATGCCGTCCGCATGGACACACTGCTCACCGTCGACCGACTACATCACCCTGCCCGGTTATATTCTTCCAAAATGTGTTTGGCAGCCCATAACTTATCTGTGTTTGTTTGCATTATGTTACAGAATACAAAATTAACAGTTTTCACTATGATTTTGAGAGTACAATTCAATACAATACAAAATTCTTTATTGTACTCCAGACATTAAAGATACAGAAAATTACACACTTAGAGCTATTAGTACAATAGGCGGACTTATCGCTAAGAGCGATCTCTTCCAGTCAACCTTTGGATGGAAAGATTTATTGGAGAGATAGAGGTCGGTGGTGCAATCAGATTAGGCAAATTGAGTTAAATAAAAATTAGATACTACCTGCATAAATATTTAGTCGAGTAGTCGACTTGGGGGAATGCTTTGTTCATATCCAGAAATGAAAAGTTTGTACACAGATACATTTATGTCGTCTACATAATGTGTCTATTCACTAGTTTTAACAGAGTTATACCCGCCTAACAAATATATCACAACAACTAGGTTACTCAATCACTCATATAACATTTTGCCTTCGCCTATTTCAGCTTATGAAATGTATCGGATAGTCCAAAGATTTTTCGTTTCTATCGCATTACGGAAAATAAAATTTAATAGTATTAAATGTTTTGAAGAGTAATCGATATGCCAGAATGCCTCGTTGATGTCCAGATGAGTGTAATGTTCATCGCTTGTTCTGTTGCCGTGCCCCGGTCCAGTTCCCGTCGAGCCCCGCGGCGTTCTCGGCGCCGTCCCCGCCCCGCGGCGGGTACGGGTCCCCGGCGGCGCGCGGGGGGACCTTCGCCGCGCGCTCCCCGCTCTACGCGCACAGCCCCGCGCCCTACCACCACCAGCAGGTAACCGTGTTCCCACAGGTGGCTCCAGGGCTCTACTTCTCTATGAAAACACGACTCCATACGATACGGAACCACGACATTATCGTGTCTTGTTCAAATCGTGTCACAGCGTTATATATATCTTCATTTCACATTAAAGTTACAGTTAAGAATAAAATATTGACATATATGGTAATAACTTTGATGTTTCGGAACGCGTCTTGGTAAAACATGATTTTTGACAATTCAAATCGTGCCAGTTCCAAATTCATTTCGTGCGGTTTTGTTTTCTTTTCATAGAGAATACATTTTTGCAGTTTTTTTAAGTAAGTCGTGGAATTCGTGTGGTTTCAAAGTTAAGAATCTATAGAGAATTAGGGTCCTGTACTAACGTTCTCACAGATGGCTCCTGTACTAACGGTCACCGCACTCTTATGGTCAACACATTATACAGTTCTGGTGTAAGTATGTGTAAAGATCAGTGAGGCTCACCCGTTTAAAATACTGAGATACATACCAGGGTTTGCATTAGGAAGAGTTGTGTCTAGGATCGGTAAGCAGTGTTTTTATTTGGCCAATATTCCAATAGTATTATATTAATGGTATTTGTTGCACATCTAGTCTTTCAAATATGGCGTAGGCATATAGGCTGCGGTGATATATTTAACTTTATTTTGGGTTTGAACTTGTTTGCTGTATGTAGCACTAAAAATTAAGATACATAACTGAAATCTAATTTCAATTTCCATTTGATAAAACTGCAAAGGTTTGTTTGATGGCACGTTTTGTGCTTCAAACATGGTGTTGTAAAGGTGTTTGTTGTTACAATGCCCGCAGCAGCAGGAGCCCCTGTTCCCGCCGGCGGGCAGCCCGGCGCGGTTCTCGGCCTCCCCGCACGCGCACGGCCTGCCGCACCCCTACTCGCGCTCGCCCGCGCCACAGGTTACATATTTATGCACCATAAAAGACGTAAGACATGTCACTTCAGATAGATTGATCACTCGTCACAGCCTGAAGACGTCTGCTGCTGAATGGTTATTGGTCTTTCTAGTAGCTGCGTCTTTCAGGCAGTGGTAGCTACTCGAGAACCATCTCACATTGGTAAAATAGATTGTTGTTTTGTTTATAATGTAGTAGAGGTGTTCCATAGTTTCACCTGCAATTTACTTGTACTGCAGAAAATTAACTTTCCGGGATAAAAAGTATCCTATGTTCATCTCAGCAGTATCACCATCGTGTGTACATAATTTCAGCTAAATCAATCAACCCTTTTTAGCACGCAAGCTGGTCAAACCCATACACACTTCAATTTTTAGACTTTACAAAATGAAGTCAGTTTAGGTTTGTGTGGCTTGACTAATTTTCAGTGAAGTATGTCTGACATATAAATGTCGTCCCCAGCAAAGTCAACCCCGGCCGTACTCCCGGTCGCCGGGCCCGCCGCTGGGCCCGGGCGGGCCGGGCGGGGGGCCGGGCGCGGCGTTCGGGCAGCCGTCCCCCGGCGGGTACGGGCTGTCCCCCGCGCACACGCCGTACAGCCACCACTCCTCCCCCGCGCCCGCGCCGCGCACGCCCACCTACATGGACCCGCACTCGCACCACCATCAGGTAGGTGCCTCGCATGCCTCCATATGGGAGTCTTAATAATCCGCAACGCAACATTATTGGCAATGAAATATACAAGGTGACCTTGAATTGGTATGTTATCCCGAAACGGAGGGACTGGGACCATGATACCCTTGAGAGAGCCTTACTTGAAACTAGGTGTTTCCAAACCTCCACGGTAAAAAATAAATCCACTCGCAAAATTGCATGTACGATCACTACGAGAGTTAACAAGATACCATAAATTCGTTACTAAACAGAGGTCGTTGAACTCATTTGTGTGCACTCTGTCAAGGACGAAGTTCAACCACCCAGCTGCGCTAACGCTATTTTTGAACGTAAGCTTAACATGGCATTTCATCAATGGAAAATCATTAATTAAGTAAAGTCGTAGAAGAAACATTGTCTACCTTGAGGTGTAGATTTACCCTCTTTCGGGATAACATACCAATTCAAGATCACCTTGTATACCTTGTATTTTAAATTTTTAATGCCTACCTGAACTAAAGTTTAACAGATCCTAAGTGCGCACTTGTTCCTTTATAGCATAGGTACTACTTACTGCAATGCATTTAGGTTTGCCCTAGAGAGATAAGTACAAAATTAAAAACTGTCAAACTAGTGCAGATGAACACAAATACTTAGATTTTAGACTTATAAAAGAAATTAATCTATTTTGAACAAAACATAGATGCATTTATGCTCTGCATCAGCAGAAGTCTTAATGATTGCAATACATTATAATGCAGGCCTAAGAGAATTATAAAGCCCTTAGCCGGCTCTAATGCACCCACGGGAAGAGATGGGGTGGTCCTATTTGCAAACCGGGACCACAGTTGCACCATTAAGAGACAAACAGTCGGTACTAGAAAAAATCAGGGCTCCCCGGTTCTGTTGAACGATACTTATCGAAAATCGCAGTTCTCAAAAATCAGTACCGATTCTAAAATCCCTACTTGCGGTGGCAATGGCAGTAATTGGACTCCCTGTAGTGGCTAGTGCAAAAATATAACTTATATAAAAATATCTCCCCCCATAGAGCGGCAGCACATCGAGCGCCGGCAGCACACTATGCGCGGAGCTGTCCTCAGACATCGGCGCGGCCATCTCGTCCCCCCCCGCGCCGTCCCCCGGCGCGCCCCCCGACTTCGACCCCCCCGCGCCCCCATGCGACCCCCCGTGCTCCCCCGCGCACCTCGACCTGCATCCGCACTCCGATTCCAGCTCCAGTCTCAACGACTACAACAAGGTAGATACCTTTCAGGTATAACGCGATTTAATCAAGAAAAGAACTGAATAGAGCAAACGTTTCTATTGCTATCACCCTTTGCACTCTAACACATTAGTGGGAGAGGGAAAATAAGAGTTTTATGGTTGTGTCAGATTCGTTTTTTAAATGGCACACGTTATAGTTTCATTCTTGGTGCATCACTTGATTGTTTAGTACCATTCTTGGTTGTTTCTTAATTTTAGGCGACTGATGATTGATTTTTAAAAGTGGTACGTTAAATAAAGCGATTCTTCGAGATGAGTGAGTTGATCTTTTCAGATGCTTCTACGAATTGAGTTGATCCTTTCAGATGAGTTGATTTAAGGGGCCTTAGTTATTTTGTATTTATCTGTGGCTAACATCAAGCATCATGCTCATGGGTAAAAGCTCACAGCTTCGCTTTCCGTCAGGTGAAAGGTTTTCAAAATTAAGCCCATTCAAGATAAAAAAAATCTCAAAATTATTATACAGTTACTGCATATTGGAGTACAGCAGCGATCCATTATTGGGCCTTTTCATCTTTCTTTTTACACGAATGACCTGCGTTACCTTGGCGAAATGGTCTTATTTGCTGCCTCTTTAAACAATACTTTACTTTTTTTTTATTGTAATCTTGATTTTTCTATACAATTATTGAACCCAAGTGCCCTGGTTGTACCTTTATTTCAAGTCGAATCAAATATTTATTATATTTGATTCGCCTTGAAGACCGCATCATCATTTTCCATCAGGTGAGATGTTGTCAAACGTGAGCCTATTTAAGCATAAAAAAAAGAAAATGTCAATTTGAAGATTTGACAGAGAACACTACGTAGCCGATATAATAGTACGTGCCCGCTCGCAGTGCCTGCGGAGGGCACTGCGAGCGGGCAGCAGTAGGGAGTGACACGTGACGCGTGCCCGGCAGGGCGGCGCGGGGTCCCCGGACGCGGGCGCGGGCGCGGGCGCGGGCGCGGGCGCGGGCGCGGGCGCGGGCGCGGGCGCGGGGGGCGCGTTCGCGCGCGCGCTGTACGACGGCGAGCAGTACGCGCACGCGGAACATGAACACTACGCGCAGGAGCAAGGTGCGTACCTATACACTGCGTCCTACTGGTATCATGTGTATCAATAACAAATGTCATAAGTTTTGACTCGGACAAGTCCACGACGTTACAGTGTATTCTTTCTCAAAACTTGTGCTTTTTCCCGTGTTAATGTTTAAAATTCCTTCTCCCCTGGATCACTGCACGGAGCAGACGTGTTTAGCTAGTGCCCGTATTAATTATTATTTCAATTTTACTAAATATTTACAAGTCGTAAAGAAGTCAATATAATAGGAGCGCATAACTGCAAGGCGTAAGGAGTGCGAAGCTTGTATGTGTGTTCGGTGAGTACACGTCATTTACACTCTGCATCTGCCTGCTATCTACGGGCGTCGCTGATTGCCTGGTACTCAAATCTACTGCTTGCCGCCTGTATCGCCACTGCGATGCCGCTTGAACACTCCCCGCGACGCGCGGCCGCTTTAGCCGTCCCGCCGCCGCTTATGGTACATTGTCAGTCGGATTCAAATATATGCGGCTCCTCTCCGCTGGCTACGATCGCCGCGCCTACAACTATGCGCGAGCATGCTTTAAGCGAGCCCAACATTGTCAAGCGGAAGCGAGATAACGACGAAATCAGCAAAGCGGACATATGAAATATGTTTTCAGCCCTCCAAAAAAAACAAGATGAAATTACTGCAGTGCAGAAAAAACAGGACGACAAATTCACTGCTTTAATGAACAAAATCCAAGGTGGCATAAACACTCACACCGAGCAAAATAAAGATATTTCTTGCTCTATTGGCTTCCTTAGTCAAAAATATGACGAGATGGTTACAAGAATTAAATCCTTAGAACAGGACAAGGTTGCGGATCACAAATATATCCGGTCTCTGGAAGCTAGAATGGAGCAGATGGATCGTAACCTACATAGCTCGAGTATTGAGGTACGAAATGTCCCCAAAAAAGCAGGCGAAACAAAGGAAGACCTTCTTAATATGGTCAAAAAAGTGGGTAACGCAGTGAGTGTGCCTGTCCAATCGACTGAGGTCCGCGACATTTACCGTATAAACACTAAAAGCGAGAATAATCAGCCCATCATTGCAGAGTTTACGACGGTGGTCCTGAGGGATAAAATCGTTGCGTCAGTCAAGACTTACAACAAGAAGTACACTACGTGTAAGCTTAGCACCTCAAATTTGAAGCTTGAAGGTCCACCTAAGCCTATTTTCGTATCGGAAAGCCTCACAATGCAAGCAAAAAAGCTCTTCTACCAGGCCCGCGAGTTTGCCAAGGGGAATAGCTATAAATATTGTTGGGCATCACGAGGCAAGATATACCTACGGAGAGCGGATGGAGGTCCACTTATAAGAGTAAACAGCGAGAGTGACCTGGACAACCTATGTACCAAATGACTAAATATATCGCATTATATGATCTTCGTGCTTTTAAGTCTAAATAACTGTATATTTTTATTGTATTCCACAAAATTTGTTTATATAGAATATGGATATTATATTGTAACATTTTTAATAGAAAAATTCAATTATATATTATACTCTATACAAACTACACACAAACAAGCAGCTTCCTACACACACAGATTACACGTTTACATATACACTGATATACAAAGCTTTCACACTTACACCACCAGTCAATATAAGAAAAACACTATGGAAGAACTTCCGTGTTGCATAATATACACTTCAATATACTGTATTCTTTTGATTGTGCTAGACAAGATAATAGTGCTGATATTGCATAAATGCAAGTATAGAATATTATATAGGCTTATACAAAAACAAAATAATATATTTATATACATAATAATGCACCCGGTTACTGTAGGCTTAAATAATGGATAATAACGCCCTAATTATTGAAGAAATAGACAATTCGCAAAAGATTGAATGCCTATCTCTTAGCGATTCCGATTGTCTAAATCTGTTGGGTCCGGATTATAACAGAAAATACTCTCTTGTGATACTAACTATGAACATACGGAGCATAAACTGTAATTTCGACCTATTCGTGGCATTTGTTTCTAGCCTCGACGTATCGGTGGATGTCTTCGTACTAACGGAGTGTTGGTTAAAAGGACACGGTCCGCCCCCAGTGATGCTCAACTACGACGTGTTCTGGACAAAAAACAATTTAAACCAGAATGATGGGGTGGTAGCATACGTACGAAATGACATTGATACCACAGCAAGTGAACCTACTTTTTCAGAAGGTAATTGTCTACTAATTACCTTAGCGTCGGAATATACAGTTGTGTGCTCATATCGTTCACCTAGCTTTCGAAATGCTTCTAAATACTTAGAAGCAGTGAACGATGTTCTAGGAAGTATCGCTACTAAAAATATAATTTTTACTGGAGATATTAATTTGGATATTTTGGCTGATTTTGTCAAGACTATCTGACTTTAATGGCAATGCATGGGCTAAAGCAAGGGATAGATCGACCAACTAGAGTAAAAACTTGCATTGATCATTTTATGGTTAAAAGTAACAGTGATTTTAAAACTATATAGTCTTTGAACAGCAGTTAACTGATCACTCTCCCATCTTACTTTATATTAATAGAGCTAAAATAAATAGAGGGCGGCCAACCTATACTAAAATAATGGTTAATTACGAAAGTATCAAAACATCCCTAATTAAAGAGACTTGGCAAGATCTTTTTAATATTGATAATGTTAATCTTGCAATGAATTATTTACCTCTAAACTTCTTTCATTGATTAATAACAATACAGAAACAAAAATTATATCAAAAAGAAGCCAGCCTATTAAACCGTGGATTACCAGAGGTGTTGTTAGATGCATAAGAAAAAGATATAAATTACATAAAAAAGTTAAGAAAGCACCAGGAAATGATATAATAAAAAACAAGTACATAACATATAGAAATACATGCAATAGAATAGTTAAAAGTTTAAAAAAAGAATACTACAAACAAAAACTACTTAAGAGTAAAGGAAACCTAAAAGAAACTTGGAAAATTATAAAGGAAGTTTGTAATTTTACCCAAACTAACGTGCCCTCTACTGAATTGTTAAAAATTACAAATAATCCTGCTCAGTCACTTAATGTGGTAAACACATACTTTACTTCTGTTGGTAAAACACTAGCCACTGATACGCTAAGCATGACTAAGACTACAGAGTCTGAACTGGCCTCATCAGCTAGAGCACGATCTACACCAGTTAACTCGTCGTGCACCAGGATGGGATAAGATTACTGCAAACATATTAAAACAATTTTCGGTGTATCTGGTCATACCAATCACATATATATTTGAGTTTGCAGAGCGGAATCTTTCCGGCTTCTTTTAAGCAAGCAGTCGTATGCCCGATCTTCAAAGCTGGTAACAAAAGTAGCCCATCTAACTACCGTCCTATTTCTCTTCTCTCGACTCTCTCTAAAGTCCTCGAAAAACTTGTTAAAACTAGAGTGATGAGGTACTTAGAGAAGAACTTGCTCTTGAACGAAAACCAATATGGGTTCAGAGAGGGCAAGTCAACCGAAGATGCTGTGCTGAAACTCACTTCTTTAATCACTTCGTATCTAGATGGGGGAGAGAAGTGTTTAGGGGTTTTTTTGGACTTGCAAAAAGCCTTCGATCCAGTATCCATTCCTATATTACTGACGAGATTGGAGAATGTGGGTATAAGAGGAATAGCGCATGACTGGTTCGCAGACTATTTGACTGGTAGAACTCAGCGGGTAAGAGTTGAAGGCCATGAGAGCGATGAAGCTGTATGCACCTACGGCGTACCACAAGGCAGTACTCTAGGGCCTACACTTTTTCTTGTGTACATTAATGACCTGTGTGGTACTTCTTTGACTGGGGTAGACTTGCTGATGTTTGCTGATGACACAGTTCTGCTTCTCCATGATAAGACTTGGCAAAGAGTGGTAGAGCTTAGTGAGAGATGTCTTTCGCATGTGACTAATTGGCTTGAGAATAGTCTCCTCTTACTCAACACTAATAAGACGAAGTATATGTGCTTCAGCAAGGGTCACCCAAGCCCTGGAGATAGCGACAAAGTAAAAATACATACATTTCCTTGTAATCGTGGTAACTCTCTGCCAGCTCAATGTAGCTGCGCAATGTTGTCACGTGTTAATACAATTCAATATCTTGGGGTAACAATTGACGAAAAACTGAATTGGAGCTCACATATTACAGCATTGGTCACGTCACGTCACGAGTTAGGAAGCTCATCTATGCTTTTAAAAATCTTAGAGAAGTGGCAGACTTTAAGGTACTTATTCAAACATATAAGGCATTGTGTGAGTGCCTCGTGAGGTATTGTATATGTGCATGGGGAAGTGCTGCAAAAACTCACCTTATAACTGCAGAACGTGCTCAGCGTGCGGTTCTAAAGATGCTTCAATGCTTGCCTTTTCGACACCCGACCACCGATGTCTACAGTAGGGCCGATGTTCTTAGCGTAAGAAAAATATTTATATACGAAAGTATACGCAGGTATACCGGTCCCTAGAGCTAAAAGTAGATTTGCGCAAAAGCAGTTCAATATTGTTGCTCCTCACTTATATGACAAAATCAATCAGGTACACAAGATTAAGAAGATGAGTAATAATGAAATAAAAAGCATCATATTAAGCTGGCTAAAACAGTTCGACTATGAGGGGGTAGAAAATCTTTTAAAAAGCTTTTACTTTTAGTGTTGTTACACCTATATGCATACATAATTATACTTACACACACACACACCCTCACATACATCTACTCATCATAAACACACCTACATACACATGAACTCAAACATACGCAGTCACATACACAACACATACACATTCACATACACATACACATACACATACATATACACATATACATACACAGTACACACACATATACACATACACATACGTACTAAAATAAACTACTTAAGCTGAATATTTAACTTAGAACATTTCATTTAAATTCTTATATAACATTTTTGTATGACATAATATAATGTGAAACATATTATAAGGGGAGAAGTCATGGCTCCTGAAACACAGTGTTAAACTAGTTCAGGAGTCTATGGACTCATTATTATGCACTGTAAAACCTTTATGTCAATAAAATATTATTTGATTTGATTTGATCTGAATTGTTGGCGTTTTACGCACTGAGTGCTGAATTACAAGATAGATTGTGGGCAAGTGATATAATGCAGTGATGGTATTTTGTGATGCTTCTAGTAAAATGGACTATTACTATTACCTGACTCAGACTAGACTATGACTAAGAATTAACGTACGTAAAATATTCTTTAGCTGGGCCATTATTCCGTATCGATTCCTTACTTCGAAACCACGCGAGTTCCTTGTCTTACATAAGAAATCTGCAAAACTCTATTCTCTATGAAACGAAAACAAAACCGCGCTAAATGAATTTGGAATTAACGCGATTTGAACTGTCAAAAATCGTATGTTTTACCGAGACGCGTTCCGAAACATAAACACATCAAAAGATTTGACCACTTATGTCAATATATTTTATTCAAAATAAAGATAACTTTAATGTAAAGTGAAGGTATATCTGACACTGTGACACGATTTGAACAAGACACGATAACGACGTGGTTTCGTATCGTATGAAATCTGTGTTTCCATAGAGAATAACCGCCCTGCATTTATTTTTCATAATCATATAATTAAATAATAAATAACGATGAAAAATTACAATACTTCACACTGGCTAAATACACTATAACTCACACAGTCATAGAGCCATAATATAAAAAAAAAACAAATTCATATTACACCTTGAGATGAAGGATTTTTGGCGGACAAAAATCACTGTTTTTTTATTATATGTTTTTATAATTTATAGGCACCACAAAAGATGCCTTCAAAAAACTTCCTCGGACACCACATGTGATCAAATTCATTTTTTTACTTATACTTCATTTGAAAAGAATGCAAAGCTGTCAGCTCGTGTTGTAATAAAAAAAATACTTTGTCTCATGTAACACGTGTAACAGCGATGGTATGCGAACATTCCAGGTAATGGAGTCTCGTCGAGTCCTCGGTTAGAGCAGCTGCAGCATCACTCAGCTATGTACCCCATAGGGTTCCCCAGGTATGTACCCTATCCCATAGGGTTCCCCAGGAATGTACCCTATCCCATAGGGTTCCTCAGGTATGTACCCTATCCCATAGGATACCCCAGGTATGTACCCTATCCCACAGGATTCCCCAGGTATGTACCCTATCCCATAGGATTCCCCAGGTATGTGACCCATCCCATAGGATTCCCCAGGTATGTACCCTATCCCATAGGATTCCCCAGGTATGTACCCTATCCCATAGGGTTCCTCAGGTATGTACCCTATCCCATAGGATTCCCCAGGTATGTACCCTATCCCATAGGGTTCCTCAGGTATGTACCCTAGCCCATAGGATTCCCCAGGTATGTACCCTATCCCATAGGGCTCCCCAGGTAGGTCTCCCATAGGATTCCCTGGGAATATGTCACTCCCCAGGTCAAAAAATATATTGGGTTGTACTCACACCACTACTGCACAAGCTTCAACCCACTTTTGGGAAGCAAGTGTACACGGAAATGCATCTGCCTGCAGCCTCCTATCCAATGTTCAATCTTTATGCTTAATATCTTAACCACTAGTGCCCTTTGCCTCACTTAAAACTTTAATATTTTCTGAAATAAAAATTTGATGGATTGATATCTTTTCGTCCAAAATACCGCAGAGGTTGAAAATTCAGGTTTACAGCGTGTTGCCAGTGATGACCTATGGAACTGAGACGTGGTCTCTTACTGTTGGCTTCATTAGTAAACTCAAATAGTTGCGCATCGAGCTATGGAACGAACTGCGCTTAGTGTTTCTACGCGAGATAAGATCCGAAATAGAAGATCCGCAGGAGAACTAAAGTGACCGTTATAGTTCTTAGAATTTAGTTGAAATGGCAACGGGCAGGCCACATCGCTCATAGAACTGACAACCGATGGAGAAGAAAGGTTCTCTAGTGGCGACCACGAAGTTGCAGCGTAGGATCGACAACTAGGTCAAAACCACGGAGAGACTATAGATGCAGCTAGAAATGGTGCTTAGTGAAGGACGCTTATGTTCGGCAGTGGTACGTCCACTTCAGGTAGTGTGGAGGATGTCTACAGTAACCGTGTGGTGTGTCGCAGGTCCACCCCCGAGGGCTCCCCGTTCTCCCCGGGGTACCGCGGCCCGCACACGCCGCACGCGGACTCCCCGCACACACACTACGATACCGGTGCGTATACACACATTATACACAAGTTACTGACACCCTATTTAAATCAGTTTTATTCAAAGTTATTTGATAAATAACAGACGTATTTTTAGTTTGTGTTTCATGCAATAATGAATTTTGTACAATTGGTTTTAAATGTGGTTTATTGTAATGTGACGCTAAATGAAGGTTTTAGCAGGAAGCCAGAAGGAAAAGAATAAAAGCCATTGTTTCGGATTTTTTTGTGGCAGCCACTGGACACAAATTTTACACGTCGGTTATCATGTAGCCTCACTTCGTTTTTTAACAATAACTTGACAAATTCTGATGAAAATCTGATATTTTTTAACTATCTTTAGTAGAGGATAACCTCCAAATGAATTTCGAACTTTGGCACCTTCCAAAATGAAAAAAATTATCTTGTAATTTAGTTGAAAAATGAGTTTGGTTATCAGGTTCCCCGGGTGAATACAACGGGGGCGTAAAGCCTAAATCAGTGGATGTGGCGTCCAAATCCCTATCAGGGTTAGAGTCCCTGGTGGACCAGATCCCGTCGATAGCGGAGGGCGGGGGCGGGGGCGGCGCGGGCGCGGGCGCGGGCGCGGGCGGGGAGGCGGCGCCCCCCGCGCCCGCCGCGCCGCTGCCCGAGTACGCGCCTGCACTCTACCCGCCCTACGGGGCCTACGGGAGCGCACCTTATCCTAACAATGGGTGAGTATACTACTGGGAAATACTCTTATTTACTGATTTCATTTTAGACGATTTCATGTCAAAGTTGAAAATGTGGGTAAAAGACGAAAACTTTGTACTTTTCCAAAAATTTGTTACAAATGAATTTTAGGAAAGTACAAAATTTTCTTGATTACTATTTTATAGACACTATTCTTTACATGTTTACACAGTTATCTAATATGTTTACTATTCCATTTTCTGTGTAAGTATTTACAGTCTTTATTCGTTTAAGGAAAAATATTACTCACACTACATCTTTTACATTATAAATGAATAATGACAATTACTGCTGTAATCATAAATCTAGAGTTATAATGTTTTAAATTAATTTTATTATATATCTTGATTTAATCACACTGTAAAAGTTACTGATGAACAGGACAAACAAGAGCGGAGCAAGTTTAGAACCCTGTGGTACGCCAGATGATAGTCTCATTTAACCATAAATTCATAATACTTTTACAATTGTATTAGATTGATTTCGAACAACAACACAACATTTACAATTTTGTTCTAGTTTTTTATAGTTTCTGAACTTAAAGAAAGTGATCAACCACATCATAAGCATGAGACAAATCTGATCAGATTTTGGTATTAATAAATCATATTTATCTGTTGAGTTCATGATTAAGATTTTTAAAGATTGCTCTTGAACTTGGCTCTTTGAACTAAATAATATTTCCTTTTGTAATATGTAACATTCTTTTATGGTCTTAATTCAGTTAAATTAAAGTTGATTCTTATCAAAGAATGTAATTTAATGAGGATCAATATAGTTGTAGCGTTTTTACAACTAATATCCATGTTCTTGAGAAAAATGATAAATCTTTTTGAATTATCCAAATCAGACCATTACATACGAAGATATTAAGTAATAAACATTTGCCGTTCTTGCCGGTAAAATCATGTGTGTGACTTCCTTGTGACAGTCGAAACAAAACACTGCGCGCCTTATTGCGACGGCCACACGGCCTACGGCTAATTGGCGGCAACCGATACAATGACGTTACGGCCACTCAATGAGCTTTGCTAGTAATTTAGTCATAACTTCGTCAGTTAAAAAATTTTTGCACTGTATGTTAAGGGTTGCTCCATAAACCTGCATTCACAACTAGAAACGTTACGGATCCTCATTGTGATAAAGTTCAAAAGTCCTTTGAACACGAAGCGTGGAGCGAACCGTCCAGTACGCCTAGCGCGAATCTTTACGCGAAAGGAAGTCTAACGTTAACGTAAGTCAGTCACTGACTTATGTGAATGTTACACTTTCGCGTAAGGTTCGTGCTAGACCTACAGTATAGTGATGGGTCGGTTGTGTGGTCAGGTACGGCGGGTTCGTGGGATACGGCGGCGGATGGGCGGGCGCGGGGCTCGGCGTGATGCGGCCCGCCGCCGGCTACCTCGGGGAGTGGCAGTACGGCTACACCGGCTACCCCTCCCCCTACACCCCGCCCTACTACACGCACCCGCCGCCCGCGCACCACCACCAGGTAACTGTCGCGTCACGTTACGTCACGTCACGTCACGGCACTGGCAGCCACTCGCACACCTCTAGCTAGCTTGTGTCACGGTGACATCACTGCCAGCACGGGTAAAATCCACTAGATACGTCACGTGTCGACATCAGCAAGTAATGCCCCGCGTCACCAGAACGTCTCTCGCACCTATAGCAGGTACGTTAGTTGGCTCATGTCTTGGCTCATGGTGACGGCATCGGCGGTAACCACGTGGTGACGTCATTAGTAGCTCGAGTGCAGTACGACACTGCTCACCACCTAGGTAAGGCTAGCAATAAGTACGTGACTGCCGTGGTGACGTCACTACCGAACTGGATGAAGAAATACGCGCTGCTGTGATTGGTCGGTCTCACTGCTGTAATCGATACCACCGCTCTGATTGGTTATGCTGTTGATATTGAAGGTCTGCTGCCAAAACCGATACGATCGATGTATTCGTTTTATATGACAGCGCTTCGAATATGTCTACATGTGAGAATGTTTTTGTCCGTGATGTATTTTGCTTGTATTTATTAACTAGTTACGCCAGTGGCTTTGCTCGCATTCCAATTTCACCGTCCTAGACTTTTATTTTGAACCCTGTGTAAAAGCATAACACGTCATTCGTGAATATGTCAGTAACGCTTTTTTTATATCTATACATTCATGGACATTGCTCGCTTTTCCAATCAGACCAGAGATTCGATTCAAAGGTAATGTTAATAGTCCGTTTTGTGCATTGTTTCTAGGACGGGTCGAACCCTACATGATAGGAAGTAACCACCGATACGGAAAGATAACGTTAAACCCGAGAGGTAATAGTCAAACCATTACAATCAGCTTTCTGGAGCTTACAAGGATGTATCGTAACGATATAGAAACACGAGGGTGCCTAACGCTGAGCTGTGTGCTGTGACGGTTTCATTGCACTCCTTAATGTATGCTCTAAAACGGGGTAATGGGTACCACGCAATCATTCAGCTTTGTTATTGAGAAGGGTTTCTTACACTCTGATGTAAATTAGGCCCGTGTTTTTCCGTTCTAAAAGCGATCTTGAGTTTGAAAACCCAACTAATAAGTGCTAAGTTTATAAAAAGCCCGCGCATTAAGATTGCTCTTGGAACTAGGTTTAAAACACGGGTCTTAAAGCTTGAAGCCACACGTTTAACGAAATGTTTGCAGAAATCTCAGCCGTAAACTCAGCAAAAGACTATATTGAAAAAAATTTAAATCCTGGATCTTAGCAAACTCAGGCTTACAGGTAGTGAAAGTGGATGAACCACACGAATAAAATAAAAACCGGTCCTCTCTTTTTTGATTACTAAGTGTATGTAGCAAAGGATGCTTGTCTATAGCCTCGCATTGTGTAAAAACTGACCATCAAACGTGTGCTACATGTTCAGGTTGAGATTTCCGCAAACATTTACAAGAGGCCCACCATTCGCAATGTTTACCAGCTAATTCCCATTACGCTTTAAAAAACTAATAACAAAAACAGTCGCTGAAAACTGACCATCCATGTCTTCTTCAACAATTAAACCTGTCCTCACCAATATACCATTAGTCAAATTTCTCTTCTCGAAGACTGCCCAAACTGTTACAGTATTTACAAAGTAATGTTTCATTTTGTTTGAATTGTTTATTGTTCAATGGTCAATGCTGACACATGTGGGGTGAATTCGCTAGAACCGTTGCGATTCGTGATCCTAATGTTAACCGTGTGATGAACGCTAGAACACTCTGACGGATCGGTCATTATTATTGCATGACGCGCATTGAAACAACCTTTAAAATTAAAAACCTGCACTTCCACATCCTGCCCAAATTCAATTCCATTATTCATCTTTTTTTCAACCTCATAGCATATCTGTCACAAAACTGCATTAAATTTTTATAATAATCTGGTATGAGACACGAAACGTGATTAAACACCAAAACATATATCTCTAAGTTACGATTGGCTCATTCACAACTTTGTGAATCGGGGTGCAGGAGTTTGAAATCAACAGATAGAAGATGGAGAGTCCTCTTCTATCATCTACATATTTTTATACTTAAACGAATGAAGCAATGAGCTAGTAGTTTACCAGATTTAAGCGTCACTGCCGCCCATAACGGTTGCAAGCATGACGGAGACATAACAGAACAACGCTCAGTCGTAAATCGGTGCTCAAATCAAGACTTCATTCGTAAAAAGATCGTATGTCTTGAGCATGGATTAATGACAGCGTCGTTTTGTAATACGGGCCTAACTTCCTTTCGTACATTGGTTAAAGGTAAACTCATGTCAACTTAAAAATACTGAACGCTCATTAATTGCCGGTTGATCGTCTGCTGTCTTCAACCGAAGAGAATTTGGTCTGTTTAGTTTGTCATAAGTTTGACAAATTTACTAGAAACCGGGCAGGGGTAAGAGTTGAGCGTCGTTGTTATGTCTCCGTCATTCTTCCAACTGTTATGGGCAGCAGTGACGCTCAACATCAGATGCAGGGCCTAGACTCCGACCCTTTTGGTTTGGTGTAACCGTGTCAGCTCTGATCTCCCGGCAAGTGTACCTGTACCATTCCAGACGCACTACCTGTCGGCGCCTCCATTGTTGGAGCTCCACAAGAACGGTGAGCACTCGGGCGGGGTCCCTGCCGTGCCTGCCGTGCCTTCCGTGCCCACCGTCGGCTTCGGGGGGTTCTGTTAGTGTGGCCCCACCATTACACCGGCCTAGTGCGACAACCGACCGGGAAGAATCTCAGTTCTCAATCAGTATGGACATTGGACGGTGTGGGAAGTGAAGTGTTGTGTTCGATACAAGAATAAAGTGTTATTTGTACGTACGTCGTGTCAGCGTCACCGAACCGCAGTAGGGTAAGCTAATGGACCGGTTGGACTCGAGGGCTCCGATGCAGTCGCGACTTGTTGTAAGGCGATCGTTAGTGATGTAATTTAATCGTTTCTCAACTGAATGAGCTTAATTTATAGTCGTTTATTTGTAAATATTGTATGTATTATTTGGTCATCACAGCGCGTTGGTTGCGGGGCGAGGCGAGTGCTTGTTTGTTCGGTGTGTCTGTGATCTTCGGTCTGACGATGGCCATTCTTATTGCCATACTGAGAAATAACCAATTCGGAGTTTTGGCAAATCGTTTTGCGTGATTTAAAAGTCTTGCCTACGAAGCGTTTCGCGTTCTAGTCAGTTACTAATTCGTGTCGGCTAGTCAACCTGCTGGAATGTACGGCCCTCCACTCGCCCCGCGGAGATGTATCGATACTTTTGTACTTACCTAAGTCACAACGGCCTACAAAATGTATAATGTATACTTTTTTATTTTAGTTTGTAGCTCGTAAGTCACTTTTCGTGACTCTATTTATAATTTCTAGCATTTTTTGTACGATTAATGTTTTTACCGTCGCCATGTTGTTTTGGCGGCCATGTTGTAACGGCGGTCGTTGACCCCGTCGCGCACAAATGTGTGAAGTGAGCTCAATGGATGTGCGAGGTCGTTGTCCGCGCGGTGTTGCCATGTACACTACGCATTTTACTAAACGTTACCCGTTCGGTTACATAGCTTCGGATCGCTAGTGATAGCTTAATTTTACATTTTTAATAATTATTATTAAATACCTATATTTTATGTCGCCATCTTATTGTAAGATTGTTTCTTTGGACCAAGCAATATCTGGAGTTACATTGTGTATTGATTTTTACCTTTTTTGGGTATTTGTTACGCCTCGTGTACTTAATTTTTGTATCAAGCGTTTCAAAATATATTTTAATAATTGAAACTTATTATATTAGCACAATATTTTTAAGTCGGCATCTCATCTATGGAATATTAAAACGTAGCTGACACTATTGATTTAGATGTAATTGGTTTTGTCTTGCTTACGCGCGACGATATTTTACAATAGCGAGAGTAGGACAAAACACATTACAAGTTTCGTTAACCTAATATTGCTCGGTCCAGAGACAAGTTGTTGTACCGTGTGACTGGTTGGTTATACCTTTCCTAGATTTACTTTAACGTTAATCAATGCATAATGTTTACATAGGGTGCTGATCACTTGTTTCCTTGTTTACGCGAATGTGGCTCTTGTAACCTGTACAATAAGTTTCATTTTAAGTCCTTGTTGAAAGTTTATCTTTTCCGATTTTGATGGTGTTTAGGTATCGGGTCGTGTTAGTATGGAGAGTTCGGAGCAGTCCTACTCCGTAGTATGTAGCCGGTCCGCAGGCGGGCATGTACACTAGAGGGACTATGGGGAGATTTATTCATTCTTGTACAAAAAAGTTTTAAAATTAGTAAATTAATTAAAAAAATCTTTTTCTTTGCACAAACGTTTTTTAAATGTAAGCTAAATTAAATTAAAGAAACGAAATAAAATACGTAATAAAGACATATACGTTAATGATAGGTATTACTCGGAAGAATTTATATGGTAGTGAATGGAGAATGGCGCCGCGTGCGCAGAATGTCGAACCTCGGCTCAACTCTACGTTTGTTTACTTTGTCTACACCGGAGGGGATTATTGTTTAAAATGAAATTAACAGGGTATTTAAGATTGCTTAAGATTTATTATTTTATATTTATTATTACTTAATTAATATCGCGCGGTGCGCTAACCTTGCGTTATTGTGTTTAGTGTTATTTGTACTTATTTTGTGTTTTTTTTTTGTTAATTATATTGCGACCGGCTTGCGCATTCAAATCATGCGGATGACACAAATTAATTAATTACAAAAGTCGGTGAAATGAACTTTAGCATCTATAATAATTATTACGCGATGCTGTATTTTTG
Organism: Ennomos erosarius; assembly: GCA_963580505.1. NCBI lineage: Eukaryota > Metazoa > Arthropoda > Insecta > Lepidoptera > Geometridae > Ennomos > Ennomos erosarius. Next base: position 9,704,842 of record OY757002.1, on the reverse strand, counting down.
ACGATGAATTTTCTTTGACCATCAAAAAACGGCCAAATATTTATTTTATTTATTTGTGTTTTGACATTGTGAAAGGTACATTTTTTCTCGGTGAAATGAGAAACTTCGTTGAAATGAAATGAAATTTTGATTAAATATGATCTAATGAGTTAGTAATATTTCGTCTGAAATAGTTCCTAGTGTTGGTTTGCGTGCGCAAGTCCCGTCAGACAGACGCGGCCTTTTGTACGTACAGACATACATAACGAGTGCTTTAATACGCTTCTTTGATATTATTCTATTTTATCATAATGTATCTATTTAAAATTTTGACTTATTTTTTTGTTTGACTATTATGTGTGTGTCTATGATTTTGAATCAGTTTTTTACATGTTGGTCGGTTTATGACAGTCAAATATTTAAGGTTTATCAAATCATCCTTTAGGTAGGTGCTTTGAAAAATATTCGTTCGCGCACTGATTGCCCGATTGCAAACTGTGCTCGAATGATCCGTTATAGATAAATACTTGGTGAATATTGGTCTTTAGCACTTCTACAAGACAAATTGATATATTAGTACTGTTTTTACATTTATACTTAAACATAGTGATTATATTCTTTTTGATTGAGACTATTAATACTTACCTGTATTTGTAGTTTTACTGTATCTAAAAATGCTAATATTTGATTGTCATATACCGACCGCATTATATCAAAATAAAGGCCTACACGCTGCTAGTCGCGCAGTGCGTAGCTACATGGCCACAGTAGCCACGTGGTCGCGGTGGCCACGGACCACGCTGTTCACATGGCCACAGTAGGCACTTGGTCACGGTGGCCACGGTGTTCATGGCCACAATAGGCACGTGGTCACGGTAGCCATGGGTCCACGGTGTCCACATGGCCACAGTAGGCACGTGGTCACGGTGTCCACGAGTCCACGGTGTTCACATGGCTACAGTAGCCACGTAGTCACATGGCCACGGTAGCCACGGCTGTCGCGCAGGTATGTGATGTTCACCACTGCCGGGCAACTTCTATGCTTATGCCCTTACTGAAATTTTGAATTCTCGGAGATAACTTGTTATCGTAACTCGAATAGTTTTAGTTTAATTCATTATTAGTGAACGGAACCCAGCGGCACCGCTTGTCTTACGAGAGTGAAATGATATTGGGAAATTCGACTCTTGCAAGGCAGATAATTATTTCCAAAAGAAACCCTGTTGGATTATAGCTAATTTATTAATTTTCAAACCCACATTTGAGTGAACTATATTAATTAACAATTAAATAAATTATATTTACATTGGTGCTGCATTCGGTACCGCTGCGTTTCGTTCCGCATTTTTTTCAATCACCCCCAAACCTCGAATATATCTCACAGCGGAGCGCAGAGATAACAGCCCTGCACGTTTTACTGTTGTATATTGTACCGAACCGTCGGCCGAGTGGAGCCACTTCGACTTTCCTATCGGGTGCATAGTGTGTAGGATCGTGTGATGTAGACATAAGGCGAGGAGCGAGGTCGCAGGACTAACCCTAGTTACGTAAGTCTCTATCAACGAGTTAGCGATAGTCTGTACGGGATGTTTTATATCTCTCTATAATATTACCGCCGTCCGCGCGCGGGGCCGCACAGGGTTTATGGTCCAAATGCTTTACATGACAATGTGTCTAAATGATATATTGTGTCATAGTAAAAAAAGTATATGTGTCACCATATACAAGGTGAACTTGAAGTGGTATGTTATCCGGAAGGGGGGAGGGGGGACTACCTGATATCTAACTATTAATTTAGAAAAGTTGTAGAAGAAACCTTGTCTACCTTGGGGAGTAGATTTACCCCCATTCAGGATAATATACCTAATCAAACTCAGATAGTATAAAAGTGCTAAAATGTTTAGGTGACAATAAACTACGGCGACTATTTCTCCGCGTCCAACCAGTATCGTATCAGCATATAACCACGGCTATTTTTTGTTCTGCAGTCCCACGTAAATAACTTGGTGCTTTTCGATATTTTGTCCCACTGGTCCCACATGTATTGTGACATTTAAACATTGACCATGATACAATCTATCATTCCGACATTTTACCATATGAACCAATTGGACCCTAAACCCCGCCCTGCTTAGTCCTAAGGTCTGGCCCCGCGCGCGGCCGCGGTCACTTGTTAGGGTTGACCAGTGTATGCATTGAGTCGCTCAACTATTTTGTACAGTTATGTATATTTTTGTAAAATTCGCGGCAATATAATACAATTTTTAAACTTATTATAATAACTAGTACAATTGTTATGCGGTTTTATTTTTCTTTTGTAGGTAAATTAAAGGAATGTCGTTGCTTCGTGTACAGTCTGAATAATAAGCGATATTTGTGATGCTAGACTTGTTTTTGAGTTGAGTTTGGTTTATCGTCGAGTGGCGTCGTTTACCGACCGACAGCATATAGTTGCACGACTCACCGGCTCGCACTGATGGCGGGACGGGTTTACGAACGGTCGCGCTAAATATTAAGCCACCAAACTAGTCGAGTTTCTTTACTGAAGACAGCAAAAAGTTAAAATACTGGTAATAAATACGCCAAATATTTTCTATGCACTAACCAATTCATAAACTGACTTGTAGTTTCTACCGGTTGTGTGGCGTGCCCGTTCGTAAACGCGTCTCGGTTAGTTGTATGACGTAGCGCTCCGGCGCGCCGCTTGGTTGTGAATTAGTGTCGCTTCATCCCCCACACCCCCGCTAACGGATACAATAACACAATAGCTGATGATTGCAGGAATTTATAATTAGTCACATAAGAATTTTAACGTCGTCGGTCTAATTTTTACTGCAATCTGTGCTATTTTAATTGTCAACTACCCGTCGGTCCACGTTGCTTCGATCAGTATGTGTTGACGTGCCAAACATGCGTGTGCAGGATGTACGAAGCAATAAAATATATAATTAATATTCACTAATCGAAAGCAATAACGAAGATTTTATACTTGTCTAAATTGTCTGTAATGCTTGTCTCTGAATTTACAATTAAATTAATTACTGAATCGAGAAAAGGCAAAAATAATATGTTTCGTTTAACTATGTGTGGATGCTGAGAAGGTGTTTTACAGTGACTCATCATTACACTCAGTATCTGCAGATCAACAAGTGATTGTTTAGTGATATCTCGAAATCTCTTAACATTGAAGTATTGATTGTAAAAATTCTCCGCAATTCACGAAACTCAATAACGACAGTTGTAATGTAACTGTTTATGAAATGTCAACTTTTGGTAGATATTTATATCCAGTCCAATTTTAGAAACAGTATTAATTTCAGTCATTTGTCATAGTTTTCCAATTCAAACTTTATTTTGAGAAAGAAATCTTGATGGTTTAAATTGAAACTGTTATTAAAATATGAACTTGTGAGGGACTGTTACAATGGAACCGCGATGTGTGACTCTAGCTCAATTTTATTGTTACTAACTATATTGATTATTATTGTCCATGCTTGTTATGTGCCGTTAGATTCTACCTTGGCTGACACCATTAGACAAGGACGATATTCGTAGATACGTCTCAGTCGGGTTTTATGACTCGCCGTATTCTAGCTAGCTGTAAAAAACAGCCTTATTGCATTACGGCGGGTCAACGATAAGCCTAATTGCCAGCAACACGTGTTGCAATATGGTGGCCCACGTTTAGCCGTATTGTACAAGTCTTCATACCAACAAAATAAAACAGTACCTATTTGATTGAATTATTAATACATGAGCCAATATATTTTTTAGAAAATTGGTATTGAAAAGAGTCAAAAACGCGCCTACCTATATAATGCGTTGGGATTACATTCAACCGTAATGTAAAACAGCTTATCGTTGACCCGACGTAATGCAAAACGGCTCTGTTTTACAGCTAGCTGTAATGTACGGCCTGTACGGCGAATTATACAATCCGACTACGTCAGATACACAACCTGGCAATAACATGGCGATAATGAACCAATCCTTTTACATTTTGTATATATCGAGATTGAACAGCATGATATAATGTCGGCATTTGCCCGCCGCCATTTTGTTGTCGGGTAGCGTAACTCCAAGCCGTGGAGGTATATCTATGTTGATGCTCCAAGCGCTAGTGTAGCCAGGCCAAGGTGAACTCAGACCCTATATTACTCAGTTACTCGCATTTTGCATCACGATGCTTGTGTTAAATAAGAGTGGATGACGCGACGAGAGGCATTGCTCGTAAATGTACTTAAATATGTTTAATATCAAAAAAACTTGCAAGACCCAGATCACCCCAGTACCTAGAATGCTGAGTTAATATATAAATGTAAATATAAATAAAGCTAGCAGTACCAGTAATCAGGTGGCAGTCGGCATGGCTGCCAGCCGGGCCTGAAGAAGCCGGCAAGGGATGGGAACCGTTTCGTTGTCAATTACCGAGCGCAGGGCAGTGCCCGGCCGCGTCGCCACGTCGCGTTATAAAGTACAATTTAACTTAACTCTAATTATTATTATTAATGAATTATACAGTATATTGTCATGTTGAGCGATGTCGCAAGTTGTCACCAGATCGCGATCGGTCGTGTGTCCGTTTATTACATAATTTTCGCTAGCGGTAACACTAAAGTTGATATATTTGTACAGTTTTTAACGATAATACTACTTCTCGTAGCGTAACTAAGCAAGAAATATTTTAGTGTAAGATCTAATCGAATTACATAATAGTGTAACATACAGTACTCCAACATTCAAAATTACGTTTTAATATTTGTATCCTTGCGTCCTTCGTGAGTATGATTTTAAATTTAAAAATAGTCTTGAAAATTGACTCCGTGGAATGTAATTAGAATTAAACTGGAAGAATTTTAAAATACAATATTATTAATGGTTAAGTAATGTATTATAAATAGTTGTAAGGTAAAAGTTATTATTAACATGTATGGAAAAATTGTGACAAAATTATAGTCATTTGTAATATTAAAGTGTTGTTTTATTTGTTAATGTTAGCATTATAGAATCAAAAGGTAGGTTTATGCTTTTATTTTAAGGTATTGCGAATGTGAAATGTTAAAACAATATAATTTTGAAGTTTAATTTGATCTTATATCTCACAGTATACTGTGGCCAGATCCCTGTATCGAACCTGTAATCGAACAATTGAAATATTGAAAAAAAAAAATCACCTATGTCATTACACCCTTCATTTGTAATCTTAAAATGCTCAATTTTCCGGAACATTGAGATTACGTGCATGTCCAATAGGCTCCACTGCTACATACTTATGTAAGTATACTCTAAGATTACAACAACACATGATACGTTCAGCCCGCAGCTATTTCAGCGCAAAAGACGTAACTTATGTGCAACATGGAACACTTCATGTTATGGTGGAGGACGTACCTTTGGTTTGGGCTACCATACAATTCCATCACAGCACAGACAGACAGTCAGTACGTACCTACCTATAATAAATACAAATTAACGTAATACGTCATTTACTATGTATGCATTGGAACTATTAGAAGCAACCAAAGCCACGCTTCAGCACATTATATCACTTACCCACACTTATGCTCTTAATTCAGCAATCAGCAGTTTGTTTAATGCGTAAAACGCCACCACTTTTAAACATTGACACTGGAAAAACCGCGGGGAGCCGATGGATGCAGGAGGCGAGTGGGCGCTCTTTGAGGGAGGCCTATGTTCAGCAGTGGACGTCCTCGGGCTGATAATGATAATGATGATGATGATGACTGCAAAAACCACAAGTTTTGGGAGATGGTACGATGCAAAGACATGAACTTTTCCGCGTTCCCGCCACAAAACTAACAAAACCCTATCTTATCTATGGCATAATGTCAATGGTATGCGGTGCGTTCCGATTGGACTGAATTAATTTCCTTTCCTGGGGGTCTAGCAAAGATACCAACCACTAACGCTAACGCCAAACGCTAACATCAAAATGTACTGAAATGACATTTCTGAAATCGCTTACTTTTCCGCAGCGAATGTCATTTCAATACATTTTTGGAGTTAGCGTGAGGCGTTAGCGTTAGTGGTTAGTATCTTTGCTAGACCCCCTGGGCTGATACCAACCACTAACGCTAACTCCAAAATGTATTGAAATAACATTCGCTACGGACCCCCAGGAGATCTAGCAAAGCTCCCTTACGCTAACGCTATCCCCAAACGCTAACTCCAAAATGTACTGGGGGTCTCGCAAAGATACCAACCAGGGGGTCTAGCAAAGATACCAACCACTAACGCTAACGCCTCACGCTAACTCCAAAAATGTATTGAAATGACATTCGCTGCGGAAAAGTAAGCGATTTCCGAAATGTCATTTCAGGAATCCACTAGATGGCGTTAAAACACATGGATTAGATTAGCACAGTGGATTAGATGGTATGAAGGCACATGAGGCACATGAAGGTATAAAAAGCAAAATAGACGATCGGGACCAACCACCGACCAAGGTCACATTTGTCTCACCTTGGTCGTGTTGGTGTAAAATCCGACCATGTGGATGGTAGTTGGTCGGATTTTACACATACCCGACTAAGGTGAGACAAATTATGTGACCGTGGTCAGTGGTTAGTAGGCATGGATCATTTCACAAGGAGCATGTGTATATTCATATGAATTTATTTTTAATAAATGTCACTGCTACATTTTGGAACATACTCTGCTACTAATCACAGAAATAATTACACTAATTGAATCGTGGCTTCGGATTTCATAGTACGAGAGTAGTATCAGCGGTGAATATCAAAACACATATAATTTTGTTTATGCTTAAGTAAACAAACTGGGACTTAAGAACCATGGTAAGGTATATTTTTTTGATAAACACTGCACGTGATGTAGCGGTGAACTTTGATAAAGAGAGTAGCGTTGAATTTCTTAGTAGTCATTCGTAGCAGGTCGCAACTTTGCTGTGCACATAGATGAGTTTGACGACCTGTGTTTATAAATTAATTTATAGTATCTTGTTAACTCGCGTAGCGATCGCACGTGCAATTTTGCGAGTGGATTTATTTTTTACCATGGAAGTTTGGAAACACCCAGTTTCAAGTAAGACTCTCACAACTTGTAGGGTATCATGGTCCCAGCCCCTCCATTTCGGGATAACATACCAATTCAAGGTGATCTTGTATAATTTTTTCCATGCTTCAGAAAACAAACAGACCATTTATGTATAATTTTATAAAAACTGCGTTAGATTTCTTAGTAACCATTAGGGGCAGGTCGCAACTTTGCTGGGTTGCTCCTAAATTTCATGTGTGTCCCTTTTCATAAAACACCGCCAATCACCACAAGGATCATAAATTCATTAGGCATATGAAAAATCACAGCCTGTGAAAAATAGCAGGTGAGTTTACTCACAGTGACCAAAATAAATCATATGATGAAATGATTATGATTTTAAAGTAGAAATTATTTCCACATCTACTAGTGAGTGAAGTGACCCGAGAGACACTGCGCACTGCGCTATTACAGAGGACAAAGCCAAAAAAGAGCTTCCGGATCTTTTCAGCGCCATCTATCATTGTTTGTAGAACTACTCCGTCAGCTGCCAGAATGCCCCTATTTTAGCAGCTGATTTGAAACCTGGTAACCCTACATTGGCTTGACAAAGTATGTCAAGATCATAGACAATTATAGAATGACGAATATGCTTTTTAGGTATTTTATAGTTGGAAGGTGAAACTTGTAGATATCGAAGCTATGCAGTATTTGTAAATATCAATGAACGATATTTAACATTGTATAGTATTTATTATTATGTAGTTATGTAATATATCTATTAGGGGAAATCTGTGATCTATTATTAGTATTTTAGTCTATAATATTTTTTTAATTAAAAACATTATATGTAAGTACTTAATATAAAACTAAATTAAATCTAAACAAAAATGAACTATCTAAAACTAAAGTAAATAAACTTAATCTAAGAAGCCGCTACCAGTGGGCAATGTGCCCAAAATGCTGGCAGCATTGCCCCGTTGTATGGCAATGCTTAGTCTTTGCGCCATATAGAGACCAGCATTTTGGTCACGTGTTGCCTCGATCAGTCTTTCCGAAAGGTTTTTGTAAATTTTGTGAGCACTTGATCCCCACGGCCCCAGCGTCTCGACACCAAAAGGCGCAAATAAGTAACCACTGTCCAGGGTACTATATTTGCGCCTTTTCATGTTCTCTGCGGATTCGGCCGCCGCGCCAGCCTCAACCTGTGTTCCAGGAAGATGTGACGGCGCGAGAGTGTCAACACATGTTGCATCCCAAACCAAGGGCCGCCCCATCTTCCATGGAATCAAGGTCATTCCGTCAGGTCTTTTGCCATCGTCACGTACGAGGCCATTGGGTTCCAGAATGGCCGCACAGTTGGCGCTGACAAAAGCTCGACGGATTATATCGTTGAGACTAGCGTGACGAGAAATCCTCCCAGCACTTCTAACGCATGATAGACCGTGGTGACCAAGCCGATCGACGGCACTGCCACACTGGCAGCGGTGCGGAGCACAGCACGATGCGCCCAAACGAAGGGATGCTGCGATTCGGAAGGTCGACGAATCGATTAGCGTGCCAGTATTGGGCGAAGGGAGAGCCTGCAGCCACAAACCCGATTCCCACTTGGCAACGGCTAAGAGGCGGGCACGATCTGCGGAGCTTGAGCACGTATGAAGTAACTGATTCCGTACTTGCTCGCAGAGCGGCCCGTCCCAAAGCCTCTGTGAGTATGGGGTTTTGGGTAATTCTGTATCTGGGTAGGCCAACAACCACGCGTTCCTGGCCTCGCCAAAAAAGGTTAAATCTACAATGTCAAAAGAGGCCGCAAGAATTTTTTGAGTCAAAATTTGAGTGCTATGCACTGAGGACAGAAACGCGGGGAGAGCGACACCAGAGATAGACCGAACGCCGAGGCCTCCTAGACGCACGGGAAGAGAAGCCTGTAACCACTCACGTTCATCTAAATTTATATTCAAAATGGATGCCAAAGTAATCTTAATGATGTTGTCTAATCTGTTAAGGAGATCCGTATGTTTCCAGAGTTGACAACATCGTAGGATATATGTAAATTTTGGAACAAATAAACAATATTTAATTATAGTAAAGGCCACATGAGTATTAATTTTGGTTAAACGTTCCGAACAAAGCGAGAAATTTTGAATTTTTTCTTCAAAAAATGGAGAGAACGATTCGTCGAAAATAGGTGAACCTAATAGACGAAGTGAAAATTTGTCAATATTTTTTATATTTGGGGCCAAACTATTAAACTTTTGTAAAATCAAATCAGTTGCGGGATTGTCGTCCGAAATAAAAAGTTCACATTTTGAGAAATTTAGCTCAAGGCCGATCCCTCGGAATTCATCGACTAATAGAAATAGGTCATCATAAACGGTATTTATGTCGCCACCCAATGTCCCATCATCCAAGTACCAAACGTTAAGCTTGGATTTTAAGCGTTGGATAATGGGATGAATGGCAAGGCTGAAAATTGCTGGACCGAGTGGATCGCCTTGTTGACAGCCAACCGCAGAGAGAATTTCGTTACCATGATATGTCAATTTAGTTGAAGAGCCATAACATTGCCAAAGAAAGTTGAACAGATTTGGAATTTTGTCTTTCACTTGCGTCAATAAGGCTCCCCTATCAACAGAATTGAAAGCGTTCTTTACATCCACCTTTAGAAGCACCTCTCCACAACCGTTACTCAAAAAAGTTCGCGTTGAGTGGACAGCGGCTTCGCAACCACCTCGCGAACCAAAACCAAGCTGAATGGGTTGAAAGAGATTTGCTAGCTGTGGCGCTATCTTTTTACAGGAGATCTTGGCTGCGAGGCGTCGATAGGTCATTCCGACTGCTATTGGTCTGACACCGCCGTCCTTTTTTTTGAGTGCGCATAGGTTGGCACCATAGAGAATCTCGATGATCTCTCCGTTGACTCGCCCTGATAACATGAGGTTAATTAGAGCCGTCAAATCTCTCAGTAGTGCCTCACCGGTTTCACCGCTTCTTCCGCATAAAAGGTCTTTTAAATGCTGCGGTGACAGGGCATCCAGACCACCTGCAGACCCACTTTGGAACGACATGATGGCGTTGGACACATCTAGCGCACCAACTTCAAGAGGGAGACCGGTTTCTTCATCAGATTCTCTTGGTGCCTCAGGTAGATCGAGATGTGCTGCTGAACGAGGATGTTTCTCTCTTAGGATAGCGAGGGTTTCAGGACTGGCAGGTGCCAATGTGTCGCTGGAAAATAGGATACGTGCTGCACCTTTAATGTCACCATCAAAGAGCTTACTTTCCACAGCTTTATACATGGAAGCCTCATTCCAGGGTTTCGAAAGAATCGAGGCGTTTTGATCCGAGGCCAAATTAATTCCCGAAAAAAGGCTAGGTTGCTCATCCAAGACGCTGTACTTTACACAGTTTTCTTTTATACGTGTTGTTAAAGATTTTTTATTATTGGAGTCTTTTCTGACATGAAGAACAGCGTAAGGGAAGAGCAACAAATGCTCCCAGGCACGTGTAGAGTTGTGTAATAATACGGCCTTTATGGCCTGGGATAAAGCGGAAGCTACAGAGAGGCGGGCTCCACGAGGAATGCGTTTTACGACGGGCTTGTTTACCTTGCAATTAGACAGTATTTTCCAAATAGGTTGATCCAAAACGTTTTGATGACTAATAGTAGTTTGATTTGAATTTGGGGCAGTAAGGGGGATATTTAAAGTTTTGTGGCACTTTCCTTGGTGGATTTTCAAGCCTCTTTGCCCTTTGAAATAACGCACCTGAGTGCAATCAGTGCACGGTACCAGATTGTCCAGCGACACAATGGGCTGGTCAGCATCACCTTGCGTGGCTTGGACGCAGCGTTGCATCTCCAAATAAAAAGCGAACTTATAACAAACCTTAAAAATTATAAGTATTAAAAGTAAACTAAATAAAACCGCGAATAACAACATAAACAAACAAAGATAAAAAGTCCAATCGTGTCACAGAACAATATGAAAAAGTGTCTTGTAGCGTAGTGGTCCACTTATCACTCGACGGAAGGGGGTTCGAAGTAGCAGTCAAGGGTAAACACAATGTTCTTTGCAGTTGATTGCAGTAAAACCTTTGGTCGTCATTATAGCCAACGAATAAATTACGTTAAGCTCCTGAAATGCTGAAATGTGAATGTGAACGAGGACCTTTACCAATGTACTCTGTGACGGGGAGCAACATTGGGTGACATGAGTTTGACACCCAATGAACAACGTCAAACTGACGCTAGCGGTACAAATGTATGCTTTTTGTTTGTCACCACGGTTGTATAGTTAATCGAGGTTCCTTCATGGTCATAGAGCTTGCAATATTGCCGACTCGAAATAAATAAATTACATGGTAAATATTCCGGTGACTAAAAATATGTTGGTAATAGATTAAAAAAATACTTTGTATTGGTCATGGAACTTCAATATTATATTTTATTCTAATAAATATACTTAAAATATAAATAGAACTTCCTTGGTATTGAAACATAATTAAATTATTATCGTATATCGAAGTATCGTAACCTATCATATGGTATCTAGTACTATTAAAATATGGTCGTGTATCGATATTGTAAATACTATATCGTGATTATCCTAACAGGTTAAAACCGTGAATATTTAAATAATAATTATGAGTAGATATGGTAAAGCTTAACAAGTATTACAAGAAGCAACAACTCTTGTTAATTTTTTTTTTAATTTAAGTTAAATTCTTTTTTATCGTACTAAAAGAGTATAAAAAGAGGACTTATGCTAAAGTATTTAAAAGTAAGGGTTTTTTTTCATATATAATTTTTAGTGAACTACTTAATAGTAATCTGAACATACTAGATATTGATTTAGTTTTCCTCCGTCTCTCTATCACTGGACGCTAATTGAATAGGCCAATGATGATGATGATGATGATGATGTCTCCATATTTACTTAAGTTGGCATGCTACACTTAAAGAACGTAACTCAATGAAACAATAAACATAATTCTGTGAAAAAAAACAGTATGTGTCATCTCGCTTACAAAAACAACATCATTCTTGTAACATTACCCCGTGTGTGGGTGCAAAGTTAAACAAGTAAAAATTTAAAAAATTATGAAAATGAAAATTATTTATTTGCTGCATATAAACTTATACTTAAATTAAACATGCTTTCTTACACAGTATATTTGCTGTTTCTTAGGATTTATGCAGAAGGATTTGTAATAAAATACACAAAGTTATCTAATGATCCCCACACTAGGCCCAGCCAGAATTAACAAGAAGATAACACCTCAACTGACCAATAATACAATACAAAATATATAAAAGAAAAAATAAATATTATATAACTACTTTAATTTTATGCTTTTGCAAAGAAAAATATAAACCATTTTACATAAAATATGAAACATTAAAAGAAACTAGTTAATATAAAAACAATCAAAATCATAGATATTAAGAACTATTTAAAATCACAAAGATAAATTACTTATTCAATGACTTTAATAATCCTTTCGGTTTCTTCGTAACTTAGTGATAATAGCCACTTTTGCACCAAATTTTTCGCTTGATAGACATTTAAGTTTTTAAGATTGAAAAAAATGTGAAAAAAATCTTAAATTTTTGATAGTCGTTTTTAACCATAGTTGATTTTAAGTTAGAAACCTAAGTGAGCAAGGGATTCAAAGGCACGAGATGCAAAACTTTGCTCTACAATTTTTCACCTCAGCAGTGAGAACATCATTACAGGTAGGTAGGTACAGGTAGGTAGTAACGAAACACTTTCGCGTTCCTACCAAAAGTATGACAAAGAAAAATAAGGAAAAAAGAAATTTTTCATCTTTTCTCCAAAACTCCTTATAAATGTAACCTAATACTGGCTTACTTATTACTCACGCAAAGTCATAATATTAAAAAATCACTTTGTCAAATACGATTTTGCACACTGTTTTCTTGCAGCAAAGGGTACCTGTTCGAGCTTCTGAAATGAAAACGTTTCTTGTTTCAGTGATTTGAGCCGAAGATTTTTCTGGTCATTTAAAAATAAATTTATGCGTTTTTGTAAATATTAATACATGAGTTAAGAGTGAAACAAATGTTTATAATAAAAATTAATAGTATAGGACATAAGATAAGCCTCATTATTATCTCTAATTGTCTCACTTCAATAAACACTAGTCAGCCCGCCCCAGCTTTACATGGGTTGATTAGCTTTATGCCATAACCCTTATCCAAGGGTCTTCCATGGACAGTGATAGGGTATTGAGTGAGAAAAAAATAATGGGTGCCCATAACTATCATTCAATATGCATCTTTTCAGTTTTGGCGGCAACGCGGAAAGGTTCACGTCGTTGCATTGTATTATTTCTCAATACTTGTGCTTTTTTCAGAATTAATGTTCAAAAATTGGTGGCGTTTTATGCATTAAGTGCTGAATTAAAACTATGAGCGTGGGCAAGTGATATAATGTGGTGTAACGTGGTTTTTCGTGTTGCTTCCAAAGTTCCATAGAAGCTTCTAGTAAAGTTGCCACCACTTTACTAGAGCATGACTTAGACTGGACTATGACTATGACTATGACTTGACTAAGTAAAATATTCTAAAACTCGATGAAAATATACAATACTTGACACTGCCTAAATACACTATGTGTGGAGCCAAAGTATAAGAAAAAGAAATCCGTTTTCCCTATCTTTTATGCTCTTCCTTCTCTCTTCCTCTTTGACAGAGAGAGTGTGGTAGTAGTAGGATAAACAAATAATCATAAATAAATTGAGTTTAGATTTAGATCAGTTATATTTTTTTAGAATATTAATTTGACTATTACTTCATATTCATAAGATATCTTTTATACCATATTTAAAATCCAGAAAGCAATACAATATCACCACATACCTACTGCATTTACGTGTATTGATACAAAACATTAGGATATTTTATTTTACGGGTTTGTCCCGATATACCATAATATCTATTCCACACGTATTGGGTACGGATACGTATTGTCGTATATCCTTATTACGCTTCATTTACTGACACAGTAAAGAACCTAATTTTTGACTGAGAGAATTCATAGACAATCTCAGCCGAGCTGTCCAAGAGGTTCCGAAAAGATAGCTGGATCGCCTGTAGATTTTGAAGTTCGGAGTGGATTGCGATGTCGGATATCGGCAGCGGTGACGAGGGGATTTCTAGTCAGAGTACGTATCCTTCATCAATGGTGCATCGCCCTGGCGGGACAGGGTAGGCGTCGTGTTCGTTAACCGCAACAGCCGTCGTCCGCGGCCGACCCATCGTTTAAAAGTAAATATCTCATTGTTCCCGTTTCAAAATGGCGATTTCGGGTATGTTACGTCTCCAGCCGCGGTTCCGGGCCCCGCGCCGGCGAGCGGCGGCTTGGCAGATCCCGGGAGGGCCCCAGCCATCCGCCGCCAGAGGTTGATGACCTATCGATTTTTTTGTCTGCGACCTCTCGTCGGCGGGCGGGCCGGTGTCGGTGGCCGCAGCGGAGCCCCCGCCCAGCGTCGCACCAGCTGAACGCCCGGCGCCGCGCCCCTGCTCGTCGTGCGCCCGCCAGCGCCCGCTGCAACCCTAGACGCCGTCTCTCTGCTGTTCTTTGTTCTCAACAGCTTGACCTAGTGAAGGAACTGTGATGTGCAAGATATCGTGAAGTGGATAGAGTGCTCTTTCATTATACTCATGAACAAAGAGCAGGCAATAATAAAAATTATATTCAAGTTCAAACAAAGGAATATATTGGAGAGGAACTTATACCATGCCCTCATGTTCTAGTGCTCTGTTTGGTGTTAACATTTGAAGTGATATAAGTGTTTCATACTGTAGGGGCGGGAAAATGTTGGTTTTTTCTGTGCAGTTTATTTTATCATTGAAGAAACAAAGAGAAGTGGAAGTGATCTGAACAGCTGTGGGATAAGTATAATCTCTGCTAACCATTTAGCTTATTTCATAATCTCATCAATCTTAGCATGTTTTCTGCTTTAATCAGACTGCATTTATGTCCATTTTCTTATAATGTTCCAAGATTTTAATAAGAAACCTGCTCACTGCTTTTATTTAGCATGTGGTGGTGGTCCAACACTTTATTCATAGCCAAAAACCAGTTGGTGCTGCCCCAGGCTCGATGTACTAGTGTGACCGGCTTGTTGAATTTAATTAACAGATATTCTAGACTAAATCTCATGTTAAGAAATAGTATTAAATTAGTGTTGGGTTGTAAATTGAAACTGGAAATGTATTCAGACCGATTGTTCAAGAGCCAACTCTCACAATAATGTTTGAATTTGAAAAATTCAAGCATTATCTTTAACAATCCTTTACAACAAAGTATAAATAAAGCATCTAGGTTTCATATTAAATCAAACTCAGCAACAAAAGTAATAACTAGATGACCCGCCCGGGCTTCGCATGGGTTAATTAGATTTAAGTCTTAACTATGTTTATGGGCAAGAGAGAAGGAAAAGTTGAAAAATAAGGGAAAAGGATGAATGGATGGAACGGCGAAGGGTTTCTATTGCCATTTCATCCATACACAAAGACAGACAATAAGGGACAGACAGACAGACTTCAAAAAAAAAGTATAAATTTTTATATCAACGTAGAAGTGTAAAGCAGTCAAAGTTTTAAAAAAATATTCAATGTAGTGATTTAGTCCAGTTACAGTTTTATTGTATGTCTTGATGATATTTATTGCATGTACCAGGGATAGAGTTAAACGCAACATGGGTGGCCATGTCAACGCTAGACGCTTGTCAGTTCACTCCTGATATATATAGAACTAAATACCAAAGCACCCAAACACCACATTATACCTAGTTTTAGAACATAACATAATAATTATGCCATTTGATTACAATTCTAATCTACTAGCAGTGAATTTGAATAGAAAAATATACAAACAGGCAGAACTAGTCTAGGTAAAACTTTAGTTAATAAATTATAAATACTAATTTTATATACTAGCTTCTGCCTGCAGAATTGCACATCTGATATCAGCATAAAAGTAATATAACTGTAATTTATTATTTTTTAGTTGTCAATAATGTAGAGTATTGTAAAGCTTGTAGTCTCTATAACTGATTGGAATTGCTGCTCAAGATGTGATCACTGATCATTCACACTGAGATCGCCATTGATCATCAATTAAAGACTGAGCATTGATGTGTATTGTAGGCCTAAAAATACTAGAAGGCTGAAACAGGTAGCAATTTTTTTAATTTATATTGCTGGAACAAGAAGCCACACTCCGTTACTTCAAGGAGCTGGCTTGGGTAGATGCTGGAGGGGGAAATGCACAATACACCCCAAGCGGGACGTCAGTGCAGGCCTTACCGCCCCCATTCCAAATTAGAATTAGAATTGCTGGAACATTCTAGATTTCTTTTATTTTTGGATCATTGAATTGGTAATAATGTCTTTGGTAATTATTTCGTTAGTATTTATAAACATGGTAATACATTGACAATATGGTGAATACCGCGGGGGGCGAACAACCGCACAAAGTGGCGCTCCCTGGGGAGGCCTATGCTCAGCAGTGAATGTCTTTACGCTGTTAATGTTGATGGTAATAAAATTTCCATGACTGAGTATTGCTGTGTTAAACGGGCCTAAATCCTATCTGAAGTTTCCCAGCTCTGACGTTAACGCTTGTCTCCCTACCACATACCCAAATGCATTGCAGTATGTCTGTCGTAGAGGGATAAGTGCAAACTTAGAACCTGTCGAACTTAGTGCAGAATAACCACATGTCCCTATCTTATTTGTCTAATAAAATAAACTGTAACTATGTCTGTCCTATGATGCCAAAAGTCATGTTTGAGTACCTTCGGCTTGCATTGCCTGTACTCTATACTAAATTAAATTGACCATATCTTTTTAGGGTTCCATATCCAATGGGTAAAGAGAACCCTATTACTAAGGCTCCGCTGTCCGTCTGTCTGTGAGTCCACCAGACTGTATCTCATGAACTTTGATAGTTTGTCAGTTGAAATTTTCACAGAAGATGTATTTCGGTTTCTGCTATAATAACAAACACTAAAAAAATACAACACATTATTTTTTTTCTCGTTTTATAGATAATGGTATAGAACCCTTTGTACGCGAGCCCGACGCGCGTTTTGCCGGTTTTTTATAGGCATAGCATTTGACCACTGTCTCACCTTGTAATTTAAAGGCATTATCAATACTTGCTATAAATATTGATAATTAATTATCAGGAAGTCATTTATTTGCATATGCATATGTAGACTTGTATAGATTATGAAAATGAGTATTAAAAAAACTATGTTTGTCATCCCAAGAATAAAATTAACATAAAATTCTTGTTTGGATAAATTATTATTTAAAATTAACGCTATCCAAAACTCATCAGTTGATACTTTTTTATTAGGTTTGTAATGTATAATTAAAAACTAATATAAAGAGGGAAGTCATTTGTCATAACTTAAAATAACGATTTAAAATATTATTATATTAAACTAAATTAGACCTAAAATCTAAAAATTTAAAAAGTGGATGAATGACTGAATAACTCAATTCCCTCTTATTAGAAAAAACATTCAATTTTATTTTACCACCTTTAAAATACTACATGTACCTTAGATCTATCTGATGCAATCCAAATATTTCTTTCTATTTTATGGAAGCGTGACAGTGGCAAGTCTACCGTCACCACGTCGAGTGGTTGAAATTAGATGATGTTTATTGGTCATTAATAATAATTCATTAGCATTCCCTTCATGCATTTGATTTAAGAAACATTCCATCCACACAGAAAGCTACGAAGTGCATGCAATATCTTTACAATGTTTATTAATTTTCCACCTGATAACCATACTCGATTTCAAACATGTTGCGTCTTACGAAGCCTGTTCTGCTCACATTCCTTTGTTACGCAAACCCCCTGTAACTGGTAATACCACTAGTTCCGATAAAAGTATCTGGTATATTTTTTCTGTTCTAGCTGTGCAAAACTTGTGAAACAATTATTAACCGAACGTTCTGCTGCTCAGTCTCAACGTTGCATAATTAAAGTCATGGTTTTCTCATTCACCGCGGTTCGACTCACGGCCGTTTTTTAATGCGAAAACTACAGGTTTCACTTTTTTTGCGCGTCTGGCTAGTGTCTGCTACAATGGCGTCTGCAGCGGCCTGTCAATGACCCGCCTTGAACTACTTACATAACGCTAGTGTCTCTTGGCATTCTCTGTACCCGGAGCGGGGCTGTGGCTGCGGCTGCGACCATGCAATAGGCTGTAGGCACCCTAGTTGGGCCCCTCGGTGATGATTGGAATATTTAGCGCGCGAACCTACATCTTTGATTGATGGACGCAACATTTGGCGAAAATCACGCATTCTGCTAAACTAATAGGTACCATCGCTGACCTTTTAAGTTTTAAGTGTCTGTATTTTCCGTTTGATTACATTTTCAAACATTCAAACGCGCGAAATGGTGCAGACAAGATTGCGTCATATCCACCGTCGAGTTTTGCAATTTTTGTTACTATTAATCTTATCGAAACCGTTAGTTTGTATTTAGACGACATGGTGGTTAATCAGTCGATTATCACTTCTATCATCAGTAAATTCCGTAGTTTCAGCAGTGCCTTTGCGGGCTGGTAACGGCTGACCCTATTAAACGTTTCCTTTGTGGTCTCGTTGCTAACTCAACGCTCACTATTCGGATTTCGGACCCTATTAGAATTCTGGCGCCTATTATTCTTGCGAGGGTGAGCAATTCCCCTATAGGTAGGTGTACATTACGACAGTCGGATCTGCAGGCCATTTCGCTTCGCTCAATTTAGTTTATCTTCCTCTCAATCATTCATTCTGTAAACTCCTTAGTAACAAAAAAAACTGGCTGTGGAATTCGTTACTATAGCTCTGTTTGACCAACAGTTTGTAGTTTTGTGTAACTACTAGGTAATATCCCGAATTTGCCATATGCCAAAACCATTTTGGTCTAAATAATCGTCGACACAAAGGACTGAATTCGGGTCGTAAAGCGTTCGTATCCAGCTCCGGCGGCTCACTTTCGTTTTTATGATGATGACCCAGTTGTTTCCTAATTCTTTAAATATTCACTAAATTTAAACACATATCACGCGAATCTGTATGTAGGGCGCAATTTTTAACAGTTAATGCGTAGCGTTGATATAATGTGATAATGTCAATGTAGGCCACTTATCTGGTTCTCGTTCGTCAATATCAAATCCTGGGACTCTGGTCATATCAATTGGTTCCTGATCTACATCATTAACATCATCGGACTTTGCTGCCTGCCTGTTAAAAACTACAATTAATAAATTAACTTGTCTACAATCTCTCATCGTCTAATGCCGAAGACATCTTTTGTTTCAAATTGCTTAGGATAGTACATATAGAGTTGAGCCATTTTATCAGCAATAAGCAATAGAATGACACTTTATTTACATTAGCAGATTTATTAACTGTTGACCTTTGTTACCTGTAAATCATTTCCTTTATTCAAATACTTTTTCATAATATTAAGTTCAAAATACTTATTACAAATGTCAATATCGTTTTCATGACTTTCTAAATTGTGCTCTATTAAATTACAGAGAGCACTGATGGATATGTATGGCATAATAAATATCAACCTTTAAGTTTATGCGAGTCAAGCTGAATGACCTATTGGCTAAGTTGGATTGTATAATATACGAGATGATTCATAATGAGACTACTTATTCCAAAGTTGATGCGAAGTTATCATAGTTTAAATTGTCAGGTCATCGCGATGCCGTATTTGGGCTGTAATCTGAAAACTGGTAATCTTCACGTTAGCACTCACTCCAAAATCTTGCTTGCATTTCTCTTGTCATCTAGTCTAAAAAGTTTAGCCATCTGCTTCTGGAGATTCTTCTCTAGATGCATCTATGGACTGGTCAATTGATGACTGTAATCTCAAATCGGAATGGATGGCATTTTAGAATTTTGAATAGGAAATCATTGTAACTTGCGAGATAGCTAGACTCGATAAGCTTTATGTTTTTGGGTATCAAATAATGAAGTTTATCCGTGTTTGAAACTTGAAACAGTTGGGTAGAGAAGTGCGTCTGAAATTCTTAATAAGGGAATGAATTTAATTCGCTTTTGTCGGATTCGTGCCAAAAACCTTAATTGTCGAGCTATATGAGTCGAGCCGATGCCTCTTTTACTGGTTTTACTTTTTGAAAACAGAAAAGTAAACGGTTTACTGCAGTGTTCTATGTTATCGTGAAGAGCTTGAGTGGTTGACTTTTGTTGTGACTACCTACATATTTCGGTTTGTTACCAAATTGAACACATTGTTTTCTATAATATGATACCTGCACCACTCTTTGCTGCATGGTGTGAACCATTTATTTTGTAAAACCCTAGTATATACTTAAACCAATAACGTGGATTTAATTAACGTCGGCCAACTCGTTAATTTCCCATTGTTCCAGCTGTATTTGCATATCAAGTTGAATAGCTTGTGAAAACCAGACTTGAGTCACTAAAGCGACGCTAATTTAAATAATCATGTATTTAATCAGATGCGAATTAGGAATATTAGAAGACGGAAAAAATGCAAATTATTTCAGCTACTTTGAATAACTTCTCAACTTCTCAAAATCTCACACTATAGAGATACTTAAATTACAAAATGGTAAAGTTTTCATTTTCCAACGTGAACCTGGTGTAGGCATCAATAATCTGGCCATCATCACCAGAATGTTCCCATTCCCTTGTTAAATACAAACCTTTCATCACGCCATTTAACTCCGCTGGTAATATACCTACGTCTTCAGACAGTCTGATTGACGGACCCCGTCATCCGTGCGCCGGATTTATTATTAAGGTCGCGCAAAATAAGGGGTTGCCGGTAAAATCGGTCATTCAACCCTCCTCTCGCTCCGTCATGTAACAGATTTACACCTACACGAGTACTCGCCAATGATGTGTGCACAAATTAAACCTGCCATTCTAATTTGCATAGGTACAGCCTAGAGCGGCGCGATATATGGGGAGCGCAGTGTACGTAAAATTCAATCAGGGCAATCGTTTCTAATAAAACATTAAATGTCCACACGTGTTATCATGTTTCGGTGGGTGTGGTCCCCGATTCCCTGCTGTTTTGGCCTCCTTGCTTGCGGAGTGAATCATCGGATCATCAGATGTGATTGTGACGTCGAAGCATATTATTGGTAAAGTTAAATTTATAACATTCGGTTAACATTTGGCAAACAGAGATAAGACCCTTTGAGAACCTGTATCAACAAACGAAGGCCTGCGGTCGATAGGTTCATTGCCCTTTGGGAATGTCTCCAGTTCTTTTACGCTTTGCTTAATTAATCTTTGTCTTGTGAAAAGTATCATTATGTTTCTCTACGGTACGGTGGCGTTACTTTTAATCCTTTTAGTAGATGGATGGCTCCTGATGAATTTTTTATTCCATTTTCGGTTTCGTGGGTTGAAGTGATGGATCGTCACTCGATTTTATATTACGCTGTTTCATCGTCGAATATGTCCTAGATTATTTGGGGCTTTGAAAATTAGGAAGAATAGTATAGAGATTTATAGTTTCTGTTAGGAATTATTAAGAACAAAAAAAAATATTTTGAACAACTGAATTCAGACAGCCGGTAGGTATGACGAGATCTGTAAAAAGGGTTGATCTAAATTAATTCTTCGTCCCATACCCATCAGGAAATATTTTTCCGAAGTAAAGAAAATTGATAAGATGCATTTAAACTTCATTTTTTTATTAATTTCCATGCTGCCTCTACTCAATTGATAGTGCCTAAAAATACAACAAAAGACCACACAGTAGAAACGCTACCGAAATTCCTGGCGCTGTAGTGTTCTGTCAAAAAGAAACAGCCGTTAAACAGTTCCGACCATCAACATGCGATAAACATAAATCTAATCGCGTTCCTGCTCAATTGAAATATTGCAAAGGAAGCGTGGAAGCAACACCTGGATGAGTTCGCGTCATTAATGGCGGTTGCGTGCTGCGGCTGCTGTCGGCATAATTGCACTCGAATTTATTATTTAACCAACGTGATGCCCGATGCCCCAGTTTTAAGGTTTTCCAGGCCACGAAGCTTATGAGTGACAACTTGACAAGCAGCTGCATAATTTTTTTGCGAGTTCGATGTTGAGTATTTCAACCCCAGCGTTGGTTTCTGTTAAAATGTTTTAACGGGTGGGTACTTAGAGGATCATTAAATAGAGATGTGCCTAGATTATAAAAAGATTAACTACCATACTAGGTACCAGAACTACCAAGTATGATATACTTTGCTACCACTCTCACTCTCCGTGAGTGAAGGCCCGTATCATAGCTGAACGTATCTAGATTCGAGTCATTGCCAGCCCAAGCCTGGGCACCTGTCATCGGAATGACGCATGATACTGTACAAGTCCATAGGTAGAGGCGTAGAGCACTCGCAGGGACACCCGTATCAGTCCCATGTGTTCCGCCGTTATGTTTAAGTTTAAGAATAACGGACATTGTTATCATTCAGTCAAATTCCGATTTGCCGTGAGTGAACATACTTTGATTTAATTATAGGCACATTGATTTCTTAACCCTTCTTTCTTTGATTTCTTATAAATTGTAGTCTTTCGATTGATTCCAATTTCTTTGACAAACAGGCACCTCGTAGTAAGAAGTATCGTTTCTCAGATATGAATTGCTACTGTATTTGCACCAACCAGGGTACAACCCAACTTTTCGATCAGTCAGTAACATAAAATCGATGATTAGTGTTGGCGTCTCGCCCGCCCCAGTTCCTTGGCTTTATTCGCAATATATT
The DNA here is from genome assembly GCA_963580505.1 of Ennomos erosarius. Lineage (NCBI taxonomy): Eukaryota > Metazoa > Arthropoda > Insecta > Lepidoptera > Geometridae > Ennomos > Ennomos erosarius. Next base: position 9,682,039 of record OY757002.1, on the reverse strand, counting down.
TACCATCATTAAGTTACGCGTTTTTAAGTAGGTTTCTGGGTTATAGCTTTGTCTACACTATAGCCCTTCCGATGTGTGTGTGATCGAGCGCTTGCCAAGATTTCATAAAAAAAATTACGTATATTTGCTTATCCCATCCGATACTATACTAATAACTGTGCTCTGTTTTACATGGGTACACCATTTACAGGGTTTGTAAGTGTTCTGTTTTATTCCAAAACCTAAAGTAGCACCTATTGCAATACGTTCAGCAATTTCTGCCCTAGTGTATTACATATCACCAGCCTGCATTAGCCTACTGCTGGACATAAGACTTCCCTAACACACGGCACTTCGTCCGATCCTCGTCACATACATTACATCCGTCATACATGTTTTCGAACTCTATTTAACCTATGAAAGCTGTTCCGTTACCTAGTTTACCTAATTACCATTAGGTAGGAACCAAAGCGATAACGGGATTATTTTGACTGACGAGTTAATGACCCCTCTAGGGCGTTGGTCCACCTCACCGTCACCGGGGCGTCATCCAGAACCAGATGGTGATGGCGGGACGCTGAGCATCTCGTACTTTGGTGATATCCCGTTGAAGGTAGTTCTAATATTTTATCTATTCTGTGGTGACGGTGCGGTGGACAAACGTCCTAATTTGGTCTGGAAGTTTAACGACAAACGAGGCACGTAATTAAACTTTTAACAATCAGGTAGTATAGGTTCATGACTGTTTTAAAAGCGATTACGTAGGTAGCAGTAACTAGCTCACATCTTTTGCAGCTTAAAATATAATAACGAATTAACGATCAATAGGACAACGGGTTTTTTCATTCCGATAGTCTAGGAAATTTAAATCAAAATGAATCAATGTTAAGAGGGAATGATTCTGGCAGTTAATAAAAGTAGAAATAAAACGTCTCATATATCCCAGTGAGCCAAGCCGGTGCGTTTAAATAAAAATCTTACGACCCATATAATCAACATTTCTGTTGCCAAAATTATGTATTCCAAATGTTTTGTGATTGCCTGCCTATCTATCACACGAATGAACGATAATATTCAAAGCAAACACTACTATAAAGCCCCAAGTGGTGTAATACTAATAACGCACGTCGGTTTGGTCGGTGTACGGCGATGTCGTTGCACTGTAAAGTCTATAAACACGAATAATTTAATGCAATCGATGGCGGCGAGGGTAAAGGCGCCGCATAATAGCTTCTTTAATATTACATGTTTATGACGAATAATTATTACGTTGTTGATTAAAGACTAGTCCACTCGCGTTTCTTCGTACAATCTAACTCTAAGGCACTTGAAATACAAGTATTAATACTCCATTCATAAGCTTTATGGTTGACTTGAAGAGCATTAGGGTTCAGAACCGGGAAATCTCGGTACCGAAAATCCCGGGATTTCCCGGTTCTTTTGACATCAAAAACATAATGCACACGAGGCATCTTTTCTACTTGAAGCTATTGTAATATAGACTTGTTGGTTTTTGGTGGTGTTTGGGGAACTCAAGGCAATTTACTATCCAGCTGAAATGCCCAGTGAGCTCCAAATTGGCCTGTATCTACACAATAACACCAATCCTGATATTCAGCTTAGACTTATTTGTGGCTACACCCATCTCCATGCTGTTTTCTTGCATCCTATATAATAGACAACACAATATTTTTCTCACTTGATGCAATATAAATAATGTCGTAGGCATAACGTAAATTAGTAACTCTTTTGCCATTCATGTTGACACTACCCTCCCAGTCATCACCTGTGCGTCTTGGTCTTATATGTTTATTATTGTGATTGGGTAATATCCTTGCTGAACAATTTCTCAAATTTGAAGAGTTTGACAACAGCCCGTTAATTCCCAATACCTTGGCAGTTCTAGTATAGGTTTCACAGCATAGTGACAGATGAATTTAAGAGTATATAATGCTTACTTGTACTAAACATTGGATTAATTACTATTTATCTTCATTTACTTTTTTAATCGATATTCTAAAATAAATGTTCGGCCATTATTCTATAATTTCTTTTAAATACAAAGTACGCGAATTAACAATAATTCAGAGGTTTTGTACATGAAATCAAAGTTGATCGTGTTATATGAATTTCATTCCATTTATTTAAAAAAAACAAAGCTAGAAAACGTAAGTGAAGCTCAAGTGATTTGCTTCAACTAAGCACATAGACATTTTCACAATTAAAATGATGTACAAGATCTTCAATTTTTATTTTATTGGCTCTTAACTAGTTCACATTATTTAGAATTATGCATTAGTCCATTTTCCATTATGGCTGTCCCGAAAAAGTACCGAAGAACCGGGAAATCCCGGTTCCGTTGGAGCCCAGTACCAAAAATCCCGGTTCTCGAAATCAGTACCGATTCCGTAAACCCTAAAGAGCATATTCCTTTTATGATATTATAAGAACTTCATATTTGATATTTTCCATATCAAATATGAAGTTCCTAAACAAAATCGAATTCTAACTCCTTGCAACTGTAGGTAACTACGATTGCACTGCAACTTTCCTAACGTCTTGCAACTCTATTCAACTGCCTTAGAACTGCTTGAAGACTGCTTTACGATCGCCTAATTATTTCATCTGGCGCCCTTCATATAGGTCGGCGCGGCGCCGTCATCAAATAACATAAACAACGTGTCCCTACCACTACCATAAATAAGATAGGTTAGATGTTATAATATAAGTAACCAGCGGGACACTTAACTAGCAGGATTTACGTTGTCACTCATCCCCAGCTCTATTGGAGATGTAGTTTTTAAATGACGGCTCTAAGCTATTCCACTGTTTCTTTAGTAAGTACTTCTGTTGTGCAAAATGCTACACATGCAGGAGTTGTATAAATAAACTTGCAGACACGCTTTTGAATATGGTTTTCGAATCACGATATCAGATCTTCAAGATAATACACTGATAAAACTGACTAGAATATAAATGGTGTGGATTTATATAAATAACATAGCAAGAACGGTTTTAGGTAGTTTAATGCAAGGTCGGTTAATCGGCCCCTCGCGGTTTTCACCAGATCGCCGGTCCACCTGGTCCAGCCTGCGTACGCTGCATCTTCCGGTCCGGTCTATTGCTTATTGCTTACATTTTATTTACCGCTTTATATACTAAGTGCATACACTAATTATCATAATTCATTCATCGCTTATATGAAAAACAGCATTGTACATATTTATTATATATTTTAGTACTAGAAGAGATGGCGTTTCTTATAAAACGTATAGTGAGTTTCATGAATATTTACTACGAGAGGGCGCTAAAATAGTATAATGCTCTTACATTATTCAGTTTAACGTAAATTTCACAGAATGTGGGTAGGTAGGTACTTATACTATGTGGTATGGCTTCGGGCTTCAATACGACCTTATTGTTCCCTTTGCCCACGCTTCATTGCTTATATTTTTTAAGACCTTAACGTAATTTTGTCGCTTAATATTACAATTTTTTTCTATAATATGTATTTAAAACAGGTGATTGAATGTTGAAATATGTTTCGCCGTTGTACAACATTTGGGTTCCAATTATTCTGTCGGTCATGGTAATGTTGATGATTTCCATAAGGGCGCAGGTCGCACCTCCCCTCCCCACTACCCCACCTCCCTCACACCCTCACACTCCTTCAGGGCGAGCGAGGTCAGTGACCTTTCTAATGCTATATGGCGTTATCAAAGTTATTGACGAAGAATATAATCATTTTGGTCGTTTATCTTTCACCGGTTTGTTTTAATTTAATACCCCAGCTGTTTGTTTAGGATGTTGGTTGTTTTGAAAATATTTTTATCCATAACCAGTACCGATTGATGTTTTCTTTGAATCTGAAACTAACGTGTATTATATTTATTTTCAGGATATCATGGTCAAAACATGGACGCAGGGGGAAATAATTTTGACTCCGGTAAGTGAACACAATTAATACATTTTTAAACTTTTTTACTTTGAGAATAATACCTTCTCTATTGAATGAAGCGAGACTTATGTTTCAAATACTTTTTCTAAACTTATTAAAATAATATGATAAGTATACTTAAGACAGAGATAAAATGTCAAAGACGAATTCAATCAGAGACATTTATAAAAAAAAATTAGCGTAAATATATTAAAATATTTTGGGCTTGTTAAGCTCAAACTAAAAACAAGTTCCTTTTTGACTTTTCCTGGTGAAGATCACCTTTTTAAGATTCACAATACCTCTATATCACGTCGCGGCGACTTAGTGAACAGCTTTTGTCTGGTATTGTTTGACGCCCGACTCGTGAATCGCAGACGGGCTCGACCCGCAGACGCCTAGAGATAGATCCCCGCCCACTCCGCACATCGTTGCCATTGGATAGGAACCACTCGGTTTCCTTTCAACCCGCTTAATTGGCCACTTTAACGTAAAAACGACGTTATAATCCAATTAGAAGTGTTCATTCTTTGCCATGAGGTATGTCAGAGGGTACTGTCGTTGGGCGCCAATATTTCGCAATCAACATTTTTAACTATGCTGTGATGAAATATCTGTTTCCATCCATAGTTGTGATCTATATCCTTGTGTTAATTGCCTTTTTTGAGGTACCTAATTGCCAGTTGATATTGAATGAGATATCGAATTTTCGAACACGGTACACAATGTAAATAGAACCTAAATTTAAATAAATCAATAAGCCTACTACAATAATAGTAACTACAAAATTTGTAGGCCCCATTCTGACGGCATAATTGTATTCTATCAAGATCAAACCAGATACCGGTCAAACGCTAGCTTTAACTAAACTGTCTCGGACCAGCCAGATGAGAAGGTATGTACGAATGTCGAAGGTCACTTCATTCCGGCAGTAGCACAGCTGCTGTGGCCTATACAATACAATTGAACTTACTATGTGCACAACTGTTTCCGTCCCCGACGATACTGTTTAACATTCTTTTCATTGTAAATCACGAATAAATGTGGCCCTACTAGGCCCTGCTAGGGCCACATTTATTGCCTTGCGGAATCCCTTTCGAACAAAAATCAGTGCATCATAATTATACGGTATTTTTGTTTCCTTTCATCGTAAATGGATATTACGGTACAATGACGTATTTTGGTGGCTCTATCAAAACAGTATTATCTGAAATACAGTCTTGGCCTTGTAATTAATACTTTTTTGATATTTTGATCTATTGTACCGGCAACCGATCTGCCTATTGATCCATCTACGTTTTGTCGGCTTTTCATATGATTAGTTTATGAATATGATCAATAATAAAAATGCGGGAATACTCAGAACTGTATTGAAAGGAAAATTAGTTCTTCAATGAGTTCTTTCTGAAGCACAGAATACTTAATATGTAGTAAACATGGTTAAAGCAATTCGTACTTTGAGTTCATTATACATATTGTATGAACTTTTATGTCAATAAGCTATTATTTGATTGATTACTTGAGATTACTATTATAATATCATTATTATAACGTGAGATAACAGCAAACGTGATTCAATGTCTATCAATGGTTGCTAACCAGTTATTATAAATCTATCGGATTTTTAGATATCCCTCTAGTTCTCTCTGAACATCTCAGAGATAGTAGATTCAGGTAATTGCTATGTCTGATCAAAACAATCGCAAAATATTAATAACATGATTTTAATGGAATACGGTGTAGATTCTGATTTGCAACAGTAATACATGAAGAGGAACAATTTTCCTTTGTCAATTGAAATCATTATCATCAGCAGACTGAAGGCGTCCATTGCTGAACACGGGCATTCCACATAGAGCGTAATGTAACAATATTTTATTTGGGAATTTTTGAGTATACTAACTTTAGCTTTGTAAGAATTAATTGACTGTTATGCTATGTAGGTACTTTTTATTGTATTGCGTCTCTTATTTTTTGCACGCCAATTTTGGCAAAACATGACATGACAGCTAAATACTTTAATATCTAATGTGCGGCATTATTTCATGATTGTATGTACATTATATACTCATGTTTATCAAATAAATTTATCTTTATCTTTATTTCGAGCGGCTCTGCTTGCCTTTTGCAAGCAATGACTTAGTTTTGACCAGGTTGTCGGTCTACCTAGTAAGGGGCCTGCCTACAATGCAAAATTTAAATCGTAATCATAATAATTTAATCATAGCGTTATGAAATATAAGTATTGTAATGTAGAGGTGTAGCCTCGGTGGTGCAATGATGCGTGTGGCGTTACGTGCCGCCGGCTGCTGGTCCTCGATTTCTACACGCTCATTGCTATTTATGGGCCTTGTTGGGTAATTTGAATTATTACTTTGAACTATTTGATTACTCTGGGATAATGCGCATGAGGATTTACGATTTGCTGTGAGAAGGCCTCGTTTCTCTCTATTTTAGTCTTAGGCTGACATTCACAGACGAATTCGAGTTCGTACTCAAACTCCGTTATATGTCAAAATTGGAGTCTAGACTCGGACTTCGGTCGAATTGGCATTCACAGTCGAGTTTAGCATAATGGAGTACGAGTATATGCTCATCTGAGCATGAGACGGGCTGAGTCACGAAATCGGTGACTCGAGCCGTGCTCAGGCACCGCCATCTTTATTATCACGCATATTTTTAAAAACAATGCTGCTTAAAATCAATTTTTAATGTGATTTTTGTGAAGAAATGAATTTTGCATTGAATAAAATGAATAAATTACGAAATAAAATTAGGGACTTCATAGATTTATTTATAACGAAAATAACAATAAAAAAAATCTAATAGTAATTTACTGGCAGATCCTGTGTGTTTTCTTTTCTTTGTTGTATTATGGATTTTGCTTCCCCGGCTTGTGTCTTCACATTCACATTATTCCATGCCTTTTTAGTTGTTTGTGAGTAGGTAACTAACCTATAATATAGAATTAATTTTAAATTAATGGTAGGTCTAGCTTTATTAAATAAAAATCAATTCATATGGTACCTTTTAGGAATTACCATGCACATATGAAGAAATCATCAATGCTTTGCAATTTGGCTCCATAGTTCTTCTTTTCTATTATTAAAATGAAGCATTTATTTTTATTTAGTTTCTAGAATTTATATGTATGGAGCTATTAGCTCCCTCAGATTTTGTGAACAAATACTGTGAACACTATAGATACGATTTATTTTCCATTGCTATTTCCATTTCCATTGTAAGTTTTAATTTCATTCGTTTTTTTATTATTTAGGTAAATAACAACATTCATAATAGTCATAACAATTGAAAAAACAAATAAAGAGAAATGGCGCGCTTTTTAAAGTCTCCTTCAAAGAGTATATAATGATCACCAGTAAGTTTGATCTCCTGTTTCAGTTATTCATACAATATTTGCTATGTTTTCTCCCTTTTTAGCATAATACTGCCAAATAAAAAAGGCAACGTGTAAGTCACTAATGTCAAACTACACTTGTCTATGGCCGGAGTTTACGTTGGAACTCGACTGTGAATTTAACAACGCGGAGTATACTCGCCGTGTCCGGAGTTTGAACTCACGTGAGTTCGATCGGAGTAAACTCGATGCATCGTCTCTGAATGTCAGCCTTAGAAATGGTGACAGGAAAGCAATTTTTATGAAAAGTTTCCTCACCTGAGTGACACTGCAATCTGTTATGGGTCGCCGTGTCGCTTAACGTCAGGGTACGACTAGCTTGTCACGTCATTGATTCTCATAAATAAATAAATAATATATAAATACGTGTGGACATTTCACACAGCGCCATCTAGCCCCAAACTAACCATAGCTTAAAGATAAAAAAGAAAAAAAAACTTCTGTGATTTTTTCGTTAGTATTTTGAGTTCAATAATGTTTTAAGAATGCTAAATAGGCATTCCTTACGCAATCTGTATTTGTCTTTTCATGGTTTCTGTCATATTCTATTGTAGTTGATATAATCTGATAGCACGTCATCCCGGTTTCCAGGTCAGCAGCCACAAGAGCAGGAGCTGGCGACGAAGATGCTGCAGATCCAGTCCAAGAGGTTCTACCTTGACGTGAAGCAAAACAGGCGTGGAAGGTTCATTAAAGTAGCGGAGGTTAGTACAGCATCAGGGCATCCAGGCTTTTTATTTGATGGGTATGGGTAGCCAGTAAGTAATAAGGAAGGAAGGAAGCCAAAGGCTTGAGATGTTGATCAAGTAAAAGTATCAAGCGTTGAAATGCGGGGCAAACAGCACTAAGTATCTTGGCGTGTGCTTCAACTGGCATCCTACCAGTTTTACCAATGGATAATATAGGTAGTCTTATTTAAATAACAAGTTCATTTGCGGGCCCGACAGCTCAGTCGATAGTAGCCCTGCCTTCGGAACTGAGGGCTGTGGGTTCGATTCCTGCCCAGGACAAACATTTGTGTGATGAACATAGATGTTTGTTCTATGTCTGGGTGTTATATTGTATTCTATGTATGTATTTACAAATAAAAAAGTATCTAAGTATTGTATCAGTTATCTGGTTCCCATAGTACAAGTTTTGTTTAGTTTGGGGCTAGATGGCGCTGTGTGAAATGTCCACACATATTTATTATTTATTCATTTAGCCAGTCATACATTTTAACTGTGTCACTAGAATCTTTGTGACCACGGAGTTTGGGATGTTTTGATATTTGAAAGATCTGACGCTTACCCGTTTTTACCGTGATGCAATTGACCAAATGAATATTTTGAAAAAAAAAAAAAAAACAGTCCTTTCCATACAAATCCGTTCCATTCCATTTAACTTCAAATACCGCAAACACCAAAAAGCTGCTATCTAATCAGCTCCGTTACGTCTTAACTGATCGAGTTTACACAAAGTGGCTGATAGAACAAGAGTCGTTACGAGCTAGGTGTCCTTCTCTACAACTATATAAAAGAGAAAAGTTGTATGTTTTTTGTGACTTTCGAAAAAACGGATGAACATTGGATGAAATATTGCAATGCGACTTATCATGAGCAGTTTGAAGACGACCACTGCTGAACATATACCTTCTTCGTAATAAGTAGCGCTTACTTGCATCCAACGACTCCCTGGTTCTAACCAGGGGTCTTTGGTGGAAAATGGTGGACGTGTGCCCTCTTGCTCGCACCCATTGACTTGAAAATTGGCGCGTGTGGTACGGCAGGCGATATCCATTGCCAGAACAGTTACGCAGTAGGAGTGCTGGGGTCTAGCAAAGATACCTTTCCATTAGCGTTAACGAAACATGTTAACTCAAAATGCATGGAAATGACATTCAGGAAATCGCTTATTTTTCCGCAGCTAATGTAATTCCAATGCATATTGGAGCCAGCGTTTGGCGTTGACGCTAATGGAAAGGGATCTTTGCTAGATCTCCTGGCTGAGATCGCCACCCGAGAACCTTTCATCCCCGTCGGTTGCTAGTTATGCGAGCGATGTGGTGTGGCTTTCCCATCGCCATTTCAATTTCCTAATTTTAGAGATCTGGGCAATTTTAGGCCTCCTGCGTTATTATCAAAGACTACCTGTCCAAAGGTCAAAAGTTAATGCATTACTGCGTTATAACTGAATACATTATTTCTCGTTCCATCTCGTATCAGCATAATATCAGTATTTATTTACAATGATAATTCCAAGCCGTTATGTAAGCTCCGATACCGGTTGACACAACTCCGAGATACCGCGATAAACAGCTGATTTTGGGAACGGCCGATGATTATTGCTTTAACGAATGATAAACGCTGCGAATGATAGTCGTTGTAATCGTTGCATGATATGGGAGACACGTGTATGGTGATAAGGATACGTTGACATGACGACTGGAAAATGAAAGAGTTTTTGTTTCGGAACTTGTCACCGGTTTCGTTTAGAACACGTCTTGTAAGATAGTTTATTTGTTAGGTTTGGTCTAATTATTATTACAAGTTCTTCTGTTTTCGTCATCATTCGGAATTCGTAACTTTAGGTGATTATAACTATAACTGCCGAAGATATTCGGAAAACAGAAAAAAGAGTACGTACGAATGAACATAAAATTTTCCAGTGTAACATTTAGGGGGGGGGGGGGGGGGGTTGGTACCGGGGTATACTCTTCTATTAATCCTGATGTAGGCTTTTTCGTGTATATTAGCAATGATGAATGATCTTCTATCCAAATACAATAAAAACGTTGACATTTTCAATCAGAGCGTTTTGAATTAAAAAAGGACGTCTTGGCAATCCTCTCTTCTGAGTGGATGACAAGTCACTGAATTGAATTGTATGATTTTGTGTGTGTTCTTTTGGTGTTTGATTTACCGCTTCAATATTAATTTATCAATTATTGCAGCGGTGATTGACCTATGAGTTTTATTAATTTTCGAGTAGGACTTAACACTTTTAACACTTAAATATATACATATATATTTTCTATAGCAGTATCGCCTGCTTAGCTTAATCAACTGATTAATTTTTAATAGGTTCAAAAAAAGAGAACGAGTTTTTCCTTGTCCAACATTAATCTGTTCTGACACTGTACTTAGTAGTAGGATATTTTTTGTAAGTTTGTCTAATACTTTATTTTGACGTTAAGCAAGAATGCAAGTAACAGTAGCTAGTCAACTTACTGTGAATAATATGAAACTGTGGTTTGAGGTCCCAAGGTGGAGTGCGCAGTGCAGTGTCGCGCAAATCGTTAAAATGTAATGCTCTGAGTGACACTGATGCATCTGTTATCCGCATGACGCATAACATCAGGCGAATGACTAGCTCCAACTCGTCATACATATACTTTAATAAAAACTTCGCAATCAACTTTTTAAATAGACTTGACAAAACATGTGGACTTTTTATAAGGATAAAGGTTATCCGAATAATAAAATGTATGAACCGCCTAAACCAAAAATAATATTATCCGTTTTCGGTTTGCTTCATAGTGTCATGTTATTAAATGAGTTACTTTTATATGGCTATTGATAAACCGCGTCTTATGCTCCTCTGCAGTACATTTTGACAGGTACTAGGTACGGAGATTAAGTGCGAACGTAGTATCAAAAAAATAATTTATTAATCTCTGTATCAGCGATACAGAGATTAATAAACAAATAAGTACTAATAATATTTTTTTAATTTAATTTATTGGTTTGTTGAAGACAGCCGATGATCAACAGGCAACCATAGAGCGGTCAGAATATGATGTGGCAAGTTGACACGTATTTAAAATAACCGGCCAAGTGCGAGTCGGATTCGTGCACAAAGGGTTCCGTACCATTCTCTATAAAAACGGCCAACGAAAACACGTTTGTTGTATGGGTGGCGGCAACAATAATAAATACATCATCCTTATAGAGTCTGGCTAATGAAATTAGAGTCTGAAATGCGCGGAAAATTTAAAAACATCAGTATGGCAGCCCCAAAGAAGAAAACTTGAAAATATTTATGCAAAACAGTAAAACAATATTTATTAAGGAATCAAAGTGAGTTGTTCCAAGTTTTCTGCTGCCATGCTGATATTTTTTAAATATGCCGCGCTTTTTCAGTCTCTACTATCATTAGCCAGACTCTAGGTACAGGGAATTAAATTAGGGTCCAGGATCTATGTATGTGATCGTTGGGTGTTTTTTTTTTTTAAAAAGACTATTACAGATGGGAATAAGTATCTCAATTACCTTCGTTAGCACATGTTTTATCAACGTATGATATTCCTTTCCAGATCGGCGCAGATGGTCGCCGGTCCCAGATATTCCTGGCGATGTCCACAGCGGCTGAGTTCCGCGACCACCTCTCCAGTTTCAGCGACTTCTACTCGTCGCTCGGACCGCCCAACCCGGACAATGTACCCGAGGATGGCAAGCTCAAGTCTGAGATGATGCTCAAGGTAACTTGGACTTTGTGTCGGTGGAATACGGTACATTCTATATGTGAATTTTGGCAGAATTTTGTCTAAACATAATTATGGTGCTCGTTTAAATATATTTTTCACACTTATTAACACTGTAGTGGCAGAATATTTATTTTTGGTCTTTTGTATCTCTCTATCTGAAATTGGTAAAAATAAAATAAGGGAAACACTGAGGGGTAGACAGTATTCGTTCTTCGAAGAATTGCGTTCAAAAGAGTCAAGTGCGAGTGAGGAAAGAGTGTGCTCTAGCTCAGTTTTACTAGCTAACCCAAGTCAGGAAGCTGTCGCTAGGCCCTTAAATGGTTCATTTCGACAATTTTGTGAGCCAGCGCCGCCAGCGAATGCAGCGTGTTGCGTCTTGGCCATATTATTGACAGCGCATCATGTGATAACTGCTCAGTTTATATAAAAATTCAAGCAGCGAGCAAGCGAGCTCGGGTGGGCTCGAATAACTGACAAACGTTGGTACCTACCTAGACGAACTTTGCAGAAAAGTCCTACTACATAGTAAAGCTTTAGTAAAGTTGCCCCCACTTTACTAGAGCATGACTAGACTGGACTATGACTACCTAACTTACCCCCGGTTTCTGGTATGTTTGTTAAAGTTAAACTCATGTCAACTTTGAAATAATGAACGCTCATTGGTTGCCGGTCTGTCATTGGCTTTTTTCAACCAACGAGCGTTCAGTATTCCAAAATTAACTAGAGTTTAACTTTAACAAACGTACCAGAAACCGGGGGATAGACTGGACTATGGCTTGACTTCTTGAAGCCTGAAAACAAAAGTTTTCAATCAATGTGTGCTACCAGTAATGACTTATGGAACTGAGACGTGGTCTCTAACTGTTGGCCTCATTACTAAGTTCAAAGTCGCGCAAAGAGCTATGGAGAGAGCAATGCTCGGTGTTTCTCTGCGAGATAAGATCCGAAACGAGGAAATCCGCAGGAGAACTAAAGTGACCGATGTAGCTCTTAGGATTAGCAAGTTGAAATGGCAATGGGCAGGCCACATCGCTCTTAGAACTGACAACCGATGGGGAAGAAAGGTTCTCGAGTGGCGACCACGAACTGGAAGACGCAGCGTAGGCCGGCCCCCCACTAGGTGGACCGACGACCTGGTGAAAGCTGCGGGGAGCCGATGGATGCAGGAGGTGAGCAGCCGCTCTAAGTGGCGCTCCCTGGAAGAGGCCTATGTTCAGCAGCGGACGTCTTCAGGCTGTTAATGATGATGATGATGATGATGGCTTGACTTTACGTTCTTTATCACGATGAAAAGTTCAAAATATTTGACACTGGCTAAACACACTGTGGAGTCAAGATATAAGAAAAAAAAGACGCGGTAGTCTGTCGGTAGTGTAAGGTGACGCAGGCTGGGTGCGGTTGCAGGACAACCGGCGGTACTACCTGGACCTGAAGGAGAACTCGCGCGGGCGGTTCCTGCGCGTGTCGCAGACCGTGTCCCGCGGCGGGCCGCGCAGCCAGGTGGCGCTGCCCGCGCAGGGGATGATCGAGTTCCGGGACGCGCTCACCGACCTGCTCGACGACTTCGGGGCGGATGATGGCGGGTCAGTACATTGCATACGCTTATACAAGGTCACCTTCAATTGGTATGTTATCCCGAAAGGGGGTAAATCTACACCCCAAGGTAGATAATGTTTCTTCTACGACTTTACTAAATTAATAGTTTTTCATTGAAGAAATGCCATGTAAAGTTTACGTTCGAAAATAGCCTTACCGCAGCTGGGTGGTTTAACTTCGTCCTTGACTGAGTGCACATAAATAAGTTACACGACCTGTGTTTAAATTAGAAATTTATAGTATCTTGTTAATTCTCGTAGCGTTCGCACGTGCAATATTGCGAGTGGATTTATTTTTTATCATGGAAGTTTGGAAACACCCAGTTTCAAATAAGAGTCTCACAACTTGTAGGGTATCATGGTCCCAGTCCCCCCATTTCGGAATAACATACTAATTCAAGGTCACCTTGTATAGGCTTGAAGTATATGGTGTTGGTAAATAGCAACGGTTGAACTCGCGTCAGTATACAAGGTGACCATGAATTGGTATGTGTTCCCGAATGGGCCTGGGACCATGATGGCCCACAAGTTGTGAGAGCCTTGAAACTGCGTGTTTCCAAATCTCCATGATAAAAAAATAAATTCACTCACAAAATTGCACGTGCGATCGCTACGAGAGTTAACATGATACTATAAATTCATTAATAAATGAGATGATTCATGATTAATTTTCATTAATTTCAGTAATGAGGAGATCCGCAGGAGAACTAAAGTGACCGATGTAGCTCTTAGGATTAGCAAGTTGAAATGGCAATGGGCAGGCCACATCGCTCGTAGAACTGACAACCGATGGGGAAGAAAGGTTCTCGAGTGGCGACCACGAACTGGAAGACGCAGCGTAGGCCGGCCCCCCACTAGGTAGACCGACGACCTGGTGAAAGCCGCGGGCAGCCGATGGATGCAGGAGGCGAGCAGCCGCTCTAAGTGGCGCTCCCGGGGGGAGGCCTATGTTCAGCAGTGGACGTCTTCAGGCTGTTAATGATGATGATGATAAATTTATTCCTAAACACAGGTCTTTAAACGCATTTATGTGCACTCGGTCAAGGACGAAGTTCAACCACCCAGCTGCACTAAGGCTATTTTCGAACGTAAACTTTACATGGCATTTCTTCAATGAAAAACTATTAATTTAGTAAAGTCGTAGAAGAAGCAATATTGTCTACCGTGTAGATTTACCCCCTTTCGGGATAAATACCAATTCAAAATCAGATAGTATTGATGTATATTAAACACAGTATTGTGCGCGTGCGCAGGTACAAGGGCGAGCTGCCGGAGGGGCGCCACCTGCGCGTCGACAACAAGAACTTCTACTTCGACATCGGACAGAACAACCGCGGGATATATATGAAAATCAGCGAGGTAGGTCCCACTCATATACACTCACTACAACGTCTTTCTGTCAGTGTTAGGTACGTAATTTTTAAATGAGTTGGTGCGCTGTTCATTAGTTTCAGGGAATACTTAATTTTCCGCGGTCAAATCTGATGGAAAGTGACGACGCGGTCTACAATAGTAAATGCTTGCCTAGGTACCTATTCACTTGAACTTGAAGAGCTGCATATTGTACTTATCGGGAAACAAAGACAATGAAAAAATTTTCCTTTCCTTCGCCGTTGCATTACAAATGTTGAGTCGACCCGCTTTGTACGAAGCGTAGAAATATCAACCATAAATGGATGGGTCTGCCCAATAAATTGCTAATACACCTTTGCTTGTAATTAACTTAATGCATAATTATTTATCTGCAGTCTCGACATTACTAATTATTGTTATGACAAATCATTAATTGTGACCACAATCACTTTTATTTGATTGATAAACTTATAATCGATTTTTGTTATGCTATCTTCTCCCGATAATGTCGAAGCATCAGATAGCCTCCAAACCCCACCTTAAATGGTCGACCCCGGCTGTGCGTCTAAACACTATTAGCCATGCGTCAAAGCCACAAGCGAGATGCAAGACTCACAGCCGAGGTTGACAGCGTACGATGTCTCACCACCGCTGAAACGAGCCATTCCATTGCAAGTCTGTATCCATGGAGTCGGTATGTGTTTCCATCTACGAGGTAGCTATGCTCTGGTTCGTAATTCCATGCACCTTTAACTTAATATCAATTTTAAAGCCTTTCCAACGCATCGAACATTTTATCATCCGGGATAATTAATATCACATCACTATTGCTTTTGTTTAATAAAACTGAATTTGTCAAAGAACAAGATGAAAGATATGCATCGAATTGCTAACCTCCTTGAAAAATCTTAAACTAGGTTAAGGTTAAATGTCTATGGATTTAAATAGTTTTTTTTAAATTAGTCACCCGTCTGACCCGTGTAGACCCTTAGTTTGCCTGTTCTATGAGATCTAAATTATCTGCCTGCCAAGTTTCATCCAAATCCATTCAGCGGATACTGTTACTGAGCTGTTTTATTTCAAGCTTTCACTCTCAATAATATTACGGAATCTGACTGGTACAATTTTTTTCGTCTGTCGATTTGATTAATATATTGTTTATTGTAATATAATAATTATTTTGTGACAATGTTATCTACATGAACCGTGGACAAAGATAGTTTGTGTTTTAAGTGTAGAATGCGATTTCGCAAACGTAATGCACGCAAAGTACGTTTTATTTATTTTTTTATTTAGGGCAAAGCAGCAGACTGGGCTCAGTGGAGTGATTTGGAAGAGGGCCTATGTCCAGTGGTGTAAAAATAATAACATAGGCTTATAATGATGATGATGATGATGGTAATCCTATTTGGTCGTCTTGTAGTTTAGAATGCTTAAAATATTTGTTTTGCCTTTATTGTCTACCATGTCTGTTTTTAATAATTTGTAGTCATGTGTTTGTTTTCACGTGTGATATTACAATAGATGTGACATGAAATTCTTTTATCAAATGATTTGACTGCACACAGTAATTAGAATATTGATGATTGATCAATTTAAATTTTTACTACTGTTACCGGGCGGCATTTTGCAGAATTGGAACTAAAGGAATCCGCAGGGCTTATTTACATTTGAACCTGGTTTGAACCATTTAACGTTTCACGCGGAAACTATTGTGAATGCTGAAAATTTTGCGCGGCGTGAGAAAAAGGTAATAGTGATTTGTAAGATCATTGGATTTAACGGTTTCTTTTTTTGTGAGATTGTCTACAGACACTACTAAGCCTAGCCGAATTAGGTACATTGACAATTGTAAATTTTAGTACAATACAAAAACAGTTAATTGAACACGAAAGTCTACAACAATGCACTTGGACGGACAGGAATGAAACAAAGTAATTGCAATTGGTTTTGTAACTAGATATTTCATTTTACGTCTTACGGTTAGAAAAATAGAAATATACCAATATTTATTTTTATTTTGTGACGAGAATCTTGAATAGAATATTTTATTCAATACTCAATACTCAATACTCATTTATTCATAAACTATGTTTACATGTCATAACAGGTCAATATGAGCAATAATAATAATAACAATGGTCGCAGTGTATATACAGCGTGTATACATCTACAGAAATAAAAAATAATAATTAACATAGAAAATCAAATAATAATATAGTAATAAATTACAATGTTCACCGTTAAATAATATGTCAAATAAAAGTTTAAATTATAATATATAAAGTTCGTTACCCACTCACTCACTGACTGACATTTTTGATCTCAGCTCCTGGAAGTGGTGGAAAAAAACCGAGTATGAGGTTGTATAGAGATGGGTCACGTGACCACCAGAAAAAGCTGACATCAGCAAAAAGTCGTCTCCTTGATGGAACTGGTCAACGGCTCTCGGAAACTATAAGTCGGATGGGTGACCTGTTCTAACTAAAGTTGTAGTAAACCTTGGGACGCTTGGAGAGAAATAAAAAAAAATAGGGGTTGCCATACAAAAAAATAAAAATTCCATACAAAATTGAAACGCTTATAAATCGGAAACGGTAAGAGGTAGGTGGGGTGTGTTCGACCAAATGTCATAGAGGAGGATGGGCGCTTTTGGATGGTCGTCATGAAAATCCAAGATGGCGGATCCAAGATGGCGGCCATTTTGAAAGTTGGTCCGATCGGGCTGATTTTTTGCATCGGGGGGTTTTTGGGGTCCCTGATTCCATATTTGAAAAAATATTTTGGATCCCGCCATTTTTAAAGATGGCTGCCATACAAATTTTTTTTTTCATTTTTGGCTCATTGTTTCTCGATACCTATGGTAAATTTTGATCCTATTTTTATAAATTTGTATGAAAGTGGACAATCGAAATTCAAAATATTTCATGAACTGGTCTTCTGACCTTCCATCATCGTGACCATCAACGGCCTGGCTAAACGATGTGAGATGGGTCATATGCGTTCTCAGGAATGTCATAGCAAACCCTGGGACGATTTTAGAGAAAATAAAAAAAAACCAAAATGGCGGAAAAAAAAATCTTCCATACAAATTTAAACCGGAAATGACGTCGAAACCATGATACTTTAGTATAAAGAGCTCGAACTAATATTGTTTGGAGGCCAAAAGAGAAAAGAACACCAAATTTTTTTATCAAAATGGCGGAAATTTTGGTCATAGCGGAAAAAAAAATTCTCCGATCCGGATCAAAATCGATATCTGACGGTCCCCAAGGATGCTGATCAACATTCTAAAATCAAATTTTGACATGCGCCATTTTTCAATAGGGTTGCCATACAAAGGTGATTTTAACGAAATATGAACTTTCCTTTTTTACGCCTCCAATATGAATGTAATAGAAAAGTTGTTTCGGGGGATCGAGTAAAGATGTATAAAGGAACAAAACAAAACACTAATAAAATAGATTTTTTTCAAGATGGCGGATGGAGACGTATCGACTTACAAAAAAAGTTATCCGATCAGAATCAAAATCGATATCTAAGACTCCCCCTAGATACTCAGTAAGAATATGGGAAAAAATTTTGATTCCGCCATTTTGAAAAATTTCATACATTTTACTGAACTTTTTTATGGATCTCCAATCCGTATGAAAATTGATATCTGAGTGTCCCTAAGGATACTGATTAACATGCTTTAGCTTCTTTTAGACATCCACCGTTTTTCAAAATGGCTGCCATACATACTGTCAAAATCACCAACGCGACGACGAGCGAAGCGAGGAGGAGCTTCAAACTACCTATCGCGACGACGAGCGAAGCGAGGAGGAGCTTCAAACTACCTACCGCGACGACGAGCGAAGCGAGGAGGAGCTTCAAACTACTTACCGCGACGACGAGCGAAGCGAGGAGGAGCTTCAAACTACTTATCGCGACGACGAGCGAAGCGAGGAGGAGCTTCAAACTACCTACCGCGACGACGAGCGAAGCGAGGAGGAGCTTCAAACAACTTACTGCGACGACGAGCGAAGCGAGGAGGAGCTTCAAACTACCTACCGCGACGACGAGCGAAGCGAGGAGGAGCTTCAAACTACTTACCGCGACGACGAGCGAAGCGAGGAGGAGCTTCAAACTACCTATCGCGACGACGAGCGAAGCGAGGAGGAGCTTCAAACTACCCAACGCGACGACGAGCGAAGCGAGGAGGAGCTTCAAACTACCTACCGCGACGACGAGCGAAGCGAGGAGGAGCTTCAAACTACCTACTGCGACGACGAGCGAAGCGAGGAGGAGCTTCAAACTACCTACCGCGACGACGAGCGAAGCGAGGAGGAGCTTCAAACTACCTATTGCGACGACGAGCGAAGCGAGGAGGAGCTTCAAACTACCCACGCGAGGAGGAGCTTCAAACTACCCATCGCTACATTTACAATGTTTTACTAATGCGTCCTTTTTAATTGATTTTAGCTTATCTAACTAACCTATCTTACCTAAGATCTAAATATTTTCGGGATCCTTGATTGAAATTGACATATTACTGATAAACAAAACAAAATGACCGCCATACAAAATTAAAACACGCACACAATCGGAACTTATAGAAGCCGACAAGGCGTGTTTGGACTCATAACAAAGGAACAACGGAGGCTTTCTCATAGACTTAAAATAATTCCAAGATGGCAGATTCAAAATAGCGTCCGATTTTATAGTAACTCAGATCCGGCTGATATTTTATATTTGGGGATTTTAAAAGAGGCTGATTTCAAATTTTGACCTTTTACATGACTGACAGCATTTTTCAAGATGGCCGCCATGCAAAAGTCAGATCAATTATCATTTTCTTTGAAAAATACCGCTGTTTTGTACTAATACTTGCAAAATTACAAGTTTAAAGTAAAGTATAACATTTTTATTAATACAACAGCCACGAAAACACCCACGCGGGCCGCTCGCGGCCCGCGCACGGAGCAAAATACTAGTATCAATATAAATTTAAATAAAACAATGTCAAGAGATAAAATAATACAATTTCCTAATTATACTAATGTCAAATTTGGCAATTATTTCAAGTAATACAGATACATTATTTAATTACGCTATAATTTCATAAATTCTTCGAAACTATAGAACGTTCAGTATTCAGTACACTTTATACTTAGGATCTACAATACTTTTAATATTAATTATTTGTTGTACCTAATATCACCTTGACTTTTATAAGTGCTAAAACAGCGTATTTGCAACAACATATAAGACATTTTCTTACTTAAAAAATAATCCTAATTATATAAAAAATAATAAAAAATAATAATAATTTGTTCTCATTGCCACCTTGTACTACTTGTAAACAGGCCTTACTTCATAGTAAATCATCTAGGTTGAGCCTCCCTCTTCTCCACCGATCATTCTTTTGTAATGCACCATCTTCAAAAGTTCATGAGACTAGCATGAAACGAACAGTGGCAGAATTGTGACAACCAGTCACAGAAGCCGTAAACCAAGAAGTCAAGTCAGTGCTTACTTAAGCAATGCTTTGAAGTAAAGGTGCACGGTGTTAAACCAGTGGTATAGCTATGCAGGTGGCGGGGAGACGGTTAACGCGGCGGTTGTCCGCAGGTGAAGAGTAACTTCCGCACCGCCATCACTGTCCCGGAGAAGTGCTGGTCGCGGTTCCGGGACATCCTCGCCGACTACTGCGACAAGATGTGCCGCCCGCACCATCCGCATCAACCGGACGATCATCAGGTAACCGCCGATTTCCCTTATTTTTTAATGATTACCTATTCTAAGAAAATAATTTTTACTCGTTCATGTTTTGTAGTAGTTAAATAGCATATTTTGTTATGAATAGGCTCGCGTTCAGCTGCAGTCTCACATTTTTTACATTGAACTTGTAGCATTTCCATGCTCTCACCTGATGGGAAATGACGATTCTATGAAGGTGTAGCAAGCTAGCTAACTTAATATCCAATCACTCTTTTCTTGAATACTCCCGAATCATATTTAGCCGGGAACGCACTGGTACGAATAGGTGGTATTTCGACCATCAAGGGGTGGCGCTTAGCGTTTAATTGAGAATAGAATAAACGTATATTCATGTCAAAGGCACACAAAAAAAAAGAATCGCAAAATATACGCAGTAATACAAAAAAAGTGTTGTTTGCCCGTTGCCACGAATCGGTCGATGGTGTGGTAGTGGAATGGTGAAGTGACCATGCAGGCTTACAATGGTGCAAATGCTTGCCTAGATCAATTCACTCGTGACTTGAAGAGCTCCAGATTGTGATCTAAAAGTCTAAATATTGAAATTGGTCAACACTTACTGTCTTTACTAAGGTGAAGATACTTTTTTCCTTGTGTTTTTCAATAGTATCGATGTGAGTGAGTATGTTTGTATGTGTCAGGGCGGAGGGAGTGTGGGGGGCGCGGGGTGCGCGGGGGCGGGGCCGGGCGGGGGGCGCGGGGCGCCGGTCGCCAGGGATATTGTGAGTGCATCTCTTTATACAAGGTGACCTTAAATTGGTATGTTATCCCGAAATAGGGGGAACGGGACCATGATACCCTACAAACTGTGAGAGCCTTACTTGAAACTGGGTGTTTCCAAACCTCCATGGTAAAAAATAAATCCACTCGCAATATTGCAAGTGCGATCGCTACGAGAGTTAACAAGATACCATAAATTCATTTCTAAACACAGGTCGTTAAACTCATTTATGTGCACTCGGTCAAGAACGAAGTTCAACCACCCAGCTGCGCTAAAGCTATTTTCGAACGTAAACTTTATATGGCATTTCTTCAATGAAAAACTATTAATTTAGTAAAGTCGTAGAAGAAACATTGTCTACCTTGGGGTGTAGATTTACCCCCTTTCGGGATACCATACCAATTCAAGGTCATCTTGTATAAGTTTCAAACAAGCAGGCGGCCCACTTGATGGTAACTGGTCACCGCTGCCGACGAACACACATCCTGTCGGAAAACCCCCAGCTCAGCTAGCACGGACGCGCGGACGGTAGACAAAATTGTCTTCCCCCGTTTCATGTCACTTTCTTCATACTGCTTGTCAAATGGAGTAAATAGGGGAAAGACAACTTTGTCTACCTTCCATGCTCACCCAGGAGGAGCAAGATCATTCTACGTCTTGCAGGTTTGTGGAAGGCACAAATCATCGCCCCACACCTACTCACTGCTGGGTCTCTCGAGACTGTCGCCCGTAACATACCGCAACAAGTGCGGGTTCGTTGTTGACAGATGTCTTATGATGATTAAAAAATGTTGGTTACCTCAAGATATTTTTTATTCGCCGTCGTAAAGTGAGTGCAAATTCTGCAAGTAGTTTGAATAGTGAAACGACGAAAGTCACAGAATGTCTGCGACCTGCCGTAAACGTAATGTATATATAACATGTATAAACATTATTTGTATAAATAACTAACCCCATCAAAAAGCAACCCTCAACTAGTGATTCTGTACTTCGGACTGAATTCTACTCACTTCATAGAGGTTAAAACATTTTATACTAGAATTACTGAATGTGCAAGAACTTAGGAAAATTGCACTTATTTCATTATTTTTTTTGAGTATTTCGTGACTAATAGAGTTTTAAACTGTCGTGATCAGAAACAATCGAAACGGACCAATGACGTTTTTATTACGAATAATTATCCCGTAAGTAAGGAAACCAATTGAAAGAATATTATTTGTATACATTTCAGGACACATTCACAGGCAGCGCGCCAAATCGGATTTGATTCCCGGGCGACCTTCTCTCTACCGATCCGCAGACCCCGAACGCAAACTCACCGTATCTGTAGCGGCAGTGCCAGCGGCAATGCCAACGGCAATGCCAGCGGCAGCCCTCTAGAGACAAGACTATAGGACTAACTAATTTTATCATTCAAATTCAAGGGAACTCGCTGAAAACCCACTGCTATACGACGTGACACTTTTTGACATCTCATGCTGACTCGTAGGATGAACCGTGTTCTTGTTAGCGGCAAAAGTTACGCCTTTTTCTGTAGCAGTCTGTCGTCAGCGGTTCTAAGCGAGCACGTGTTGTCTCGCTCGCACGCTCGATAGCGGGCACGTGTTGTCTCACTCGCACGCTCGAGTGTCTCGTCACGAGTTGCACTCGAGCGCACTTGAGTTCAACAGCTTTATTAAATATGTGTATATAGTATTTTACATAATTATACTAGTATGTATTCGGCGCTACGGTCAATCGGGACATTCCTTTCGAGGCGTTTTCTTTTCAAAATTGTTTTATAAAGTGGCTTGGGCCACACCGGATCTTAGGGCCGAAGCGCTCGGGAGCCGCGGCCGATATCGACCGGTCTCCTTTGCCTTTCGGCCGCATAGTTGTTAAGGTATTGTGATAAAAATGTTTGAGCTTTATTATTATTTCTTTCTCGTAATAATCAAGTATTAATAAGTAGCGCCGTGAGAGGATGCGTAGTCGTCGAACCGTTTCTCTATGTGGTACTAATGATGTTTGCACCTTGACAGATTTATTATTTGTTGATTAATCGATTACTTATTATTGATTGTGATGGGAACGCAGCGGTGGGGGGATGTCGGCGTCAGTTACTGACGGTGTTGCCAGTGCAGCGTTAAACCATTATTTTAAATCGTTGAAATAAATTGTGCGACTGCGCGAAAGAAACGTGCGTCGCCCGCCGATCTCTTCGCGCATGAAATCAAATTTCAAAATTTTTACACACAATTATTTGTGGCCTTTAGAATTAATAAAAAACGTTCCCTCTGAGAGAGGCGCTCGGATTAACTAAGCTTGAAGCTTGTTTATTTTTTTAAAATATCATGTGTGTTTTTTGGCAAATTTCTTGTAAATAGGGTTACTTTCGGCAATTGATTTGTAACGAGTTAAGTACGAACGATGCGATGGTGGAACTTAAGATTCCTGATTTTAAGTCATTATTTTGTTACGTTACCGCGATACTCTGCCAGATATAATTTGCCAATCTTATTTGGCCATTAAAATGCAATTATAGAACACGCCTGGCGGATTCGTGTAACTGACATAATAAAAAAAGCCACTTATCTAGTTTGTAGGTGTATGAGTTTTTTTAATATGAATTATTTAATTATAGTTTTTTGTCTGTTTACACTTGATGTACGGCACGGGTGTGTGCGGGGGTTGGTTCCGGTTTTTCATTGCATGCATACTCGCTATATTTTTTGCTTGACAATATTAAAACCGTAAAGATAAATGATACCTAATAATAATTGACGAATCAATACATATAGCATGAATTTTACGTTTTTGTATCCACAGCTTTAGTTCGCAACATTCACTGAACGGAGCTGACCCTATTCTATATAAGGCACCGGGTGTTTACAGGGGTTGTTTCATATTATCCACTTTTGTTTGACCTCTCTCGCTTTGATAACTACACTGTCATTCAGGTCTAAGAAGTCGTCTATTGTCAATTTTGAAAATTTCGGATTTTATCAAATGTAAATTATTTTAAAATTGATAATCTCAATAGTTGCCAAGGTCTCGTGTCGATATCGCCAAAAGAACATGAGACATTAAAAAAGCTATCACGGACTACTGAAAAAAAAAACAATAAAGCTTGATTTTAGACCACACATGCTCAATAAATTCAACAAAAATCGTTTACTCTAATGAAAATAAAAGGTAGCCAGTAGTTTGAAACTTTTTGGAATAGAACTTTGTAAACCAAATCGTTAGAAAGCGCGGGGGGTCAGGCTAAAATGGCCATACTCGAATCATTTAGATAAGTGACGCACTGCTGTGATACTCTTGTAGGCGTACGATCCGAACGATTTTAAACGTTAAAATTGTATAGGATGACACGGGCGCGGCTGCGACTCTCTTATTTGGTAGGGCTATGTCTAAAGTGAACCAGTAGGGAACTTTTCGGTTATCAACAAGGCATTGAGACTTGATATACGTTTCTGGGGGTGGGTCTACCTGCCACCAAGATTTTGTGTTCTCTAGGAGAACAATAATTTATTAATAAAATGACGATTCGATGACAAAAAGAATGAAAATTATTACAATTAAAACTGAATTGACTTACTCAAGGTTGAGTATTATGTAGCAAAATCTATTTATATATCATCGTTTTTCCAACATTTAAATCTTCTGACTTTCTGTTCGAGATAGGTAACATTTTGTTGTTTAGTTTAAGGGTAAAATCACTGCCATTAGAAAAGACAAAAACTATAGTTTGCCTTGTCTAAATTCTTATCCGCCTATATGTGCGAGTGAGAGCGCACTACGCGGTCGCGTCCGTGTGGGTAGGTTAAGTTTGGTTATGTAAGCACCCTGTGTTTAATGCCTTTTGGAGAATTATTAGGGGAAACTTATTGATGACGGTGATTAACATTCTGCTATTCTTTGGAAGTTACAGGATAGTGCCACGTTACTCTAATACACCTTATTTTTAGTACTCAATAGATTAAATTTCTATGACTAGTTCATTTGGCAATATCTAGTTCCCCTAATAATTCTCTAGTTGGCGCAGAAGTGTATGCGTGCGTGTGTGCGTGTATATATGTATGTAAGTATATATGAGTGCGCGGGACGCAGTAGTCATAAGTTCAGAACTACATCAGGCGTCAGACGTGCCTTCAAACTTACTTTACTAATGTATTTATGCATTTTTTTGTTTTCATTATTTTTTATTACGACTATAATAGCTGCATCGCTCCGGGAGTGTTTCACCTTTTATTGGTAGGTTATGCGTGCGATCGGCGCCGGTGACGACGCGGCGCAGCACCGCTGCTGCTTTGTTTTATTTACGTCTTGCACATGCCTCTGGATACATGCTTACATCAGAGAAAATCAAGAATCCTAACTAATTATATTCCGTGTCAATTAATAGTCACTGTCATAGTCCAGAAATCAATCTGTATACTCTGCATATGGTTTGCAGCTTCAACTAGCTCATGGCATCTATCCAGGACATGTGAAACAGACGACCCTTGTTGTGTCTTATTTCTATTCATCGCTAATTAAAAACCACATCGCGATCCGTTACAAACATATTGTTTTTTAATATGAATATGATATGCACCGAATAATGTTATGTTATTTAAATCGGGTTCCAATAACCGTTCCTCAAACAAAAATCTATTAATGCTTTATTTTATTTCTATTTGTTATCTGAGTTAAGATTATTGAAACCCGAATTACACTTCAGTTACGCTTCTCATTTTATTCCTATTAACCGAGTCAATGTAGTTGTAAACTCGATTTAAGCAATTTAGAGTCAGTCGAAGATTATCACCATGTTGATATGTTGCCTTTTGTATGTTTAATGCAAGTTGTATATGTTTATTTTGTTAGTTTTTTGCCTTGTGCCGCTGGTCCTGGCCTCGTGGTTCGTTGTTTCGAATGATTAAGAAACAGTCTGGCCCGAGAAGGGATAAAATCAGTTTCCTGCTTCATATTTATCTCGACGATATCGTATTGGCAACGAAAGCAAACTTATACCCTCCGCGTCTTAACACAGCGAACGTTCATTGTTTATGCAAATATTATTTTACAAACGGACGCAGATGCATTATTTTTAAAACTATTAAAGAGATTTAAGAGATTCTTAATGCAATAATGAATAATGCAGGAAGCGCGATAAGATTCAGTTAAGCTGTTTAGTTAACTCAATGTAAGCGCGTGCCAGATTTTCACATCACACCTAATACTTTATCTCGTAAATTGTTTCGAGATATGCAAAGTGCGTGTCCTTTTAAAGTAAAATAGTTTTATCTTTTAAGAGTAATAGAAATAGTTGTATGTTAGACTGCATCCGCGAAATCAACGATACTTAACAACTGTACAAGATGCAATCTAACAATCCTTAAGTAGGCTAATTTACAGTACATTTTCCTCTGACCATAAGTCTTTAAAAATAGTTTGACATAAGTTGGGACGTCCGAAAAAGATACAAATTAAAAAAAATACCTATATTAAAGATCATTTCTCTATAAAAAAAATATAGAAGTATATAGACGGGGGCGGCGTGGTCTCATTTTTATCGTAAGTTTAGGGTAATTTTCTTTTTAATGGGAGTTGGCTGGCAAGTGTTAGCTAGAACTGTAGGTCCTAGTGATGTGTGTAGACAGAATAGAGCTAGCTCCCAGCGGTGGTAGCTTGTTCCTTAGGGTGCGAGGGAGCCGTGCGAACTACTCCGTGTTTCGTATCGCTTGTCATGTCATTCAGAAGGCTTGCGGGGGAGCGCCACGCACTTAGTTTCATTACTGATGCAGTAAACTGGTCTCCAAAACGACCGTTACTAAACTTTAAATTTAGTGTAACTAAAATACTCTTCAATCTGGCAAGCGGCATAATATCTAATGATCTTTTATTCAGCTATTGACCTCATTGTGATAATACCTTGGTTGTGGCCTAATTAGAACCATTCATTTACTCGATTCTAGTACTACCCGCTGCGTGCGCTTCCTCGCAACTAGTGGCTTAATTTAATAAACAAATTTATGGTACAAAATGTAATTTTAGTTCCATAGATGTTTAAGATCTACAGAATTTATATTTAGATGAAGATTTAAAAGAGTATTTAATCCTCCCGCCGGTTGTGCTGGCTGAACATTATGTCAATATATAGATATATTTTAAAGAGATATAACATTTAATGTTAACTAGTATATGTTGTGAAACTAGTTCTGTGTGAGTTCAATTCGTCGGCAATAGGCATTAGTTGTGTGTGATTCGTGGAATGGTTTGGGAATTTACGTCGTCTATTGAAATCGTACGGTTGTTTCGGCCCGGCGGAATTACTTTTACTTTTCTCATAGTCCCACATAATTGAGAATGTGAAAACTCACCAAGGTGGTTTGGAGAGTTTTTGGACAAAGTCAACGTTTAGATATTGATGATGATATCTTAACTGACTCGAGAGCCAGCTCCCAGTCCAGATGGTCTAACATGCGCACCGCGAGAATACTTGTCGTCGCTGCTAGAGTGACACACACTTAGCCGCTACCATAGCCTTGTCACGGTCTCTCATGAGATAAAGTGTCGAGAAACCTTTGTGGCGGTGCGCATGTTAGCATGGCAGGTGTACCGTGCCCCATCCTTCCCCGTGTCCTCTTCTCCTCCCATATCATTATGTCAATGGTCAAACACGGTACACTCAGAATATTTTCTTAGTTGGGTTTAGTCTCTGCCGGTCCGATCATGTGAGCGCTGCCGCGTGGCCGAGTGCTATAGTGCTGCTCCTGTGATAACTCGCCTGCCTACCCTCGCCCCTCACCCTCCCTGTTTTATCTCACCCCTTTCTAGTACCTCTTCTTGTAACGATTCTTATGCTCTTTCGTATTTCGCATCAGATCACGTCTTCATAGCTTAGTCATCAGTAGTTTTATTCGGTTTACCGATCATTTTTATAGTTCTACCCGCAATAACTTAAAACTTCTAATATGTTCATGCCGTCCTTTTGTCTGCTTATTGTGCTCGAATATAGTTTGTTTTGTTGGTCGAGTGATGGTTCGTTGTGCAGTTTGGTGTGATAGTCAATTACTACATGATATTCATTGTGATTCATTATACACGGCTCCCATGTCACACTCCCCTCTATGTATCAGCTTGTATAAAGTTGTATATCAGCGCCATCTCTTATTCATATTAGTAACTATTTGAATGGTCGTCGTTCCTATGTTGTTCATGATATTGTTTATTACTGTTCATGTTTTAGTAGTTTTTTTCTGCCGCAGATCATATTATTATATTCTTGTGCAATAAAAAGTGCCTCACTGTTTACAAACTCAGACATTTTATAGTCATATTCTCCTTTCTGATCTCACTAGAAACTGTTGTTGTCTTTCACGTTAGATTGTTGTTATTGTATGTTGTTCGTTTGTAGTGTGACATGGGCGCCCCTCCCGCGCCGCCCCTCGTCCCACTAATTGTTAAATAGGTCACTATAGTTACGGATCGAATCAACTATAAAAAAGAAATATAAAATATTAAAAAAATATAAAAATAATTCAGAGTTATAATAGTACGTTAGTTTTAATTATATTTCTGATATTAATTGATGTTTTGCTAAATGATAATAATATATCTGTGCGTTACGTTTTGACAGCGTGGGTGTTATCGCGTAGCATCCGTCGCACCACACATAAACACAATCATACAAACACAAACACACAATACATAATACTGCAATACCATTATGCTGTGACACCATTTGTTTTTAAACTGTTCCAGATACACTGCAAATAGCAATGTACCTTGATAACATTCACTAGAAAAATATGTTTTAACATTGGCTTCTATGTGCATCAGGGGATGTCCTCCTTTTTGTCATATTTTTCTAGTGAGATTCTGACACCAATTAACCGCCACTATTTAAACATAATACTAAACGAATGACCTCGAAATTCATATATTTTTACATATAAGCAATACCACAGTACCTGAAAATTATATAAAAAAAATATAATATAGAAAAATATTGTAATAGTACGGAAAATAGTGGTTGGACAAAAATACATGACGGTTTCGATGAGCAGTAACACATAGCAGTCAGGAAAAACCGGGTTGGAGTTTGCAACGTAATGGATCGGCTTCAGTTCACGGTTTCATAACGTATGTTTTCAGTTGAACGGTTGAACGGACTAGGCTTTCAGGGGTTTGAACGTAACGTTCGATTTCGGTGTGAATTTCGAATGATCTTTTGAAACTCCGCTCTAAAATGTACTGTCCGATAATAGATGCGCTCCCAATTGCGGAATCGGAAATGTGAAATTGGGACCGTTGTCCGTGATCGGTCAGATTCGTCGGCGGTTGACAGGTACACGGGGCGGGCGGGCCGGGCCCCGCTAGTGTAATGTAAAACGGTTGAAGGGATCACAAGCGAGGTGATAGGCGTAGGAATAGGATAATATCTCGATGTGACCGCCGCGAGCAGCCCGCAGACACGCGGCGTCGATCCGAGTGCTACATTACGAGTGATGGATTTGAGACTGATGTCTTTTATAGCGTCTATTGGCGCGTATTCGTTGAACTATCGAATGTCGTGGAACGAAACGCCTTGGAGGGCCGGGACGTCTGCGTCTGCTCGCGTCGGCTCCTTGAATGAATTGTAAAGGACGTGCCATACACGTTTGCAACGCTGCAGTTGGCAATGCCGCTTCATTAGCGGTGCTGCCAACTGGAGGGACACTGAACGGAAACGAACAGTGTTATTCTTGTTTTTCTGATGTTTGTAAAAATCGTTCAGGTATCGTCAGTCAGAAAATGATTGAAATTGTAAGATAGGGTACCCTTAAGTACGTCCATGAGGGGGAGGGAGAGATTCGTGTCATTTAAACTGTTAGAATTTTGTTTTAAAGTATGCGATAAGTGAGCTCCGTCGCTCGGCCGAGTGCGGTCGCGTGGCGGCGGCAGGTTGGGCGCTGGACAGGCGAGCGTCGAAATGTATAGAAAGACTCGAGTAATATCACGGGAGCTATGTTGGGGAGGGGTGAACAAATACTGCCAATCGATTGTAGTTTATACGTAATGGGTAAAAATGATTTGTAGATTAACAATTACGAAATATGTCCTATAAATATTTTATGTATAGTATCAGTATGCGGTGGCTTGGTGTTGTTCAAATATTCACAGCAGCGGAACGAGGCTCGGTGTGTTTGAGCGGTGTTCGGTTTTGTTTGTGCCTTCTACTCATCACTATATCGACAATAGATGTACTACGGTTTATTTCGTCAGATCGAACGAGTTTTTGGACATAATCGGCCACCACGTAAATGTTTTCTTTAGGGAGGCGATGGATACATTCAAACTGTGTTCTGTAGTGTACCGAAGCGACAGGGCGAAATGTAGATAGGTTTGCACTTGACGCCGCCATCTTGTGCGACTGCCGCGGGGGACGCCATCTTGTGAGCGGCGGGATCACAAAATGGCGGTGGATGATGTAATTAAGCGTGGACGGACGTTCGCGGAAGGAGCTAAGTTGTAAAAACTAGAACGCAATATAAATATTGGTTGTTAAGCTTAGCGGTGACGGCATATTGGGTCGTGTGTATGCAGAGGGAGGGATGAGACGAGACGGACTTGCGCCGGGCGCCGGGTGGCTCTCGGCGCCCGACTCGCAATGGATTAGTTGGTAAAGTTTTGATATCGTAAAGCGTATAACTGTGGGACTGATGGGCTCATGTGATGAGGATAAATTTTTTTGGGACTTGTATTTTTCTTTTAATTCTAATATTCTCAATTCGTGTATGACACGGCTCGCTTCTTGAGACTGGTTTGGTGTGGGACGGAGGCCGGTTCGCGGACGATTCCACGAGAGTACAATCAGATTTTCTCTCAAATGGAATATGTCGTCGGTTAGCTGGCTTCCAAGGCGTTCTCGGTGTAACATTTACAGCTTTTGTCAGCTTCATAATATCACCTAATTAACGATTAGAGGAAAGTTAATGACCAGTTTTGTACGTATTGAAAGGTGACGGGTGTTTGGCAACGCTCGCGCTGCTGGAAATGATGCGAGGAGAGCGCCGGTGAGATTTTGTATCCAAAGATTGTAGTGTGATGTATAACTTCCTATAAATTTATTATTGTACTAGTATTTTATATACACGTTTGTTATTATACTATTATTTGACACTAGTTGGTATCGAAAGTGTAACGAACATTTCAGGAGATCTCCAGATCGAATTTTTGTATTAATTAAAGTTTTAAATAAATGTAAACGATGGCAGTCACCTGAACACATCAGAATGATAAATACTCGATCGTTACCGGTGGGAACGGCAGTGTCTGTAAAATTGTTTTGATATGTATTTTCGATGTTTTGGAATGTTTGGGTATCTGCGCTCGAGAGTTTAAAACAAAAGTCTGCTAAGCAATTTTCGACTTTAACTCGGGCGCGGAGAGTTTATATCGTATGGGTAAGGGTGGCAGTCAAACTGCAGCTAGAAGATGGTGCTTGTGTGTACTTACGATGGATATCATTATGTTATTTTCTATTATAAAAATAATCTTTGTAAAACTTTTGTTTGTGTGGATCATTTAATTTTGTCAACGTAACTAACTTTGTGAAGTCAACACGTTCGCGATTGATATGCGCGCCATCTGTTAGTGTGGTGGGAAGTGTGTCCGGATCCGGACGTGTTGGTGAGCCCGCGACTGAGCGACTGGATGTGTGGTTGTGGCGTGGACTCGCTCGACATACACAAGGCGGAATATTGGTGCGCGACTGCGACGCGCGGTGTGCCGTAGGAAAGTTTTACGATAAATGGTGAAAAAAAATAAAGAAATTACAAAAAATACTGTTGTTATCGTTATTTTCTACTCCTGTTTCCTGCTGAGCTAGCATGCACACCGTGATGTATCTCACGAATATAAACTAAATCAGCAATAGAAAATTACACAAACCCCAAAAAGAAGAAGTCAAGATCTAAATGTTATTGTCAGTACTGATTTAGTAGTGAAACCTCAAAGTAACTTTTGTGATTTAAGTAATTTTTGCCTCTAAATCCTATTGGATTGAATGCGACGACAATCAAATCATGCTTGCTAGGCCGGCGAGCTTTCCCCCTATCAATCAATTTGAGCCTTAACTTATGAACGAATTTTAACCAAGACGCATTGAAAATGTCTACTTGTAGCAAAGACTTTTAAGACCTATGTAATAGGGGGAATTCTGTGACTTGTAGGTACAATAAATAGTCCATAAACTTCGCCATTCCATTGTACTTATTGCAGTTTTTGATATTTTTCTCTTGTTTAGCCAAGCAATCATAACACTTGATACAGGCCTACTTAAAAAAACAAAAAGAGAAACTGCAGGAAGCCACTTGATCCCTTGATCAAAGAACCGAGAGTCGGAGATCTTTTGTAAAATGAAAATAATGGTGCACTTGTCTAAGCGCAGAGTCAATTGAATTAGTGAATGAGCGAGAGATCAAACATTCGAATCGAGGACCTGAAGTAGGGAGGGTAAGGCTTTCTGCCGGTGGACTCTAATATTTTTATGGTAATTAATAATAAATAAATAAATATGTGTGGACATTTCACACAGAGTAAGATATCGAAATAAGATTTAACCATGATTTAACAGTATACTTGCCTATAAAGAATTAAAAGCACATTTCGTAATCTGTGTTAAAAGTTTCAAAAACAAGAAGCGAGTTTTTTAAACGGGTTTAATTCTTGGTCTTCTTGGGTGTTCCCGTTGTCGCCCTAACGGGATTTTTTTCTTTGGTCTCTACCGAACCTTTACATCGTCACCGGGCAGGGAGGCGGGAATAGTGGGCGTTCGTGTCGATGGCATTTTTTACATACCTACATCATCTTTGAACTGAAAATCTATCTACCTATCACGGTTCATGAGATACAGCCTAGTGATAGACGGATAGCGGAGCCTTGGTAGGTAATAGGGTACTCTTTCGGTACGGAACCCTAAAAACTGAAACCTTAGGCTTATGAAGTAAGTCATTCTTTTTAAATAAATATGTGTAAACAAAGCATGTACTATGGGAACCAGATAACTGATACAATACTTAGCTTAGATACTTTTTGTTTGTAAATACATATTTAGCTCGTAAATGGTGGCGAGCGTAGAGAGGATGCCGGGTGTAGTCGAAGTTGTAGTCGTAGTTGTAAAACTACCGGATCTATTCCACGAACAGTCTTATAATTGCCGTTCAGTAAAACCGATATTTACATCACACAATTTGGCTCTCTAGCCACACGAGCTATTTTATACAAATTAATTATATATTATTCGCGGAGCGACATGCGCGCTCGCGACGATGAGGATTCGGAAGACCCTTTTTTGTGGCGCCAGAGGGCGCTGCCAAACTATGGAATCCGTTCCATAGTTCGTTCTTAATATTAAGCTACTTACACAAACACATGGAAACGCAGAGAATATAATAATACCAATATAGTGGCGCGTACACACGCCACACATATATAGAATAGGTACAATATAACACCAAGACACAGAACAAAAATCTATGTTCTTCACACAAATGTTTGTCCTGGGTAGGAATCGAACCCACAGCCCTCAGTCCAGAAGGCAGGGCTACTACCAACTGAGTTATCGGGCCCGTCCCGTTTTTAGTTAGGCAGGCACCTTCCTATAAATTATATCAATAATTAGTGCTCCTGCAGGCAATATTTGTGTCAAAACACGACTTTGGTATTTGGTTACCTATAAGTAGGTAGACCTAAGTATTGCCTTCTTATTTATTATGTAGGTAGGTAGGTTTCATCTAGGTTTAGGTTTATAAATAAGTATAATTCCTCGCTTTTCATAGATCATAAGTGTTTATAAACCCTCGCCTTTCATTAAAAAGAAAGCATAAGTAATTAAGATTTCAACGCCACCGTTCAAGCGGAGAGTCCTTCCCTTCTGATGCAAATGGAAGCGGCCGCGGCAGGTTCATTACCATAGCTTTGATGACGAGTCGAGTGGTGTGCAATGTGCAGTAACCCGGTTATTGTAAACATTGGGTCTAGGCATATACCTAGAGTAGGTAGGTACCTATACATCCTTGCTAATAGTAGGGACTTAGGGACCTATTAGATCATCATTAACAGCCTGAAGACATCCATTGCTGAACACAGGCCTTCCCCAGGGAGCGCCACTTTCAGTTGAGCGGCTGCTCGCCTCTCGCATCCATCGGCGCCCCGTGGCTTTCATCAGATCGTCCGTCCAAGTGGGGGACCGGCCTAAAACCTATTAGCCTAAAGACCTATTAGATATCGACCCAATGAGTCAAGCTGTCGCTTGGGTAGGTCCTACCTAGATCTCGCGAGTTGTCTGTTTTTGCATAGCTTAAAAACTGAAAGTAATAAGTATTTTTTTTATACTTTACTTAACTGCTAACACAATTAAAACCCATCTGGCACTAGAAACTTACGTACAGCAAACAAGCAGCCAAAGCCTACGTATTTTTTCCTTCAACCTTTGATTCTCACTGGAAGCTCGTCGATGCATAGGTAATGTCTAGTGATCAAAGGGTCGCCATCGAGTGCCCGCTTCCATAATAACGTTTCCTTTGCGGGAGACAACTGTGACGTCACTCCTTATAGAAATAAGGGCTGGAGTTTTTGTTTAGTTTGATTGACGGAGATTTTTATTTGGGGCGAAGGATATAAGTACCTACCTACCTAGGTAGATATTTGTAGATACAATACTTTTATTATGCAATTTGGCTTGGCTATTTCGCCAACAACAGACAGACACACACGAACGGCTTAACATTAATAAGCTGTAGGTAGGTGATTGAATAACCGGCCAAGTGTGAGTCGGTCTCGTGCACGAAGGGTTCCTCTATAAAAACGAGCAAAAATATCACGTTTCTGATGAACGGCACAGCGGCAACAGAAACCATGATGAAAATTCTGTAGACTGGTGTGTATAGGTACCTATTACTGTTTCAACTCTAAGTAGTAGACCTAAACACTCACTCACATCACATTATGGAATAGGTATACCTATAGGTAAGGTATACCGAGTAGCTACCTAAAAGTTCTAATAAATTAGGTAGGTACTAAACTTAGGTAAGTACATAACAAAGGGGCTAGGGTCAAATGGTCTGGGTAGTACCTACAGAGATTTCTGTAGGTAGGCTTAGGTAATAGGTAGGTACCTAACCAGAATAGTAAAAGGTAAGTAAGTATACCCTGCTGCAAAGGT
This sequence comes from Ennomos erosarius, assembly GCA_963580505.1. Classification (NCBI taxonomy): domain Eukaryota; kingdom Metazoa; phylum Arthropoda; class Insecta; order Lepidoptera; family Geometridae; genus Ennomos; species Ennomos erosarius. Next base: position 9,646,635 of record OY757002.1, on the reverse strand, counting down.
ACTGTTAAGTACCTACTTCAATAGCAAGTAATATTAATGTCAGAGAGATGACGAAGCAATCATTTTCATTTTTTAGAGATGGAGATTTTAATTTTCGTGTCTGTCTCTACAATCTTTCTCTACTCTACCATCCTACATACAAAACGCGACTGGCAAGCGTCTGTAAACATGCCCCACAGACTAACCTAATGAGAGCAAGCGGGACACACATACGCGCTACATGCAGCCGTGAGCAAGACAACCGTATGTGGCGGTCGAAAGCGCAATACCTCCCATACAAGCCACGAACAAGACAGAGATACGCAACACGCTTTGGTTAAATAAAGAGGGGTATAGGTGCTCAGTGTGGCTCGGTTAATAATTTAGCAGCGACCGCCCTTTTGGCGTTCCTCTAAAGCCTTCGTACATCGATTTGTAAAAGTTTGTTCATTAATGTTAGCGACAGGTAGGTATTTCTACAGAGTAGGTATGTTTCTGGAGATTGGAATAGGTAGGCAGGTACCTACTGTAACGATCCAGGGTGTCTCGTGACGTCACAAATATTAGAAGGTTTTCTCAATTATAAATATGTTTAAATAAAATAATTTTACGAGTAAGTAATAATCCAAAAATAAAGCAAATATTGGTTTGATACTGCATTAACTGGTATAGGACATAGAGATAGGTGTAAAAGTAGTTATTTAAACGTAAAATGAGGTAATATTAGAAAGCATAAAACCTCTTTAATTATATTTCATACTAAAATCGCGAGCTAGCAGTCAAGAATGTGTCAAAGATTTTTAAAAATGATTGCAGATTGGGAGTTTACTAGGAAAGAAAAAAAAGAAAAGATTGCAAAATATAGTTTTTTCCAGGTTTATTGTATTACTAAAAGATGAAAAGAAATCCATGGAGTGAAGAAAATCAATCAGCAAGAAGGAACGGAGCAGTTCTATTTAAAACAGGAATAATGAATTAATATTACTTAAGACCATCAGGTTCAAAGGGAAGTACTTCGCTATATTTAGTCTGTGGAAATTGAAAGGTGAAATCTTCTAATTCATTGTTTAGTAGGTGTAGTTCTTTAGTATTTGAAGATATACACGGACGGAAAATGTTTGCTGCTGAGCGAAGCGCTTTCCTGGTAGGTTGATGTTGAGTGAAAATGCTTATTGTAGGACAATATCGTTGTGGACATCACGCTGAGCGGATGATCTGATGATGGCAGATGGTTTTAATGTACAGAAGGGAAATCCAATGCTATTCTTTGCATATTTCCTAGTCGGCAGGAGCTTAGATGATGATGAGTGTAGATGCTTATTGTAGCACAAGATCATCGTGGACATCACTTTAGGCGGAAGGTCTGATGATGGTAGGGGATTTTAATGTAGAAAGGAAGCTAGTGTTATTCACTGCACATTTCCTTAGCCGGTGGAAGTTTAGCGATATTCACGAAGGAGATGAAAGTTTTATTCTACGCGATGATTAAAAATATCGTGAATGTATTTGAATACTGACCTTTCATTTTAGATTTTATGTGATGATTTTTGATTTAATCCTAACTGGAAAATTATTGGGAATGATGTTGTAGTTCGTTTTAGTATTAGTCAATAATTATTTTCTTAGCAGGTTGTTGTTGTGATCACGGAGATGATCGAAAGATCTTATTCCCGCATGAAAATTGAAGCATACTCTGATGTATATTTATCACACTCATTTTATCATTCAGCAAAAGCAGGTAGAGTTTTCTTTCGTCAGATCATGAAGGAAACACAAAGGTGGAGAGGAAATCTTTTCCCTATTTATTTACTGTAAGTATCACGAGCGTATTTGAATATCATTCTAGTAAATTCAAAATAGGTAATGTTTTCATGCGCCTATAACGTAAAAACTGGAAATTTAGATTAAGGGCTTCCGTAATAGGTAAAAGATATTTATCTCGAGAAAATCAGTGGCGACTATGAGCTGGAAGACGCAGTGTAGGCTGGTCCCATTGGGTGGACTGATAATCTGGTCCGAGTCGTGGGAAGCCGATGGAAGCGGAAGACTAACGGCTGCACAGTGTGACATGAGTTTATGATGATGATGGTGCAAGATGATGATGGTGATGATGATGGTAATGTTTAGGACACCTTCAGGATGGTAAAGACGACGATGATGATGATGATGGCGATGATGATGATGACGTCTTTAGATGATAAAGCTGACGATGATGATGATGATGGCGATGATGATGATGATGACGTCTTCAGGATGATGAAGCTGATGATGATGTTGAGGGACGAGATAGGCAAAGATTTTATAAGATAAGATGCAATATATTTATTTATCTCAAATCTATGGGCATAGTTCAGTTTGGTGAAGTTTAGATTTGACATTGTTTTAATGAATTTTCAATAAAATTTAACTTTTATTTTACAACAAATTTATAATATTTTTCAAAAGGTAATTATTGTCCTTCGTATTTATATAGGTCAAGCACAAGCAGTACCTTGTTAGTGACTCCTTACATAACTTTAGCATATTTCATTATACTGAAATACGTCTTAGATATATGGATGATTTCTATGAAAGTTCAGGAGAAGCAAAGTCAGCCTGAGAATTCATAAACGGTTCAATGTCTATAGTATACAAAATATATGCATAATATTATTATAATATCAATAAATACGGGTATGGAAACGATTAGGAATAAATTAAATGAAACGGAATTATCTTTATTTCCGACACACAATATCGCAAAAGGAACAATATAACACGGAACATAAAATAAGAAACTTATATAAATATACTAATTATATTCTGAAGCGATATTGCACGATGTCAGAAACAGATCCCGGCTCAGCTCAGCATACAACTTATTATCATTGTGTAATTACTCCGAAATAAATGTCCTGAGTTTTTATTCAACATTATTAATCTCCATTTCATGTCGGCCGAATCTTCGAGGAGCAGAGGTTCCACACGGCGAGTTTGCGCATAATACATAACCTACGGGCTCTTCTTTGTAGGAGAATTTAGCAAGACATGTCTGATTGTCATTCATCGAAACTTATTTAAAAAGGTCATGTATATCTCATAGATAATAGTATTTAATCTCGATAGATGTATTAACTCTAAATTTACAGTTTTCCAAAATGTTATATAGCATCGTAATTCGACCTTATAATTATTGTAAAATCAAATATTGTTAAACCAAAAAGAATTTAAAAAAAATGATAACAAAAAAGATAAACCCTGAGGAGTTTCTTTGGGCTTCTTCTCAATCAGGAGTAATCGAAGTTTCCGGATATATTTTTAAAACTCAAAGTTAGTTATGAACTACAAAATAATTCTAACATTTAATTATATATTCTGAGTACTAAAATTCAATAAAAGTATTCTGGTAAAGTAAATTCTAAATTCATAATCGTTTGAAATAACTTTTTCAATAAATAATTTGAGTTTTACTTATGTTTTTATTTATTAATCTATAATATAGAGCATAACGTAGGAAAGTTAGGGTAACGAATTCTAGACTATCATCGTAGATGGCCACTTTAAATAAACCAGATTTAGATTTTGCATTAATTTATAGTTAGGAATTGGGGCTCAGTAGACGGCGTCATGATAACCAGAAGAGGTTTATCATGACTTCGCTAATCTGGTTAAAATAGGCGTAAGGAAATGGTAGAACGAGTTGTAAGCATTTCCGGTAGAAATGATAACATTTTTGTACTAGTGGGGAATCGTGGACTGAAAAGTTGGTAGTGGGCTAAAGTTGTAAACAACGAGTTGTAAGCATTTCCGGTAGAAATGATAACATTTTTGTGCTAGTGGGGAATCGTGGACGGAAAAGTTGGTAGTGGGCTAAATTTGGATTCTATATTTTTAGGTAGTATTCGTTTAGAGATTCTGATATATACACTTGAAGTATGGTTCTGAAGTTAAATTATAGGAAGTACTTCAGGTTTTCTAAATTAGGTTAATGTGAGTTCCTTTGGAGCAATCTACGTTTTCGATATTTCCAGCAGATATAGGATTAGCGTTCATCATAGGTTCAGATTGCAAAGCTTAGTAAAATAAATAAATTCCATTCTACTAAATTATCCATGTATTGATTAAGTGTTAGATAGGAATTGTCTCATTACTTTAAAAGGATTTTGATTACTACATTATCACAACGTACGGGTTCTACCACTATTAGGAGACGATCACTTGGCCATAACAAATCTAGAACATACAACAAACTTAGGTTACTTCTAGGTTCTTTCTATCAACAAGCTTAGGTTAATTTTAGGTTCTTTCCAACGGTATTAGATTGTTAGTGGTTATTTAATTGCAATTTATAGGTTATTTAAAATTTAGTCATTCAAGATAGTAAGTCAAAGATACAATTAGATGAATTTTAGAAGGGTTAGAAAGGGGGGGGGGGGGTCATGACAATCAGTGTTGCCGTGACCAGGATTATTAATTGGGCTTATGCGACTACCTTTTTCTTAATTACGTGGCCAGTCATTTGATTGGGATTTTGCGTCTTACACTTTTCTTAGACATTTAGGTTATTAAATAATATCGGAAAGGTTGTTGTTTGTTTTAGATTTGAATCAGAGGCGATAGCTTATTATCGCACAATTTGCTGTCCGTGGAAATAGGAAAGGTTTTGAGACAATTTATGTAGAGGCGATATTTGTAGGGGCGGTTTTAGATTTCACTAATGTTAATGATATTAGATAAATATTTCAAATAAGCTTTAATAATCAATTCGTAATTTGTATCTATTAGCTATAGGAACGTTTCAGTCTTTTAAACGTATTCAAAAAAAAAACTAAATTAAGCAGTTGAAGTATAAGTTTGACAAAATAGATGGAAGCAGTATAATTTAATTAGGATTTACAACGGAAATCATTAGTTGGTTGTAGTCTATTGGGGCGATGAAGTTTGGAATATCATCGTTAGATTATTTCAATACGTTATAATGTAGAAGACTATGAGTAGAGGACAAACGGGATTCAAATCGTCATAGTAAACATTTGTTTATTTTAATTATAAATATTGTTACAGTTATTTAGGAAAGTGCATTAATGGCATGAGTTCATGACTAGAATGGTTCGTAATCTAATTTAGGAAAAACGTAGAATTCAATTTTCATAATTATACGGATTATGTTATTGTAAATAATTTACACTTTTGCGGTTGACGCTAGGAAAGGTAATATTAGAATTTGGTAAAGATTATAAAACTTTAAGGGGCGTTTAAATTAAACTTCAAGACATTTAAAAATAGGAAATAAAATCAGTATACTAAAATTTAATAATTTAAGCCACGTTAAATAAAACGGTGAAAAAGTTTCTTTTTGATGGTGATTGTTAGATGCTTAATAATTTAAACTACATTGCGTTATTTTAAATCAATCTTTACAGTTTTGAAATGAAAGTAATAAAAATAATTTTGTTAGATCGTTCAATGATTTTGTTAAAAATACAACAAAATATTGATACATTCATTTCTCTAAAGATATTAACTAAGTACATTTTTTTAATTTAGTTTTGTGAAATGGAGGTTTCTAAAAATGCTATTATAAATATTATCTAAATTAAAATGATAAAGGGAAATAAACATAATTTTGGTCGTAATGTTTAGAAAATAATTTGGGGTTAAAAGACAAGCAAACATTTTATTAGTCTGCAATCAAGGAGGTCCTTGTTAATTCAATAAAAAGCGTGTTAGTGTGTTAAAAGGGTTTTGTTTGTATTTATGAAATTATTATAAACTAGAGTATGTTATTTGAATGGAAGAGGGGTCGGGGTTCATGAGAGATCTAATAAAAAAAATTAAGCAATAGTTATAATAGTGTGATAGATAGAGGGAGGAGGTTTTATGGAATAACAAAGGCTTAGGTTGCAGACAGGTTTGTTGACGGTGGCTTTGAATTTTACACGACTCTACAAATGGGTTGATTATAATTTAAGGCAGGTGCTAGGTTAAAAACAAAGCCTAAGTTTATAGAAAACTGTTATAACAACCCCATACTCCACAAGAAGGAAAGATCAGATCTACTACACTATACATCCGAAATGATAGCGAATTACAGAGTGGGAAATATATGTGAAATATTGCTGAAGTCATAGGCAATGAAGATACTTTAAACTATTAAAGTTAATCTGGTTGTCGAAGGGTTTTGTGGGAGGCAGCTCGGAATGAAAAAATGATTCTTAGGGGTACCTTCTACTTTGAGTTATTAGGACTGACCAGCCTCACAACCTGGTTTCTTTTGGTGGCCAGGTTATCCTTGGGATAAGTTACTTTTGGTTATGATTGATGTGATGAAATTTTGGATATTGACTCATAATGTAATTCACTGTTGTTACGGCTTAAGAGGGTGTTTAAATCAGAATAATTTTGAATTTTAAATATAAATTTATAAAAGGCAAATTGATTGTCAATTCAGTATAATATTTAGTATGGTTAACTACGTTAATCTTTCGAGAATATTTTTAAGGTGAAACAACATAAATAATTATAAAAAACATAAGTAACAATTAATACTTTTCGAACTAATACGCAGTACGCTGCATATTATTTGAACATTTGCCATCGGTTTAAATATTTTAGATGCTCTCTTAAATTAAACATAACGGTTAGTTACACTACAGAACTATAATTACATTTTAAGTTCAGAGCCAAACGTCTACAAATTATAATTGCTTAATGGGGTTTAATTATAAACATAAATAATTTTATTGAAGTTTTACTAATATTTGTGAAAATGTTTTATCTAATGAATAAAATTTTACTTCGGCTTTAAATTTAAAACGCCTGCGCAAATATTTTAGGGGCGATTGTAACGATCCAGGGTGTCTCGTGACGTCACAAATATTAGAAGGTTTTCTCAATTATAAATATGTTTAAATAAAATAATTTTACGAGTAAGTAATAATCCAAAAATAAAGCAAATATTGGTTTGATACTGCATTAACTGGTATAGGACATAGAGATAGGTGTAAAAGTAGTTATTTAAACGTAAAATGAGGTAATATTAGAAAGCATAAAACCTCTTTAATTATATTTCATACTAAAATCGCGAGCTAGCAGTCAAGAATGTGTCAAAGATTTTTAAAAATGATTGCAGATTGGGAGTTTACTAGGAAAGAAAAAAAAGAAAAGATGGCAAAATATAGTTTTTTCCAGGTTTATTGTATTACTAAAAGATGAAAAGAAATCCATGGAGTGAAGAAAATCAATCAGCAAGAAGGAACGGAGCAGTTCTATTTAAAACAGGAATAATGAATTAATATTACTTAAGACCATCAGGTTCAAAGGGAAGTACTTCGCTATATTTAGTCTGTGGAAATTGAAAGGTGAAATCTTCTAATTCATTGTTTAGTAGGTGTAGTTCTTTAGTATTTGAAGATATACACGGACGGAAAATGTTTGCTGCTGAGCGAAGCGCTTTCCTGGTAGATTGATGTTGAGTGAAAATGCTTATTGTAGGACAATATCGTTGTGGACATCACGCTGAGCGGATGATCTGATGATGGCAGATGGTTTTAATGTACAGAAGGGAAATCCAATGCTATTCTTTGCATATTTCCTAGTCGGCAGGAGCTTAGATGATGATGAGTGTAGATGCTTATTGTAGCACAAGATCATCGTGGACATCACTTTAGGCGGAAGGTCTGATGATGGTAGGGGATTTTAATGTAGAAAGGAAGCTAGTGTTATTCACTGCACATTTCCTTAGCCGGTGGAAGGTTAGCGATATTCACGAAGGAGATGAAAGTTTTATTCTACGCGATGATTAAAAATATCGTGAATGTATTTGAATACTGACCTTTCATTTTAGATTTTATGTGATGATTTTTGATTTAATCCTAACTGGAAAATTATTGGGAATGATGTTGTAGTTCGTTTTAGTATTAGTCAATAATTATTTTCTTAGCAGGTTGTTGTTGTGATCACGGAGATGATCGAAAGATCTTATTCCCGCATGAAAATTGAAGCATACTCTGATGTATATTTATCACACTCATTTTATCATTCAGCAAAAGCAGGTAGAGTTTTCTTTCGTCAGATCATGAAGGAAACACAAAGGTGGAGAGGAAATCTTTTCCCTATTTATTTACTGTAAGTATCACGAGCGTATTTGAATATCATTCTAGTAAATTCAAAATAGGTAATGTTTTCATGCGCCTATAACGTAAAAACTGGAAATTTAGATTAAGGGCTTCCGTAATAGGTAAAAGATATTTATCTCGAGCAAATCAGTGGCGACTATGAGCTGGAAGACGCAGTGTAGGCTGGTCCCATTGGGTGGACTGATAATCTGGTCCGAGTCGTGGGAAGCCGATGGAAGCGGAAGACTAACGGCTGCACAGTGTGACATGAGTTTATGATGATGATGGTGCAAGATGATGATGGTGATGATGATGGTAATGTTTAGGACACCTTCAGGATGGTAAAGACGACGATGATGATGATGATGGCGATGATGATGATGACGTCTTTAGATGATAAAGCTGACGATGATGATGATGATGGCGATGATGATGATGATGACGTCTTCAGGATGATGAAGCTGATGATGATGTTGAGGGACGAGATAGGCAAAGATTTTATAAGATAAGATGCAATATATTTATTTATCTCAAATCTATGGGCATAGTTCAGTTTGGTGAAGTTTAGATTTGACATTGTTTTAATGAATTTTCAATAAAATTTAACTTTTATTTTACAACAAATTTATAATATTTTTCAAAAGGTAATTATTGTCCTTCGTATTTATATAGGTCAAGCACAAGCAGTACCTTGTTAGTGACTCCTTACATAACTTTAGCATATTTCATTATACTGAAATACGTCTTAGATATATGGATGATTTCTATGAAAGTTCAGGAGAAGCAAAGTCAGCCTGAGAATTCATAAACGGTTCAATGTCTATAGTATACAAAATATATGCATAATATTATTATAATATCAATAAATACGGGTATGGAAACGATTAGGAATAAATTAAATGAAACGGAATTATCTTTATTTCCGACACACAATATCGCAAAAGGAACAATATAACACGGAACATAAAATAAGAAACTTATATAAATATACTAATTATATTCTGAAGCGATATTGCACGATGTCAGAAACAGATCCCGGCTCAGCTCAGCATACAACTTATTATCATTGTGTAATTACTCCGAAATAAATGTCCTGAGTTTTTATTCAACATTATTAATCTCCATTTCATGTCGGCCGAATCTTCGAGGAGCAGAGGTTCCACACGGCGAGTTTGCGCATAATACATAACCTACGGGCTCTTCTTTGTAGGAGAATTTAGCAAGACATGTCTGATTGTCATTCATCGAAACTTATTTAAAAAGGTCATGTATATCTCATAGATAATAGTATTTAATCTCGATAGATGTATTAACTCTAAATTTACAGTTTTCCAAAATGTTATATAGCATCGTAATTCGACCTTATAATTATTGTAAAATCAAATATTGTTAAACCAAAAAGAATTTAAAAAAAATGATAACAAAAAAGATAAACCCTGAGGAGTTTCTTTGGGCTTCTTCTCAATCAGGAGTAATCGAAGTTTCCGGATATATTTTTAAAACTCAAAGTTAGTTATGAACTACAAAATAATTCTAACATTTAATTATATATTCTGAGTACTAAAATTCAATAAAAGTATTCTGGTAAAGTAAATTCTAAATTCATAATCGTTTGAAATAACTTTTTCAATAAATAATTTGAGTTTTACTTATGTTTTTATTTATTAATCTATAATATAGAGCATAACGTAGGAAAGTTAGGGTAACGAATTCTAGACTATCATCGTAGATGGCCACTTTAAATAAACCAGATTTAGATTTTGCATTAATTTATAGTTAGGAATTGGGGCTCAGTAGACGGCGTCATGATAAGCAGAAGAGGTTTATCATGACTTCGCTAATCTGGTTAAAATAGGCGTAAGGAAATGGTAGAACGAGTTGTAAGCATTTCCGGTAGAAATGATAACATTTTTGTACTAGTGGGGAATCGTGGACTGAAAAGTTGGTAGTGGGCTAAAGTTGTAAACAACGAGTTGTAAGCATTTCCGGTAGAAATGATAACATTTTTGTGCTAGTGGGGAATCGTGGACGGAAAAGTTGGTAGTGGGCTAAATTTGGATTCTATATTTTTAGGTAGTATTCGTTTAGAGATTCTGATATATACACTTGAAGTATGGTTCTGAAGTTAAATTATAGGAAGTACTTCAGGTTTTCTAAATTAGGTTAATGTGAGTTCCTTTGGAGCAATCTACGTTTTCGATATTTCCAGCAGATATAGGATTAGCGTTCATCATAGGTTCAGATTGCAAAGCTTAGTAAAATAAATAAATTCCATTCTACTAAATTATCCATGTATTGATTAAGTGTTAGATAGGAATTGTCTCATTACTTTAAAAGGATTTGGATTACTACATTATCACAACGTACGGGTTCTACCACTATTAGGAGACGATCACTTGGCCATAACAAATCTAGAACATACAACAAACTTAGGTTACTTCTAGGTTCTTTCTATCAACAAGCTTAGGTTAATTTTAGGTTCTTTCCAACGGTATTAGATTGTTAGTGGTTATTTAATTGCAATTTATAGGTTATTTAAAATTTAGTCATTCAAGATAGTAAGTCAAAGATACAATTAGATGAATTTTAGAAGGGTTAGAAAGGGGGGGGGGGTCATTACACTACCTAATGTAGGTAATGTAGGTAGGGTGTAGGTAGGTATAGGAATTGTATAGGTATACCTAAGTCAATTAAATACATACCTACCCTCTTCAGTATTCCTACACAAAAAAAATTAGGTCTAACTAAGTCTTCTTCTTCTCGTGTAGGCAGGTGGTTAGCCCTGGTGTCAGAATTTTTAAGCTGCCCGAAGGCTTCTGACTTGGCTTAACGACTATTGTCTTTCGACAACAGCCGGGACCGACGCGGACGGCTTAAAGCCCTCCGAAGCACGGTAGCGCTCATTTGTAAATACCAACTTTTTGCGGTAGCGGTCACCCATCATAGTAGTGACCGAAGCGAACGTTGCTTAACTTTACCGATCGGTTAGGAACGGCTAGTCGTGCTTCGCTATGAGCGCTACCATTATTAAACCTAATATTTTGGGGTTCGAGTAGGTAAGTATAATACATAATGAAAATATCCTACCTAGACAACATAATTAAGTAGGTATACTTACCTAATTTTATTATTAAAGTATTTAAATACCTACTACATCTAATCACCATAACTACCTACCTAGATATGGGTAGGTACCAACTATCAGCACCAGCTAATAGAAACCCACCCTAAACATCACGCACCCGCCGGCGTCGTCAATAAATATGATCGGAGGCCGGAGCGGAGGGGTGACAGCCGCAAATATTTGGATGGAGTAATCGCTTTGGGATTATGGGAATCGAACCCGCGAACGAAGGTATTAGGACCGTAGATAGATAGGTCGCTCTATAATTACATACCTATTTATTCTAGACCTTACCTAATAATTGTAGGTTTAGATTACTCTACACACCTAGGTCAACATCATCAGCCTGAAGATGTCTACTGCTGAACAATAGGCCTCCCCCAATGAGCGCCACTTTGAGCGGCTGCTTGCCTCTTGCATCCATCGGCACCCCACGGTTCTGACCAGGTCGTCGGTCCACCTAGTAGGGTACATACCTAGGTAACCTACCTAAACATCTAAAAACAAAAAAGAAAATAAGTATTGTATCAGTTATCTGGTTCCCATAGTACAAGCTATGCTTAGTTTGGGTCTAGATGGCGCTGTGTGAAATGTCCACACATATTTATTATTTATTTATTATTATTAAAACATCAAACACTCCAAAGCTACAAAGGCTGTAGGTAAATCGTTACTTTTGACCTAGGACACAGTGCAAAAAAAAACGCTTCTCTAGGTGGGAAGCGTCTTTCGTTTCAATGCTCTGTGACCTAGGAGAAGGAGTTTAGCAATCCTAGGCTAGCGGCTTTCACGGAGGTAAGAATGGTGGGGGTGTTATGGTTGCTGTATCTAAAAAGTTTAATTCTAGGCGATTACTAAGCTTTGAGTCTAACTGCGAAGATCTATGGGTGGAGGTTGAGTGCCGTAACAACAAGGGTTCAGTGGAACGTTTGTACTTATGTGCTGCTTACCTTCCTCCTCCTATTCAAAAACACTTTCTCGATGAGTTTATAAACACTTCTAATAAAAATATTGAACAAAATAATTTGGAGAGAGTAATGTTTGTTGGCGACTTTAACTTAGGCTCTATAGATTGGAATTTTTCTAGTGACACTGACTTATTGGTCAACTCTGCGGATAATAGTTTATTTAATACTTCGCTGGTCGATTTTTGCATGTTAAATGATTTGAAACAATATAATAATGTTTTAAATGTCAAAGGAAAGATTTTAGACTTAGTCATTAGTACCGCTGAGATTTCTAATCTTCGTGTCAATGATGATCCTCTCACTAAAATTGATGTTTTTCATCCCCCCCTTCAGTTTTCTCTGTCATTTAGCTATCACACTAGTCTCAAATATAACAATGTTGACCACTATTGTTTTTTTAAGGCCGACTATGCTAAGATTATTAACGATCTCAATAATCTACATTGGGAGGAGGAGTTTGAAGTGTGTGCTACTGTCAATGATATGCTCTCAGTATTTTACAGTCATATACATAGAATGCTTATTAAATATGTCCCTAAAACTAAAAGCAGGTCACGAAACTATCCGATATGGTTTTCCCGTGAATTAATATGTCTATTACGTGAAAAGCTCAAATATCGGAATAAGCTGCGTAAATTTAATAATAATCCTCTTGATCAGATAGCCTTCGATTTAGCTAGAAAACGGTCTGAACAGTTGATGACAACGTGCTACCAAAAGTATATTGTAAGGCTTGAGCAAAACTTGCGATCTAATCCTAAACTTTTCTGGTCATTCATTAAAGCTAAAAAGAGGTGTACTAATTCCTACCCAGATAAAATGTTTTATGGGGATCAAGCTTCTAATAGTGCTAAGGACGTCTGTAACTTATTCGCTGATAATTTTAAATCCAACCATGTTTGCCATAGCTCTGTTAGCGCCTGCTCGAATTGTTATCGTACGGTGACCAGTGACTATTTAACGTTTATAAAATTTAAGGACGACCAGGTTTTAAAAGTTTTAAAGAGACTCGACTTATACAAAGGGGCAGGTTCTGACGGAATCCCATCAGTGTTTGTTGCAAATTGTGCACCGGCGTTGGTAAGACCACTGCGTCTTATTTATAATAGGTCGCTTAGCACTGGTATTTTTCCCGATGAATGGAAGATGGCCTTAGTAGTCCCACTATTCAAAAGCGGTAAAAAAGAGCAGATTACTAATTATAGGCCGATTTCGATTCTCCCGGTTTTCGCTAAGATTTTTGAACAGCTACTCTGTCCTTTGCTCTCTTGGCATCTTAAGCAGGTAATTAATCAATATCAGCATGGTTTCACAAAGGCTAGATCTACAACGACTAATCTAACGTCTTTCATAAATGAAGTTTCGCTAATTGTGGATGGTCGGTCTTCCGTGGACGCAATCTACACTGATTTTAGTAAGGCCTTCGATAGGGTAAATCACCATGTTCTCCTTCAAAAGCTTTCACATCTTGGCATCGCCGAGCCTTTACTGAGTTGGTGCGCATCTTATCTTTCTGGTCGGCAGTCTAAGGTAGTGGTAGGTGGTTACTGTTCTGACCCTTTTTCGGTTATGTCAGGGGTGCCACAGGGGTCTCATTTGGGTCCCTTGCTATTTAATGTATTTATTAACGACATAGGAGACTGTTTTCAGCATTCCCGTTACTATCTTTTTGCCGATGACTTGAAATTTTTTAGGCCTGTTAACACCACTTTGGATGCTGATCTCTTACAAGATGATCTAAACCGCTTAGTCGATTGGTGTAGACATAATTTCATGGAACTGAATACCTCTAAGTGTTATTATATGCAGTTTTCTAAAAAGAAAAAAACTCTGAATACATGTTACAACATAAATTTCAGACATCTTGAAAAAGTTAGCTCAATAAGAGATTTAGGCGTACATCTCGACTCTAAATTAAAATTTGACATTCATACTGACAATATTTGTTCCAAGGGATTTAAGAATCTGGGTTTTATTCTTCGTAATTGCAAGGATTTTAAATCACCAAAGACTAAACTTTTATTATACAACTCGTTCGTTCGAAGTGGTCTGGAGTACTGCAGTGTTGTGTGGAATCCCTTTTATAATATTTATATTACAAGACTGGAAAGGATACAAAAGAGATTTTTGTGGCATTTGATCTATTCGCTAAATTTGGGGAAAGTTCTTTTGTCATACAAAGAAAGATTGAAGCACTTTAAAATAACATCTCTCGCCGATCGTAGACAGTTGGCTGACCTAATTTTTCTTTACAAGCTTGCGAATGGTATCCTAGATACACCAGAGCTCCTAGCCTCTCTATCTTTTTCTACTCCTCCGCGGCTACCAAGAGCGTCACGATTCCAATTATTAAGAAATACCTTATGTAAGTCAAACCTGGGTCTCAATGCACCTCTTAACAGACTTATAAGAGAGTTTAATGATTACGTGAAGTCGAACAGCATAGATCTTTTTGTCCTTAACGTAAGTAGGTTCAAACAATGCATAACTTATGATTACAGTTAACTAATTAATAGATGGTATATGTATGTAGTTTTAGTATAGTTACCCATGTGTCACTTTATTAATTTTGTTTTTTTTTTGTTTTGTAATAATTATAGTGTATGGAGTTTTTATTTTGCTTTATCTTATTACTTTATTTGTAGTTGGAAGCTGGATAAATGCCATGTTTTTTGTTTTTTTTTTTGTAGTTGGGTAGATAGTACCTACCTACTTACTTTAAACTAATATTCTATCTAACCGTTCTAATTTTACGTTTACAGTTTTATGTCTGCGGATTGTTATTATTATAATATCTATTCTTAAACTTTTTGTCATTATTATAAAATGTAAATTTTATTCAAAATTATGGAAAGTAAATTCTTAAACTTTTTTTGTCATTACAATAATTCTGGATGTTCAATTAAGTTGTTCTAAACTTTTATTTTATGTTATTCTTTTTACTTTGAATACTCGCTAAATGTAAGCAGTCAACGCCTATAATTGCGATGACATTAACCATGTTACCCTTAGTATTTAGTCACATTCAATAGTAATAATGTACATTGTGTTGGTGTTCAATAAATAAATAAATAAATAAATAGGCTACTTAGGTACACTATTATCTGATTAATAAGAAAATCGAACAACAAGAAATTTCCATCCATCACCTACTTGGCCAGTGAATCATGACTACTCCCTCGTGACGGTTGGGTATCTGTAGGTATCCCAGCTGTGGGAACGTGGGTACTGTAACGATCCAGGGTGTCTCGTGACGTCACAAATATTAGAAATATTTTTCAGTTTATTTAGTTTAAAAAGAAAAACAATATTATTCAATCAAATCATTTAACAAGTAAATAATAATCCAAAAATAAAGCAAATATTCGTTTTATACTGCACTAACTGGTATAGGATATGGAGATAGGTGTAAAAGTAGTTATCTAAACGTAAAATGAGGTAATAGTAGAAAGAATAAAAACTCCTTAATAAAAAGGTTCATACTTAAAATCGCGAGCTAGCAGTCTAAAATGTGTCACAGTTTTTCAAAGAATTTCAGATTGGGAGATGTCAGTGGTGATTAGGAAATGAAAAAAAAGATGGCAAAAATATAGTTTATCCTGATTTTATTTTTCAGGAAATGTGTGAACGGTGCTACGAATGGAATAGAGAGGAAAAACGGGGGATTTCCTTTTCATATTAGAAATAACCAAAATTTATAACGAGAAGGAAGATTGACAAAGATAGGTATTACCTACAGAAGTGGAGAGGTCTAGGAATTATGGAAACCTAACGGAGGATAATATGAATCAAGAAGTTGATATGAACCGATATCAACTGAGGGAAGTTATTACATTATTTCGTAGTTAGTATTTTAAAAGTAAATAGTTTTACCCAAGATTTAGAGATGTTAGTTTTGAAAGTTTACACGATTGGAAAATGTTCCCTGGAGAGCATAGGACTCTCCTTGTAGGTTGATGTTGAGTGCAGATGCTTAGTGTAGGACAAGAACGACGTGGGAAACACGCCGAGCGGGCGGGTTGATGATGGTAGAAGGTTTTAATGTACAGAACGGAATGCGTAGTGCTTTCCTTGTAGGTTGATGATTAGTGAAAATGTTTATTGTAGGACAATATCGTCGTGGACATCACGCTGAGCGGATGGTCTGATGATGGCAGGTGTTTTTAATGTACAGAAGGGAAAGTCAATGCTATTCTTTGCATATTTCCTAGTCGGCAGGAGCTTAGATAATGATGAGTGTAGATGCTTATTGTAACATAAGATCATCGTGGACATCACTCTAGGCGGACGGTTTGATGATGGCAGGGGATTTTATTGTAGAAGGGAAGCTAGTGCTATTTACTGCATATTTCCTTAGCCGGCAGAAGCCTAGCGATATTCACATTTTTTGACTTAATCCTAACTGGATAAAAATTGAGAATAATGTTGTAGTTCGATTTAGTATAAGTTCATAATTATTTTCTTAGCAGGTTGTTGTTGTGATCACGGAAACGATCGAAAGGTCTTATTCTTGCACGAAGATTGAAGCATATTTTTATATATATTTAGCACAATAACATACAATGTTGTCATGGATTCAGCAAAAGCAGGTAGAGTTTTCTTTCGTCGGATCATGAAGAAAACACAGAGGTGGAGAGGAAATCTTTTTCCCATTTATTTATTGTAAGTATCACGAGCGTATTTGAATATCATTCTAGTAATTTCAAAATAGGTAATGTTTTCATGCGTCTATAACGTAAAAACTGGGAATTTAGATTAAGGTCTTCCGTAATAGGTAAAAGGTATTTATCTCGAGCAAGTCAGTGGCGACTATGAACTGGAAGATGCGGCTTGGACCAGTTCCTCACTAGGTGGACGCCTTCAAGATGATGATGATGATGGTGGTGATGACGATGATGATGATGAGGTTTGACCTAGTCAGAGCCATGGGAAGTCGAAGGAAGCGGAAGACTAACGGCTGCACAGTGTGACATGGGTTTATGATGATGATGGTGCAAGATGATGGTGGTGATGATGATGATATTGATTATGACGTCTTCTGGATGGTAAAGACGACGATGATGATGATGATGGCGATGATGATGATGATGACGATGATGATGATGATGACGG
This sequence comes from Ennomos erosarius, assembly GCA_963580505.1. NCBI lineage: Eukaryota > Metazoa > Arthropoda > Insecta > Lepidoptera > Geometridae > Ennomos > Ennomos erosarius. The sequence continues at coordinate 9,629,356 of OY757002.1, read as the reverse complement.
CTTTAGGATGATAAAGCTGACGACGATGATGATGATGGCGATGATGATGATGACGTCTTCAGGATGATTATGCTGATGATGATGTTGAGGGACGAGATAGGCAAAGATCTTATAAGATAAGATGCAATATATTTATTTATCTTAAATCTATGGGCATAGTTCAGTTTGGTGAAGTTTAGATTTGACATTGTTTTAATGAATTTTCAATAAAATTTAACTTTTATTTTACAACAAATTTATAATATTTTTCAAATAGTAATTATTGTCCTTCCATTTACATGGGTCAAGCATAAGCAGTACCTGTTAGTGACTCCTTACCACACGGATAGGTTAGCTAATTGTATAAATTCGAATGAGAATAACGTCTTGTTGATAATTGATATCAATAATATATTTACAACTTACAATAAGTACATACACTTTGTTCTACGGATCAAACATAACTTTAGCATATTTCATTATACTGAAATACGTCTTAGATATATGGATGACTTCTATGAAAGTTCAGGAGAAGCAAAGTCAGCCTGAGAATTCATAAACGGTTCAATGTCTATAGTATACAAAATATATGCATAATATTATTATAATATCAATAAATACGGGTATGAAAACGATTAGGAATAAATGAAATGAAACGAAATGATCTTTATTTCCGACACACAATATCGCGAAAGGAACAATATAACACGGAACATAAAATAAGAAACTTATATAAATATACTAATTATACTCTGAAGCGATATTGCACGACGTCAGAAACAGATCCCGGCTCAGCTCAGCATACAACTTATTATCATTGTGTAATTACTCCGAAATAAATGTCCTGAGTTTTTATTCAACATTATTAATCTCCATTTCATGTCGGCCGAATCTTCGAGAGAGGAGCAGAGGTTCCACACGGCGAGGTTGCGCATAATGCATAACCTACGGGCTCTTCTTTGTAGGACGATTCATCAAGACATGTCTGATTGTCATTCTTCGAAACTTATTTAAAAGGTCATGTATTTTCTTATAGATAATAGTATTTAATCTCGACGGTAGATGTATTAACTCTAAATTTACGGTTTCCCAAAAATTTTATATCGCTTCGTAACTCGACTTTATAATTATTGTAAAATCAAATATTGTAAAAAAACAAATATAAAAAAAAGATTAAAAAAAAAGATAAACCCTGAGGAGTTTCTTTGGGCTTCTTCTCAATCAGGAGTATCGAAGTTTCCGGATATATTTTTAAAACTCAAAGTTAGTTATGAACGACAAAATAATTCTAACATTTAATTATTTCCTCTGAGTACTTTAATTCAGTAAAAGTATTTTATAATTTAAGCTATTCCGATAAAGTAAAATCTAAATTCTTAAACATTTGAAATAACTTTCTGAATAAATAATTTGAGTTTTATTTATGTTTTTTCAATTATTAATCTATAATATAGAATACAACGTAGGAAAGTTAGGGTAACGAATTCTAGACTATCATCGTAGATGGCCACTTTAAATAAACCAGATTTAGATTTTGCATTAATTTATAGTTAGGAATTGGGGCTCAGTAGTCGGCGTCATGATAAGCAGAAGAGGTTTATCATGACTTCGCTAATATGGTTAAAATAGGCGTAAGGAAATGATAGAATGGGTTGTAAGCATTTCCGGTAGAAATGATAACATTTTTGTACTAGTGGGGAATCTTGGATTAAAAAGTTGGTAGCGGGCTAAAGTTGTAAGCATTTCCGGTAGAAATGATAACATTTTTGTACTAGTGGGGAATCTTGGACTGAAAAGTTGGTAGTGGGCTAAATTTGAATTTTATATTTTTAGGTAGTATTCGTTTAGAGATTCTGATATATACACTTGAAGTAAGGTTCTAAAGTTCAATTAGAGGAAGTACTTCAGGTTTTCTAAATTAGGTTAATATGAGTTGTTTTGTGGGGATTTACGTTTAGATTGCAGTGAATAGTAGGATAATGGATATTCCAATTTACTACATTGATCGCGTATTGAGTCAGTGTTAGTTAGGAATTGTCTCATTACTTTAAAAGGATTTGGATTACTACATTATCACAACGTACGGGTTCTACCACTATTAGGAGACGATTACTTGGCCATAACAAATCTAGAACATACAACAAGCTTAGATTAATCTTAGGTTCTTTTCTATCGGTATTGATTATAGTTAGCGGTTATTTATTTCAATTTATAGTTTATTTAAACTTAGGTGTTTAGGTTCGTTAAATTAAAGATACAACTATAATAATAATAATAATAATAATTATGAATATAAGGGGAATAGGGGGGTTAGAAAGGGGGGGTTCGTATCGTGTAGGTACGATACGATGATAACAAATCCATTTAAACACCGGATACTAAAATTAAACGGTAAATTATCAACAGCAATAAAGATGGCTCAGTTAATGAAACCCGCCGCCGGTCACGTGCCGTACATATTGAACGTACTCTAGGTGCATACCCATCTCTTGTTTTATTTATTTGTTGTTAGGGAGCCAACAGCTTTTCTTACATAATAGTTATTAAAATATGCACTAGGAAGCCAATTAGAGGCCCTCACGTCTAGCAAAATAATAGCAAGAATGCCTGAGCGTACAATTGTGAACACCTGATTATACTTAGTAAGAGAAAAAAAATAACTTAGACAAAGATCGGAAACACTAAAACAAAAAAAATTGAGTGAAAGTAAACTACGCGTAATAGGCAGGCGTAATTTGACAGGAGGTTATGTCGGCTTCACTTAAAAATTATTTTTAATGGTTTTTATTGGTTATTGACACGACTTGTGTTTTGATTAAGTGCCTGCCTACTTATATTCATGTCCGGTTGTGAAAAGTGTTAGCTAGGTTTCCAGTAATGTATATAGGGCGAACTCCACACTGTGGTTTCCATAATGTCTTAAATACCTACGTAATGAGTATGTCCCCGTCTTACTCTCAAAACCGTTAGTTTATAAAAAAACGCAGTTATTTATAAACTGTCGATTTATTGCAAAACGGGCCTTGCGTCTCACAACAACGGTCGATATTTCGGTTGTTTTTAATTAATCGGGATCACTTCGTTTTATTGAAATTTTGTAGTTCTAGTGTGGTTAAAACTAACCTAACAATTAAATGCTACTAGATCCCGTTTTTTTATAAACTCACCGCTCTCTCAACCACCGTTTATAAACAATCGAAATATCATCCGTGTCATTGTAAGTAAGACAGATTGTCAGTTTGCAATAAATCGACAGTTTATAAATAACCGGTTTTATTTTCGTTTTTACAATAAGACGGTGACAGGTATACAAAAACAAAACTTATTTAACCAGCTACAAAGAGGCAAATTGGCATAACATAAGTTAAATTACAGTTGAGGGAGTTGGAAATTAGAAACTAATATTGCTTTCATAATTATTTTGACTTAGGTATATGAAAGATACTGTTGTAAAACCAGAAAGAGGACTTCCTTGGCCCAGAAACTTATAATAAGGAATTTATTTCTATCATCCAATCAATTTAACTCAGTCCACTCTATTTAATCTGTGAATAAAGTGCACATAGAATACATTTGTTAGGTAGGTTTGTCAGCAGGTTGTCTATCCGGTCCCAGCCGTGATGCGGGCGAGGTTGCCACGGGCTGCTCGAGTGGCGAGGGCTTCCTGATTCAATCAGGAATCTTGAATCATAAAATCCTGACCTCACGCTTTGGCGTTGCGAGAGGAAAGTTGAGTCTGCTAAGGGAATATCCAGGGTATGGGTCGCAGCATACTCCTTGGTTTTTTAAAAGTTGTAATATGCACGGTATTTCTGGATTTACGCGCTCTACCTTTAGCTGCATCGTCAAGTTAGAGTCCAAACGAAAATGTATCTTCGAAAGGTTAAAAGAGGTAGATACTTACTGAGGTACTAACATCTTCCCTAAGCCCTGTAAAAGCCACAGATATAAAGGTACTTTAATGTAGACCTACAATAAATACAAAAAAAATCTTAGCGTCTACTGAATCCAGTAATTTGCTACACGAGGGTACAAAAACTTTACCTGTATACCTAGGTAGGTACCCAATTCATCATCATCATTATCAACAACAGCCTGAAAACGTCCACTGCTGAACATAGGCCTCCCCCAGAGAACGCCACTTTAAGCGGCTGCTCGCCTCCTGGATACATCGATCACACTTAGTTAGGTACCTACCTAGTATTTCATCAAATGCTAATTAGAGGCAGAATTTCTAATTCCGTGTCGTTTAACATCAGGCGAACGACTAGCTCGTCAAGTTATAGACAAGCGTTGTGGTCTGAAAGTCAGTAGAGAAGGAGTAGGGTGGGGGCCGACTGCCGATGCCGTTACTGTTGATTGGTTATTACGGATGGCGCGTGTCAGAAATTGGCTTTGTCCCCGGCTATGAGAGAATCGGTTAGTAATTTCAGTCCTAGCGCTACCTGTTAGAAAATTAATATATGTATATTGCTGGTTATATTATTTTACATACTTAGGTACTTACTTAGTTATAAGACCATTAAAATATAATTATTTAGTACCTATACTCAACGGAGCAATCCAGCTGCGAGAACTACCTACTGGACCCTCTGATGCCTGCCAAAACTAAATGAATAAGAAAATCAGTCAAAAACAAATGATATATATTTAATTAATTACATAATAGTCTCATTTTAGCACTTTTATATGTCAACATTAAAAAACTAGAGAACTAAAAAAAATTAATAAACAAAGTCTATATCGATGAGTTTGACACATAATAGAAAGATTACTGCCTAATATTTAATGTAGGCTTACCTATGTACCTAGCCAATTAAGTATCTAGAATAAAGAAGATTTTTTTATAGTTTCAGACGGCCCGAATTGCATTTATCTGCTGCTGTGCTAAGCTTCGAAATATCTCTGCATCATTATTCATTATTGATGAACAAAATCTCAGCATATGCGGTACCTTCCGTCCTCAGGGAGCGGTGTTTGTTCAAGTAATTCGAACAAATATTTACAATATTTGCTCCACTCGATCGAGGTATGTAGGTACTTGACATTTGTAGCGAATGTTCTTAGTACAGTTAGGTGGACAAGCTGTTCAGTTCAATATGAGAATGAACTGTTTCTATTAAACATATACATAATAATAATAAAATACAAGCTAACAAAACAGTGCTTATGTAGGTTACCTATGTTACTTCGACATCTTTTTCATTTATGTACTTACCTAGTAGGTGTAGATCTCTTATTTCTTAATGCTCAATGTGATAGATTAGCAGGTAGGTACGAGAATGGATCACACAGAAACAGAGCAAGCGTAGTCTGAAATCTTCGTAAGAAGAAAGTCAGTTACTTATTTTTGGCAGGTTCAACCCACATGCTTTTTCTTGAAGCACCGAGCAGTCGTATTATACAAGCAGGATATAATTAAAAATAATTAACGAATTAACATGCTTAAAAATCTGCATGGTGAGGTGATCACGAGACACGCTTTTGATATTCTCTACCCGTCTGTACGCCGCGCCGCCCCCAAACCGCCAAGGGTAGTATATTCTACCCCATTAAATGTAACCGGCAGATTGATACATTAATTGCTTAGTTTATGAACGGTATACACGAGCCCTCATAACCCTTCGGTAAACTCATTTGTGATTATTTGGTAGCGTTCTACAGGGCAGTGTTTTGGGGCCTCTTCACTTCATTGTTTGTTAAATATGTTTATTTGTTTCGTTTTTGACTTCAGCTGTTACAAATATTAATAAAAATCTACAATAAAAATAGGTATTTGAGCACCAAGAGAGCAAAGTTGATTTTTGCTTCGAGCGCTGATGTTGAATCCCGAGCAAGCGAAGGATTCAAAGGCACGTGATGCAAAAACTTTGCTCTCGAGTAGCACATACAACTTTTCACCTCAGCAGTGAGAACATCATTACAGTACAGGTAGAGTACTTTTTATTCTTATATTTTGGCTCTACACATAGTGTATTTAGCCAGTGTCAAGTATGTTGGATATTTTCATGTTCTCTCCACAACCCCATATAAATGTAAGCTAAAGTTGGCTAAATACTTACCGCAAAGTCATGATATTAAAAAATCACTTTGTCTCACGCAGCTCAGTGAGCAAAATACGATTTTGCACACTGTTTTCACGCAGTAAAGGGTGTCATTTCGAGCTGCTGAGATGAAAAGTTCATTAGTTAAGCTGCAACAGCTGTAGGTATAGCTAAGTTAGATTTGAACTTTTGGATGCCGCCTATAAGACATGTCTTTTTTATAAAAGATTCAATCAATCAATCAAGTTTACGTGGAAGTAAATAAAACTTATTAGACTTCTGATCTAAATAAAACTTATTAAACTTCTGATACCATATACCACCTTACGGTGGTATATGGTATCAGAAGTTCCTATGTGTTGTATAATTACATATCATGGAGGTAGATATGTCCGTTTGTCCGTGTGGTTCCACTTCCAGGAAAGAGAAGGCTATTGAGGGGTTTTCACGCATTCTTTGCACAATCCCTTGTGAAGTTGTGATGAGCGCAAGCGGTAGCGGGAAAGGGTTTGGTTGTAGTGAGGGCGATAATAAAATATTTACTAACAGGTGCCTCGTAAAAAGCAAGTGTGACTCAGCGGTAGACCATGCTACTTTCAAACCAACGTAACCAGGTTCAAATCCCACGGCCCTGTACAAATTTACGTTTCAAGTTATTGGTAGAGTTTGCACGCATTACGGTTAAGGAAAACATCTTGAGGAAACCAGCAGTGAGTTGAGCATCTCACAAAATTGGAGAACATGAGTCATCCACCAAACCGCACTTGGCCAGCGTGGTGTGTTATGGCATATTTATTCTCTTCTTCTCTTCACCAGAAGTGGGAACGTATTGGGCTGATGACCAGTTAAGAAATGTCCTATCGTAATTTCATGTTTGTACATCGATTCGCTATCTTTATAGCAACACCCTAAAATCGCGTACGAATTTATTAGATTTTATATCATAGCCTGATATTTCCACAACAAAACGAAGATAAATCCATTTACGGTCGGAATAACCTCTCCTATTCTCCTATTAACACTTCATTGAGCTTAATTTCTCCCTAACAAAACAAAATGTACCCAAACTTGATTGTCATAGAGTTCAGATTATTTTCCACAATAAAAAACTTTCATAGACAAAGGAAAATGTTGCTTACGTCCTTTTTACGTCCTTTTTACGTCCAGAACCATAGAGCTTTGTGTTTTTAGAGTTCCGTACCCTAAGGGTAAAGAGAACCCTATTACTAAGGCTCCGCCTGCCCACCTGTCTGTATGTCCGCCTGTCCGTCACCAGGCTGTATCTAATGAACCGTGGTAGTTAGTCAGTTGAAATTTATTTATTTATTTATTTAATTGCATTACATAGACTTAGTATATATTACTTAAAATAAAGTAATCTAAATCAATGTACTCTGACAAGAGTGTTGCAATGTCAATTTTCACAGATTATGTATTTCTGTTGCCGTTATAACAACAAATATATACTAAAAAATATATTCAAATATTTATTGGGGCTTCCATACAACAAACGTGATATTTTTGTGCATTTTTATAGATAATGGAACGGGACCCTTACGTACGCTAGTATGACTCGCAATTGGCTGGTGATTTAATATTAGGTAACTACTTGTAGGAGTTTTGGCGGGAACGCGGAAAAGTTCACTTCATTGCATTGTATTATTTATCAAAACCAGTGGTTTTTCCAGTGTTTAATGTTTATAATTGGTGGCGTTTTACGCATTAAGTACTGAATTACGAGCATGAGTGTGGGCAAGTGATATAATGTGGTGAAACGTGGTTTTTTGTGTTGCTTCCAAAATTCCATAGAAGCTTCTAGTAAAGTAGCCACCACTTTAGTAGAAGATGATTTAGACTGGACTTTGACTACCTGACTTAGACTGGACTCTGACTATGACTAAGATTTGACTTTGCGTGAAATATATTATAACACGATGAAAATATAATACTTGACACTGGCTACTAAACACACTATGTGTGGAGCCAAAATATAAATAAAAAAAAAGTTGGGGAAGAAAGGTTCTCGAGTGGCGACCACGAACCGGAATACGTAGCGTAGGCCCCTCACTGAAATACCTACCTACGTGAAATATTCTATAACGATGAGAAATTACAATACTTGACACTGGCTAAATACACTATGTGTGGAGCCATAATCTAAGAAAAAAAAACTACTTGTATAATGTCATCCGGCGCATTTAGCCAATGATGGTAAGTGTTTTCGTGAATGTTGTGTAGGTACCTATTAGGAGTGTGTTTTATGTTAGATACACACACATTTTGTTTTCGTTTTATGAAAACTATGTTTAATTTAGCAGAAATATTGTTCCTATCGTGATCATGATTAAAGAAACCTACTTCTAGCAGAAGCAGCAACACCAGCATTAGTCATCTTTTAACAGTAGGTATGCAGATACATCACAGCTTATGTGAATGTGCATATTGATATCAGTATACCTGCATACATTAGGTACTAGTGATGGATTAATTAGCATTCGCATTAGCATTTAGCATGTGAAAACTCTTATTCTTTAGCATATCGCATTTTTTTTTTTACGGGCAATATGCCTTTATTACTCAAGCTAACTACTACAATAATAAAAACTAAACTAAACTTAAACTAACTACACTACACACTAACTAGCTACACTATACCTACTGCAAAGAACATATGGACTGTATAATAGACCGCGATGGCCTATATACAGTCCAAATGCTCCAGCCCACTGCCGGTAGGTAGCGTACCCAACATGCTGGCAGCATTGCCTCGTTGAATTGCTGATGCGTTGAGCCAAATAAGCTCCAGCATTTTGGTCACGCGTCGCATCGGCCAGGCGCTCTGATAGACTTTGGAAAACGCGGTGAGCTCCCGGTCCCCACGGACCCAGAATATATAACCGCTACCGAAGTTACTACAATTGCGCCGCTTTAGCTGCTAGCCGAATTAGCCGCGGCGCCGGCCCTAACGTGCGTCACGGGAAGGTGTGACGGCGCCATAGTGTCGACGCAAGTAGCGTCTCTCTCTAAAGGCCGCACCATCTTCCAGGGAACCAAAGTCGTCTTTTACCATCGTCACGCATGAGACCATTCGGTTCGAGAATGAGCTGATAGCTAAGCGAAAAGCAGTCGGATATAAAAGGCTACTGGTGTTGAAAGAAGGCATGGCCTGTAACCAAAGTCCTGACTCCCACACAGAGAATGCAAGAAGCCGAGCACGAACTGCGACGCTAGGACACGTATCTAAAAGATTTTTCCGTGCTAGTTCGCAGAGCGGTCGGTCCCACAGTCTCTGTGAGGAAAGAACTACCGGGAGATCAGAATTTGGACAAGCCAAGCCCCAGGCATTCTTTGCCCCTGACAAATGAGCTACTTCAAAAGTACCTAAAGACGGAGCAAGATTTTTTTCTATTAGTTTATGTGTACCGTGTACAGAGGATAAAAATGCCGGTAATGCAACACTCGAAATTTTGCGTATCCCTAGACCTCCTAAACGCATAGGTAGAGAGGCTTGCGACCACGTCCTGTCATCCATATCAACATTCAAACCCGAAACCAGAGTATTCTTTACAATGCTGTATAAGCCCGTAAGGAGCTCACTGTGTTTTTTTTCTTTTCTTAAGTTATGGCTCCACATATTGTGTATTTAGCCAGTGTCAAGTATTGTAATTTTTCATCATGTTAATAGAATATTTCACGTAAAGTCAAGTCTTAGTCATAGTCCAGTCTAAGTCAGGTAGTCATATTCCGGTCTAAGTCATGGTCCAGTAAAGTGGTGGGTGGTTTACTAGAAGCTTCTATGGAATTTTGGAAGCAACACGGAAAATCACGTTTCACCACATTATATCACTTGCCCACACTCATGCTCGTAATTCAGCACTTAATGCGTAAAACACCACCAATTTTAAACATTAACACTGGAAAAAGCACAAGTTTTGAGAAATGATACAATGCAACGACGTGAACTTTTCCGCGTTCCCGCCAAAACTCCGCTCACTGTGTTTCCTTCCACAGTTGACAACATTGTAAAATATAATACATAAAATTACAATACATACATACATATAATTTTAGGACAAATAGACAAAAGCGAATAATTGTAAAAGCCATGTGGGCGTTAATTTTGAGTAACCTGTCTGATGCGTTATTGAAATTTTGAATTATTTCTTCTACGAAAGGTGAGAAAGACTCACCCAGAATCGGCGAACCCAAGAGACGAAGAGAACGCTTGTCTACTAACTTGATATTCAGGGCAATATTATTAAATTTTTGAAAAACCATATCTTTATCAGGACAAGTATCGCAAACAAAGAGTTCACATTTAGAAAAAATTAGATCCAAACCAATGTTGCGGAATTCGTTAAGAATGATACCTAGATCATTAAAAACAGTGTTCACGTCGCCTCCTAGGGTTCTGTCATCCAAGACCAAACGTTAAGTTTGGACCGAAGACGTTAAATAATTGGATGGATGACAAGGCTAAAAATGGCCGGACCTAGAGGATCGCCCTGCTGACATCCGACTGAGGATAGGATCGCGTTATTTTGGTAATTTAATTTTGTTGGGTTGCCATAACATTGATAAAGGAATTTGTATAGTTCCGGAATTTATTCTTGACTCTGTCGACAGAATTAAAGGCGTTTTTAACATCCACCTTTAGCAGCACTTCGTCACAATTTTGATCGAGAAAGGTTCTAAGTGAATGAACAGCGGCCTCACAGCCACCCCGCGAACCAAAGCCCAGCTGTATTGGCTGAAAAAGGTTGCTTATCCTACAGCCGACCTTGGCAGCGAGGCGGCGGTATGTGGTGCCTACCGTAATAGGTCTGATACCACCGTCTTTTTTGATAAGGGCACACTAGTTTACACCATATAAGATTTCAATGACGTCACTATTGATTTGCCCTGACAGCATCAGGTTCACTAAAGCCGTTAAGGCCCTCTTGAAGGACCTCAAGAGGGCCTCGTCAACTTCGCCAGAAATACCCGATAAAAGTTCTTTTAGAATTTGAGGGGTAAGGCCATCAAGACCTCCGGCTGAACCACTCTGAAAAGACGTAACGGCTGTAGCTACATCCTGTGGGGTCACTTCAACAGCGACTTCATCTGGTAGGGGTGGTTCAGGAAGGTGGAGATTTGCTGCTGCAGGTGGATGTTTGTCCTGCAGTGATTGAATTGTCTCAGTACAATATGTGGCTATTGTGTCGCTAGAGAACAGGACGTGGGCGGCGCCCTTAATGTCGCCGTCACTAATTTTGCTGTTTACGATTTTAAAGGTGGCCGAATCTTTATTTTGTTTTGAATTTATAACATTGTTTCGCCTGTTAGGCGGAACAATGATTTCAGAATCCAAACATTGCTCTTCCAGTACTTTGTACCTTACGCAGTTTTCCTTTACTCTTTTAGTAAGGGAAGATTTGTTTGTTGGGTCTGATTGATGAATTTTGAGGCCCTTTTGGCCCTTGAAAAAACGTACCTGCGGACACTATGGGCACTGCATCCTGGATTCCAGCGACACGTTGCTTTGGGAAGTCATTTTTATCCAGCAGATGCTGTGTTTACAAATTGTATGTAAATAAATAAACTTAGGATCTGTGGTTTGACGTCCGTCACCCACGACGTGGAGGCCCGTCCCGTCAAATTAAATTTAGTTGCTAAATTTTGTGAAATATGAAATTTCAATACATTTAGTTCATTTTGAATTTAATTTTTATTATTTTATTTTACTTTATTTTATTTCACATGGGAAACTAACAGCTGCTTAGAAGCTAATAAGTTATGATTATAACACAAGAAAGCCTTAAACAGTTTTCGCTTATGGTTATAAAGTTCAAAGTTTAAAGTGTCCTAAGAGATAAAAATGCTAACAAAAAACGTTAATAGATAACAAGTGAAGAGAAAATAACATAAATCTTAAATAACTTACAAAGCCATATATGTACTTAAATTATATGAGAACATGATAATTAATACAACGAGATTGAATAGAATTAATAATTATTAATAAAGAATTGGTTATTGATAAGTGATTTGAAGAAATTCCGCCTCATTGTGAACATATCTACATTTTCAGAATAATTCAAGTTAAAAAGATTGACAGTCCGTACGAAAAAAGCGTTTTGACGGTAGTTAGTAGAGCAAAAAGGAGTATACAATTTCAAATAATTTCTGTGACAAATTTTTCTAGTCGGCGTTAAAAGTCTGACTTTTGAAAGTAAGGATGGAGAGTCAAACACATTCAAGACAATACTGTGTAGAAAAATGAGATCTGTCGCTTTTCTTCTTTTGAAAAGAGGTAGCAAGTGGTGATGTTTACAACTGTCCGCATAATCGAGGTTACGAATTTTGTGCTTGTAATTAACATGTTTTAAGAACTTTTTCTGTGGTTTTTCCAAGATGTTAATTTAATATACTTATCATATCGAGGATTCCAAACCTGCGAAGCGTATTCAAGGGTACTACGGACTAAAGAACAGAATAGAATTTTTAATGTTTTAACTGATTGGAAATCCTTAGTTACTCGAAACATGAAACCTAACATTTTCATAGCTTTATTTGAAATTTTCTCAATGTGCTTATCGAATAGTAATTTGGAATCGTGAGTTACGCCTAAATCAACCACAGTATCTGTCCTTGTAAGAGATTGACCATTGATTTTATAATCGTAATTAAGGGTTTTAGTCGATCTACTAAAACTGATGCAGCAGCATTTAAGGATGTTAAGATCTAGTTTGTTTGTAATACAATACTTGTGCAGGTTATCAAGATCTAATTGAAGAAGGTCCATATCATGACTGTTGTTACCTAATGACTTTAGAAATTATAAAGTTTCATTTCATTTTTCATTTCATTTCTCATTTCGTTTTTCATTTCATTTTTCATTTCAATTTTCATTTCATTTTAGCATTCATTTTCATTTCAATCATTCTTTATTAGAATAAATATTACATAATAGTACGTACAACTCAGCGCTAGACTTTTTTTTTTTTGATAAGACTTTTGCAAACCATGTTCAAAGCTCCCGTTCACCAATACTTCTCTAATCGTCTCATACAACGCTGTGATTTGTCCCGACACCCACAAATACGCTCACAAAAACCTTGCAACTCCCTGAAATTATCTCTATAATACCTATTACATATTAAGCACACCATACAATAACTTTTTTCTTAGATGAGGCTTAACGTGCCAAGAACCAGGATCAGCTATATTATCCAACCAACTTATTATGGGAATTGAAAGTGACCGGTGTTACGCCAAAACTTTTGTAGAACTGGTAATCTCTGGTATTAATCCGGTTCACTGCGGTGCCGACCAGTTTTTTGTGGTGTTAAGGAAGTATTTCCTGCTTTCCTCGTGTCTGGGTATTGTGTGGAGGCGGCAAGCGCATTCCTTTGATGCAATATTGTATGTCTCGCAATCATTTTCAAAAGATGTTTCTGATCAAAGAATTTTTTGACTACCTACTACTAACCTAACCATTTTTTTTCATTCTTAAAGGACATTATGTTTAGGTTAGCTCATACAAGTTGTGAAAAGCTACCATAGGAAAAAATTCAGGACGACTACTTACAAGGCTTAGCATTTTGATCTTCTATCTTCTTCTGTAGTGTACCTAATTTCCATATCACATCTCTACATAGGCACCGATAAATAATTACAACACTTAAAAGTTGTGCCTATAACAAATAACTACCTACTTATTTACAAACGCCAATAGGTATCAAAAAGAACAAATAATTAAAACTAAGTCATAAAAATGATGATATGATAATATTATGATAATATCTTTATCTTTTATCTTTTATTTATTTTATCTTTTATTTTTATCTTATTTTTTCTAGCTTGGTACGTCATACATTCTCATAAAAAAAAACTTTCAATTTCTGACCGCATCGCTGCCTAGCGAAGTAGGTAGGGGCTTCCTATGGTTTTCCTATACTTGTTTCGTACATTAAAAGCCCGACAATGATAATAAAACCATCTAAATAAGCCCACCACCCCACAATCTCGTTATCCCATAGTTTCCTCCTAATAGGCTTAATATGAGTTTCGTCGCAGCGCAGACGATTACATTGTGTGCGATGCTTTGTGTTGTGTACTTAGTTTCCAGGAAATAGAGATTTTTGCGCAATTTCGTATTTGCGCAGATGACGTGAGCTAAGGTAAGGGCTTATTCTGTTCAGGATCGTTATCAAATCGACCAACAATTTGGCCGTGTTCATAAACTCTACTATTGAAATTGAAATGCTGATGCTCAAACACTATTTACCTAAGTAACAGGTAGGCACGACTTGTCTGCAATATAACTACGTCAAGGAATGATTATTACCTACCGTTGTGACATGAGAGCAATAGTTATTCGATTGATACAGCTAAACCTTGGACCTGGCATAAACCTGCCACTACATTGCATCACTTTAAAAAATGCCTTTTCGAAAACTGAGATAATTCCGGACCGGACCAAACTAAAAAACTGGCATCAGTCGGTACTGTAACAGCATCGATTTTTAGTGTTTTATACCAGAATAAGTTCTCTTTTTCCTGAGTTTACTACCATGTGTATTTTTTCCCACAACATTTTCAATTATGGGGAAACTTTATTGAAATCATTATAAAAGAGAAAAGCTTGGAATCTCGTTTTTAGGGTTCCGTACTCAAACGATAAAGCAAACCCTGTTAACTAAGGTTCCGCTGTTTGTCTTTCTGTCAGTACGGATTATTATACGGGAGCCAAGAGTGTAATGATCAATGCACAATTGCACATGCATAGCATACGACGTTTTTCATCACAGTTGCGTGGAAATAACAAACTTGTATTGCTAAAAACGTCATTTACCAAAGAAATGTATATTGTGTATAGGTGTCACGTATTTTTAATTTATATAGTTCCAACTACATGTTGTTAGTTCAAACAAAAGTGTAATGATTTAAATCGAAACAAAAAGCCACTTCTAAAAAACCTGCCAGACGAACTCACAAGTTCATTGAGTAACATAAAACCCTTATAAGTACCAACGTAAACTAATAAGGCCTTCATTAAACACAGTTCCTTATTAAAAACATTACTTATGTTAAAGCTTAAACGCACCCCACTGCAACATGGGCCACTAGACGCAAGGCGCAATGGTGATGGAATCATAATAATGGCATAGAATATTAATTGTAAGCGTTCCGTACCGAAGAGACACGGTGAGAAATATTGACTTATAGTTTATGAAGCTTCTCTGAGTAATTTTACCTTAGGTTATTTGGTTGATTTTTAATGATGTTTAGGTACATCCTACTTTACCGGTGAAGCGAAAATGTTTCTATTGTGTCTTATGATCATTAATTATCCCATCATCATACAGAATAACATAATTATGATGGTTTATATTATACCTAGATGATATCATTATTCACAAAAATATCTAGGTTTCAGATTATATTGCTTTTTAAATCTTACTTTTCTTAGAAACTGCAGGTGATACTTTAATATATGCCTCACATAACACCTAGAAATCTTAAAGTTAAATTGTATTTAGAAAAAGACTTAAATTATAAAAACAACATTATAAACTAAACCTTATCTATACATCTGTTACAGTGGAATTCATAGTCAAGGTGGGAGGCGAAGTCTAGTTTTATGCATTTCATAAATAAAATTAAATACCCCCAATCTGACAATTCTGATATTGTCAAAGGCAGGATGCTATGAATGTGAAAGAAGAATGATTCAATATTCAACCTCTACCTATGTTAAAGTTGAATGATAGATTTTGGGGCTTTGTTCACCCCTTGACTATGAATAGGTACCACTATTAAATAGGTAGGACTTCTGCAGGTAATTATTCTCATTCCACAAAACTCGAGGCAGCGTCAAGAACTCGCAGATTTATTGTTCCCCCTCTCTCCTCTCCTTCACCCGCACGGCCCGAGGCGAAACAAAAAACTCGCGCAATATGTTCATCATAAGTGTGCCCCGTCCTCTCGCGTTAGGCAACGGTTGATTGCCGCAGTATTGTTTCTGCTACTCTGTGCTCGTTAATCTGTGAGGGGTTTGTTTTGGATATTGGATATTGTTTTTTATCGATAGGGATGCGAGCTTTCATTCATTTTTCATACGAGTAGGCAATAAACCAATCTTTATAATTGACTAGCTAACCGGCCCCGGCTTCGCACGGGTTCGTTAGTTTTAAGTCCTAACACTGTTTATGGGTAAGAGAGAAGGGAACGGTAAAAAAAGGGGAAAGTAGGAATGGATGGGACGGCAATAGAAGGGAAGCAGGTGCAGCCTGCCTTCCTTCGCCGTCCCATCCATTCATCCTTTTCCCCTATTTTTTTACTTTTCTCTTCTATCTTCCGTTCGACAGGGTGAGTATAATTTTTTAATGAGAATTAATTAATTAATTTTATTTTTTTACGAACTTTTTATTTTTATTTAAATTAAAATTGATCAATAAACGGCGACATAAACGCAGTTTTTTATTTATAAATGTATATAAGTTTAGATAGTTTTAGTTTTAGATAAGTACTTAGTTTAGATTTAATTTAGTCTTCAAGAAAAATCTTGAATAAAAATGACATCCTTATTGCTTGGGCAGCCTGCACTTTCAATTTTTTTTTTTATTTCTATATTTTGTATATTTACTTTGGTGACTTGGCTACCTTTAGAGTACCCTATCCTTTATTTCCATTGGAATACCATGTTAGATAGCTGGTTTTAAAGGAAAATATTTACTGTTAGATCACCAGCTTGTCTATTATAAGTATTTAGATTACCTTTCCTTCCAGAAAACCAATTTGATAACTGGTTATAAAATAAGAAAATAATACCTATTTACTGTTACATTGTTTACTGCTTATGTACCGAGTTACCTAAGGGGCGTATTTAAATAATTCTCTAACACGACTTTGATAAAGTTTAAAAATATTCTGAATCAGTGAGTTAAAAAGCGACATTTCTTTTTGGCCTGTGATAGCGGTCGAATCTATATTAGTTTCAGACATGAACTAAAAACACTTACATCACACGAAACACATTAATGAAATTAACATTAATATGGGAGAACAGCTTTAGATAGTAAATTTATCAAGTAAACGCTTGGGTGTGCCACAATAATTACTTACACAAACTACAAAGAATATATTTCAAAAGATATTTTCGCAGGTTTACGAGCCCAATCAGCGTATCCGAAGTCTCTCAACCCCACCCATTAGCGGAACCAAACCAAAGAGATCTGAAGTCATCTTCACACCACTCGAGGCAGACGTCACGCTGCGACGGCGCGGCGCGGGATGACAGGACTACACGTCGTTCACACCTTCGACACGCGCAAATTGGGATGTTTTGAATGCTTATAAAGGAATATTCCGATAAGGGGTGTATTCTGCCTGTCCTCACGGCCCATAGGCACTAATTAGGTAGAGACAATATGAGAAATACTTTCAATTGTGAGTTGTTGTTGTGCTGTTGTTGCAGTGGGGCATGTAGCCAAAGTCGAGGCGCTAAGTAACCACCGTCTTCTAAAACATGCCAGAGTTTCATCGACATCCTCTTATTATGTTGCTTCTTCTATAGAAGTTATCTTAACGGGATGTTAATAACATGCCCCCTGCCTTCATTCCCACCTTCTCTTCACTCCCACTCCTATCCACCTTCCATGCGGTGGGGGAAAGGAGTACCTATACAGCTTCGGACCCCCACACTACGCATAACTCCTATTCCTCACAAAAAAAACCTGCGTAAAATTAGTGGGGATAGTAGGTTTATTAAGGTGCGATTTTTTAATAGGATAGGATTGGAACCGTATCATTATCATCATCATCATCATCAACAGCCTGAAGACGTCCACTGCTGAACATAGACCTCCCCCAGGGAGCGCCACTTAGAGCGGCTGCTCGCCTCCTGCATCAATCGGCTCCCCGCGGCTTTCACCAGGTCTTCGGCCCACCTAGTGAGGGGCCGGCCTACGCTGCGTCTTCCAGTTCGTGGTCGCCACTCGAGAACCTTTCTACAATTTAACCGTCTTTTAAACCGTATACTGAATAATTAATGTTTTTTGGTTTTACTCGGTTTATAGTTTATCAGTGTATAGCCTTTATCCAGGCCCTGAAAATTATTAAAATACGTTTCTGTGCCCCATTGGGGATAATAATCTCATCACAAGTGCTGCTTACGACATATCTTTTTACTGGAGACAAACAACATTCAGAGAATTGTTTCCTGTTTTGGGCAAGCTAGGCCAACAAAGAACTATTTACAGAACGTATAGATCTAATGCTCGCCTCGTACAAAAAGAACATTCTGATTAAAAATCAAGGAACCGTAGAAGGCCTATTAAACGTTACCAGAATTTGAGTCTCACTATCAGCTGTCGAGCAAACTCTCACAGCTCTAATTAAAATCAACGCCAAAATCAAAATCATTGTTCCAAAACAATATGGCGTCTTTTGTCGAAAAGCCGTTGATCCCGCGCCGCGCCACTTCCGGTTCCTACAATGCGCGTGCGCCGCACAAAAGCGCAGTGCGACTGCAAGCTATTATTTTGTGCTAAACGATAATTATTATTGTTAGCGGCTCGGGTTACGAGACGTTGACTTATCGTGGATATCGTGATTGGGCAGGTGTGGGCAACATTTTGGTTTTAGTTGGAAATACATGGCCTCAACTTCACCGACGGCCATCATTACCTATCAGTCTGCGTAAGGCCATTAATGTCAGTCATTGAGACTCGAGACCTTCGTCGGGGCATTGGTGTCGGCTGCACTGACTTCACTTGGTCCATATAGCCATTTAAACATAGATATATTTAGATTTACCGATGGGGACAAAAGGTCCTCGAGAAGCAACGACGAACCGAAAGGCGCAGTGTAGGCACAGCCCCACTAGGCAGACTGAGGATCTGGTGAAAACCGCGGGGAGCCGATGGATGCAGGAGGCGAAAAGCCACTCAAGGTGGCGCTCTGTGGGGGAGGCCTATGTTCAGCAGTAGACATCCTTAGGCTGTTGATGATGCTGATGATAAATCGAGATTAGGCCTAAAAGCTATTTAGGCATATTTCTCTTGTTTTAATTATAGAGCAAGTCAGTTTTACCTACTAACTAGCCACTCTTCAATCTAATGCACCCATTACCTATGTATGTAATAAATAAACCCTTATTATAACTGGATGCAGGAGGCGAGCAGCCGCTCTAAGTGGCGCTCCCGGGGGGAGGCCTATGTTCAGCAGTGGACGTCTTCGGGCTGTTAATGATGATGATGATGATGATTATAAAAAGGCATTTAGCTGTTCGTCTAGGGAGTTTTTAATTTTCTATTTAAAATCCTTGAAATTTTTCAGCCATAGGTAGTCAACCCCTGCAGATCTCGTCATCCGAGTTGGGTCAAGGCTATAATTTCGACTGTTCAATTCGCACAATGCGCAGCGTGAGCGCACTCGCTCAATATAATACCTCCCATTAGTGGACCGACTGATTGGTTCAGCCGGGCGTGATGTGAGTAGCGGGATTTAAACCTAACCTCTTTGCGAGATTTGACTGACAGCTGATTTGGCGCGAAGTTTTTTTATTTTTATTTTCCTTGGCTTAAGTTTTTCATTTAGCCAATGTGATTGTGTGTGGTTAATAACTCGTATCGTCGTCTATAAAAGCTTAAATTAGAAAGAATCCTGCAAAATACGAATCACCGTTCTATTACCACTGAACATTTTCAACTAGTTTGTTGTAAAAGGTGAAGGATTGATTGGACATGAGATTATATCATGGTACTTAACATAGCATTATAAGTCCCGGCTTTAGGGCTGAAATCTTGTTCGTTATTAAAATTTTTCTCAGTAGATTATCTACATTAAGCAGGGCTATAATTAATGGTAGTTGACTACGAAAACTAAATTAATAGCAATGCGCAGATTAAAAGAAAAACAATAGGTATAAATATTATAGACTACCATAGAATAATGTATGTACCATAGAATTGACTGATGTATAATAATATTGTTTTTGGTCTGACTCACACATACTTACTTGCAAACGCCCTTCCAGGGCTCATGTCAACCTACCAACCTAATTATTTAAGATCTTGTGTATTATATAATACTTGTTATTGTATATTACCTACTTTAATGATGTACATGAAAGCAGTAATAATAAATAATAAATAAAAATCATAATAAATAAACAAAAACAGTAATTTCATATTTCTTTTATTATAATAATGAAGATCAATATTGCATTTTATCTACACTATAGATACATTTTTAGGTTTATGTACACAAATTACTACATCACAAATTCTAAATTTTTGATAATTATAAAACTACGAAGACTGCTCACGCCTTCATACAGAAACAGTTCTGAATATTAATTGAAAATATCATATCTTTGTTTATAATATAAACATCTGGATATTCGAGATCGTTCACACGTGTTTTACGCCTATGTACACAGATAACGAGCAGAAATATTGGTGAATTATTAGGTGAAGTAATTAGTAAAAATATTTAAGAATTATTTACAATTAATATTGTATCCAGGCAAATAATTTTAATCATTTTGGTCACAGATAAATTAGGTATTGTTTATTCTTATGTCCAATTTATACACAAGTTGTATAAGTAATTTAACGTAATTATTTACAATTTATTTACGTAGTCAGGCCAGATTTCCACCCACGTGAAAACTTCTGCAAGGGCCCGATCGTCTATCAGATTGTAGCTGGTAAAACTATTGTAGTTTAACCCAATTTACATTTAGCAAGCTATATTTTATTTATTTTTATATTTTATGAAATTTTCTATTAGATATTAGGTCTATACTTAATAAAACCCGATAGATAGTCGAACACTTCCTGCAGAAATGTTCATGCAAGAGGAAAACTCGAAACAAGTACCTACAACACAGTTCTACTTGTTATGTTAAATACTGTCCAGTGTTTTGTTAAAAAATCTGTGGTAAGTAAGTTGTTTTTGGTATAAATACATATTAGGTACTATTATATAACTATAGATTATTATTTGATGCGTGAAACACAGACTAATTTTATCGACGAGTATCATTCTTATCACAATCATCAAACTACGCTATATTAAAATTGTATTTACAAACTCTACAGAATTCCATTAGATAATTGTTTCAAATCCAAGAAAATCAATTCACTCATTATCACCATAATTAAAATATCCCGCCGGAGGTCACAACAGCTTAGAAAAGAAGTTGTTTGGAGTGGTCATCCGCGCTGGATCCAGGATCCTCGAATACGGAGTTCCAAGGAAGGGTCTGAATGCGACTCTGCTGCTTTCTTCAGTGGGACTACTGGACGCCTCTTGCGTAGACTCGTCCTGAGTGTCCAGGGAAGAATCACCATTATTGGAACTGCTGCCGGCTCCTAGGTGCAACTTCCTCGTGTGCTTCTTCAGGTCGAAGTTCCTACAGAACCCTTTAGCACAGATGCTGCATGTGAACGGTTTCCTTTCGTTATGTGTGTGCATGTGGAACGTCAGGTTATAGATTTGGTGGAAAGCTTTGTTGCAAATGCTGCATTTGTACGCTTTCTCTCCACTGTGGGTCAACCTGTGGTTCTTGTAGTTGCCTTTTTGGTGAAATCCTTTCCCACAGAACTCGCAGACGAACGGCTTGTAGCCAGCGTGGATTCTAGCGTGAGTGTTCAACGTTGAGGACCGGTTGAAAGCTTTGCCACAAGTGAGGCATTTGTGAGGCTTCTCAGATGTGTGGATGATCTTATGCCGACACAAAGTTGAGGCCTGTCGGAAGCCTTTCCCGCATATTTTGCAAACGAACGGCCTTGCGCCAGTATGGACTGGCATATGCCTCGTCAGATTATAGTGAGCATTGAAAACTTTTCCGCAGTCTCCACAGGCAAAGCTCTTGTTCTTCGCTGGAGAAGCACTGGGACCTGTCGTGGACGATACGGCCTGATCTGCTGGCAGCCTAGGACTCGGCGGCCGTTGTACGGGCGAGGGAGCGGGTGGAGGTCTGGGCATATGCAGCTGGTGGGCATACGTCAACGATACTAAGTCCGGTCCATAATATAACAGCGGGTAATGAGATACAAGCTGTCTTCTAGCAGCTGGAATATACTGTTTGAACGCAGAGTCCAGCAGCTGTGCTCCATAGGACAAGAAACTTGGTGGCGGAGGTGGGTCAGGAGATACAGACTTCTTCCGGTCAGGTTCCATGAGACGTGCGATGGAGAAGTTCAGGACTGGTGCAGAGGGGGTGTCAGGCGACTTGGCCCGTTCGGGGGAAGATTCCCGAGGGCCGTCGGGCCGGGTCGTCGACTGGAACGGCTGCATGATGCTTTATATCTGTGGACAAAGAGAAAAATATGTAAGGAAGAATTTCTTCACGTAGGTGAATGCAGAGAGAGTAGTAGTGCACAAATATTATTTTCAAAGTCAACTGCTTTTTACATTGTTTACCTCCAACTCTTCAGAAATTTTTAATTCAAAAATCTCGCTATCCACCACATTAAATTTCTAGCTACCACATCACAAATAGCAGAGCAGGAATCCGAATAATGGAGGAGGAAATCGCTTATAAGTGCTGAGCTTTATTTCATACCGCGACGAGTGGGAGTCTGCCAGACCTATTGTCCTTGTTTTAAGCAAATTGGAAAGCGAGGCGGCTCTCCCAGATACCCACCGCTGCGTTTGACGGTACCCTTTTAGTCTTGAATCGTAGAAACGCGGCATTGTAGTGAAATCGTTCGCAAACATTTCGTGTTTTGTGATTTTTGAATGGGACGGGTGAGAAGGTGCTCCACAGCTCCACGCCACCACGCCTCGTGTGCGAATGCTTTTGATCGCCGTTGATTATTTCGTGTTTTAAAGTTTTCCGTACCTATTCAAAATCCCTCAAGTTTTTCAATTTATTTGTGGTTGTACCTTCTCATTAAAATATCCGTCAATTACTTTTAACGACAATAGGTTGCTATTGTCGTTAATGTTAATGTAACCTCACAAATTGAATAAAAGCTTTAGTGAAAAAAAGAATGCAATTCCTTGTGATTAACATTTTCAAGGTATCAATCAATTGTGCATGCTAATTACCAGTCTGAATATTTTAAATAAATCCCATGCTTGTAAGATAGCTGCAGTTAGTATGATTTTTACGGCAACACGCTTTTTGCTTTGCTATTTTAACTTCTAAAAAAGTTGTAAATTAAATTAACATAGAAAAATATGTCGCCATCAAGCGTGACTGAAACAATACAAGGGTTTAAAAAACAATGCCACCGCGGGCAGCAATCACACAATACCCGGGTTAACCCGGGAATATGCTCGTGCGGTCGCGAATGCATCGCAGAATTTGTAGGCAAATAATAGGGCCGGGGTCGAGACACGACCCCTCTGCGTCCTGACTTCTTTGTTCCTAATGTGATTGCTAGGGGCTGTTTTTTGAATGTTTGGATTGCTGTTTGTGTGTCGGTTTGCAGTAATTGCGAAATATGCTTATGATTTATAGACTTCAAGTAAGTTGGTTCTGTTATGGATTTCAATAAGAAATATATAATTACGAGTCAGGTACAACTTAAAACTATTTAGCACTTCATTAAACTTTGTGTAAGATTTCGGTGAAGTTTGGAAAGTTATAGTAGGCTACGATTTGGCCCAAAGTTGAAAGTAGAAAGCTTCCGACTTTGAACAAAATTTTGGTCCTGGGTATTCCCACTTTAATAAGTTCGTTATTTGAATATAACACTATGTGGTAGGACTTCGGTAGAGCCATTAGGCAGAGTAGGCAACTGCGTAGGGGCCCGTATCGGCCAGGGGTCCTACAATCGGCTACGCAGCAACATGTCCGGAATAGCAGCGCCTTGCTGTGGCATATTTGCAAATTATTACCCGACTACTGCAAAAGGAGGGTTATGGTTTTGACTGTCTATGTATGTTCATAAACAATGTTCCCTCGAACCTCAGTTGTCAGTTCCCGAGGAGTTAAGCACCAGGCCTCTGATGCTACTACTCATATCACATCCCCTTATCAACTTGGAAAAGAATTAATAATCTTCAAACGGCTGAAAGGAAGCGCAGAATTTCCTAGCCCGACAGGGTTAATTCTGCCCTGTGTGTAATAAGGAAAACCACTCAAAATCTCACTCAACTCGTAAGCACTAATATCTTTTATTACCTCCCTTCCATCTCCAGGTGCAAACAAGCACAATATGTTTACCAACAATACACGCTCTCGTACACTAGTACAATACAAAACAATTTATTATTGTTTTCAAACAATTCGTGCGCGTACGCAGTGATTGCGGGACCACTTCTCGCGACCGTTATTTTGAAGTTCCTCCAATACTTCCGGTGTTCCGGTGCCTTTTAGAACTGCATTATTTTGCTGTCGTTCAATTAATATTTACGCAAAACGCATGTGTTTGTGTAACAATTATAAAATAGCTCATTTCTCGGTTTACCTTCTTATGGTTAAGTGCTTGTGTACAATACTTATATGTCGTAGCACCACGTGAAGATGGCTTTATCTTTAAGTTATACGCCTATACTACATATTGGATCTAGTAAAACTTAGCTCCTCACAAAAAAAAAAACACCAGATGAGCCTTTCCAAGTCTTGCCTCATCTACCCCAAGAAAGAACTCTAAGGGTAGACAAAGCAATGCCTTCAGTTTTGCAGATGCATTAGCAGGAATAGTGGCCTGCCTGATTGGTTGTTTGTCGACTCATCTAATTTATTTATAGGTCTGCTACACAGTCACTCCCACATTATGCGAGCGGGCACTAAGAAGCTCAAAGGAGCGATAACATATAGATAACTGATTAGAGAAAAGAAACGGTTTTATTACGGTCGCTGCTTCTATCACTTACATTAAGATGATATCATCTAGAGATACCATTCACACCGTCACTGAGTCAATATCATAATGGCCTCTCACCGTATCACTCATCTAACCACGCTATCTCACGGCCTCATCTCATCACGGCCTCTAGATATGATGACAGATTAGGCACAATCCCTTCTACGACGATAAATTAATCCTAAAAACAAAACCATAAGCTTTAAAGTTCAATAACCGACTTTTTAAGACTGCAAGCCTATTGTCTGTGATATTTACGAACGAAACTCATCTTTGTTTAGAAGTTTTAGAACGCAAATTCAAATGTCAAATATTAAAAGGCCAGGTATTGAATTTTCAACCTTATCTGCAAGGAATTAAATGTATTTTTGCTTGCAAAGGTTCTTAAAGACATAATAATATCTTTCGTGTTTGAGGGTGTGGAGATGGGCGGATTCTGTAATCAGGCTGGAGATATGACCCATTAAGGTGACTGAGCTTATCTCCGCGAAGGACCTGGAGGGCTACTTTAACCCGACGGCACCTGATTATGGTAATCTTTGTCGCATCAGGAGTCAGCTCATCTATTTACAAAGATTTAGGGTTTTGTGGTCTGGCAATTCGTTTGTTACTTTTTTTAAATTTCTGTTACTCAAGTAATAGTTTTTTATTCTTTAAACTAACTACTGTTATCAACTACGACTGTAGGTAGTTATTATAAATATGTCAAATATAAGCGTTACAACAAAAACTGAGCTTTAATACCTTAAAGTTAAAAATAAGGATTCAACAAATTATTACGACCTACAACGACCGTCTATTCTTGGGGTTTTTTTATGTTTTGGCTCCACACATAATGTATTTATTTCACGCAAAGTCATGCCCTAGTCATAGTCATAGTCCAGTCTAAGTCAGGAAGTCATAGTCCAGTCTAAGTCATGCCCTAGCAAAGTGGTGGCCACTTTACTAGAAGCTTCTATGGAGTTTTGGAAGCAACACGTTTCACCACATTATATCACTTGCCCTCACTCATGCTCGTAAGTCAGCACTTAATGCGTAAAACACGACCAATTTTAAACATTAAAACTGGACAAAGCACAAGTTTAGAAAAATAATACAATGCAACAACGTGAACATTTCCGCGTTCCCGCCAAAAACTGTATTCCTGGGGTTCGAGCCAAAGTGAATATAGTCCAAGATAATAGATGGAAGATTTCTCTTGGTGTTGCTAACACTACTGCAAAATATACTTATATATACATGTAAATTATAAATATTATGTATCAATGTAAACTAAGCCTCAAAATACATAAAAATATTATGCTGATTGATTGCATGAAGATTTGCACACCATTTGTAATGGTAGAATGTACATGGCTGTCCTAAAAATCTGACCACCATACTATATGTAAACCTACATTCTTGAAAATAAAATATTTTACTTTACTTATAAAAAGAAATATATATAAAATTAATTGATTAATTTTCATTATTTACTTAATATTTAATATCTTTTCACACAAAAAAATAATTTGAAAAATAATGGATATAATTAATTAAAGTTAGTAACTACTATTTTAATATCTGTGTTACCTACCTCCTTTAACTTACTAACTAACAAGACAATAGGCATGATAACTAACATTTTTTTTGGATAATTTAATAATCTTCCTAATAATTTTTGTGAAAACAAAATCAAAAAAAATCTCAAAAAATGACCAAGTTACAAGCATTTTAAAAACCGGAATAGAAAGAGATAGCTCAAACGGCCAGTGCGGTCAGAGGAAGGTCGTTCATAGTTCCTTATTACTAAACTGTTAGCTTTTCATACAATCTCTTTGGCATGTGACGTCACGAGTGGGTTTTTCATAGTAACTGTGAGGGCGCTGTTTCGCGATAAAGGGACAAGAGATGCCTCCTGTAGAAACTTTAAAAGCTTATTACTCCGTGATTTATTTACCGATTATACTTATTTTTTCAATTATTGCATTCAGTTTTAATCTTCTTTTTAAAAGTAATATTTACTTGTTCATTTTTAATAGTAGTCATCATGCCTATTCTTTTTGCCCCAGTTTATTGTGGGTCGTGAGAAAGAGACAGTAATACACGGATTGGACAATAAAATTAAACTACTCTGTTTTACACGCCATATTCAAACTTCCGCTTGATACATTTGAGCGGTCTTATCAGTACAGTGCGAACTCAACCAGGCATCTTTAAAATAGACAGCGACAATAAAAAAAACTGTTGTGAGTTCTGGGGCCGTACTGTGAGCTCTTAGCACGATTCAAAACAGAGCCTATATTGGATCACTTTGTTTTTTTTTTGTATAAAGATTTTGACAAGCGATCCAATATTGGCTCTGTTTTGAATAGCGCTATGAGCTCACAGTACGGGCCCTGCTCCCCTACCACAAAGTATACACAAACCATCATGATTCGTGACAGTAATGCTTCAAGGTTACAATAATATTGTTCGAATTCGTACCATGAACTTATAAAGTATTCCGGCGCGAGAACGAGACGTCTACATTTTTATATAGCGTTATCACTGTCGCACGTCGCTGTCACCATGATTAAAGGTATGACAGTTGTATTTGAGTGAAAGATTTAACGTGACGTCATCAAAACTGCTCTGCGTCAACATTATTACAATATTCTTACTTTTATGTAATTTTTCAAAGTATGACTGAAGTAATAATGTTATTAGTGGTTGTGGTAGGCCCCCAGTTCAGAGTTAACACTGGAATTCATAGTAGAGGCGGGGGCTCCTCTAGAGGATGAATCAGGCGCTGTGCGGCAAATTCTAGCTTTATGCATTTCATAAACAAAAGCAGCCCTCAATCTGGCATGATCAGAGGCTGGACGCTGATCGTCCGAATTTCGTCAACCAAACTATCTCTTTGCTTTCAAATCGTGTTATTTTATTATTTTATGAAGTGTCGTGATATTTAAAATACGAATAAGGTATATAGGTACCGTTTTTTCAACATTTACCAGTTAAAATAATATATTTAACACAAAATAGGCACACAAAATATACAAAAATAATATTTCTTTTAATTTTATTTGTGAGTGAGTGACGGGTGACATTTTGGCGCGACTTTTGATAGTTCAAAAGTCGCGTCAAAATGACACTCGACGGAATTTTCATTCAACTTGATTGAAATCGTAGAGTAGAATTTTGGTGGGAACGCGGAAAATTTCATGTCGTTGCATTGTATTATTTCTGAAAACTTGTGCTTTTTCCAGTGTTAATGTTTAAATTTGGTGGCGTTTTACGCATTAAGTGCTGAATTTCGTAATTCAGCACTTAATGCGTAAAACGCCTGCGTGTTGGCAAGTGATATAATGTGGTGAAACGTGATTTTTCGTGTTGCTTCCAAAATTCCATAGAAGCTTCTAGTAAAGTTGCCACCACTTTACTGGAGCATGACTTAGACTGGACTATGACTACCTGACTTAGACTGGACTATGACTATGACTAAGAATTGACTTTACGTGAAATATTCAGTATTCTATTAACATGATGAAAAATTACAATACTTAACACTGGCTAAATACACTATGTGTGGAGCCAAAATATAAGAAAAAAAAATCGTAGAGTATTTAATTAAAATGCAGTTCCGTTAGGGGTTTCTATGGGTTTCTCCAGTGATTGTTTATGAAAGCGAAAGAAGAATGATTACGCATTTAATCTCTAGGTAAAAGTGGAATGATGGATTTTCGGGGTTTGTTCAACCTTTGTTTATGAATACCACTGTAAATATATTTGGTACCGATGATGCGCTAGGAAACTATTCAATAGTCACTTCGCGTTTTTAATTTCATTTCCATTTTAATAATCGAGTAGGCAATGGAAGTCACTTAACATCCGTCACGTCACGATGACATCTGTCAACTCAAGACGTCATTACCGTCCCATTTGGCGGGAAATAGAATCGGAATCAAATCATTAATGTTCCCGACACTTCGTCAACCATAATCCTCCCTAAATAATCGATATACCCATCTCACTCTCGCACGCGTAAATGTGTACACTTGTCTCGTTCTCAATTCAATGCGATTAGCTAAGACCAGTGTAAGAAGGCCTCTGATACTGAAATTGATTGTTCCTAATTGAATGGAGTTGGGAGGTCAATGTAAGCGGGTGATTTCTGTAATGCAAGGGTGCTAAGCGGTTGTTTGAAAGGTTTATGGTATGTTATGGTGCTGTAATTGGAAATTTATTATTGGAATGCGAAAATGTGAAATTGTTTGTATGAAAGAGGGGGGGATACATAATTAAAGGGGTCTATAAATAAATAACTGTTCACTATTCAATTAAACTGCAGATAAGATAATAAAAAAAACGTAAGGAAATAAAATAACAAAGTGAAGCCAAGAAAAATGTTATAATGATATTATTGATTTTTTGAATGACAAAACATGTAAGTAGGTTATTATTTATTTATACTATATTTGTTATTTTTGTTGTTGTTTTTGATGATTTGTGCATTTGGATTTTATTTAACCTGACATTCTATTCTTATTCATTTAATGTTATTACAAATTTATTATTTTTATTATTTCATTGTTATCTTTCTTATTTATATTACGAGATACGAGACGGAAGTTCATGCTCTGACAAATATTTGTACGCCTATGCAGGCAAGACATTGTGGACTAAAAATCACCATAAGACCAATGCATGTATGTTTTGTAAATGTATTTACTCATGTTCAAACAAATAAAATTATCTTTATCTTTATCTTTAAAGTATTCCGTAATCCGTAGACCCTGGCTACGTCGTAGACAGAGGCTACAACCGTAGCTCTACGCGCTACGGGACTACGAAGCTTTTTATTAAATAAATAAATAACGCCCAACGATCACATACATAGATCCTGGACCCTAACTAGGATTCCCTGTATCTAGGGACCCAGGAACTACGAGGACCATGGTCCCACAACACCCAGACACAGAACAAGTATTTGCGCTTTTTTTTTCGGGCACAAATACTTGTCTTGTTGCGGGAATCGAACCCGCCACCTCCGGGTTATGAGCCGACCTGCTCAACCATCACACCACGGAGGCTGTCAATTACGTGATAGAAGATCAATTATCACATGTTTTCTGCTGTAAACTGTTTAGTTGCATCATCGTCATCATCGGGTCAGTACTACAACGTGTTTCAATAAGATGAATTTATTGAGCAATCAGTCACATTTTTGTAGTGTTGTTGGACGTGGCTTTCGTTACGATACCGATATCGATAATAGGCATGATGGCAAAATTTTTTTTGCATAAATTAAAAATTTTCCTCAAAAGAGAAACATTTTTGAAAACAAAAATAAAATATCTCAATAAACGACAAAGTTACAAGCATTTTAAAAACCGGAATAGAATGAGATAGCTCAAACGGCCAGTGACGTCAGAGCATTGTCTTCATAGCACCTCATTACTAAGCTGTGGTAGCTTTACATACAATATCTTTGGCATGTGACGTCACAGGTGGATTTTTCATAGTAACTGTGGAGGCGCTTTGTTTCGCGAGAAAGGGACAGGAGATGTCTCCTGTAGAAACTTTAAAAGCTTATTACTCCATGATTTATTTACCGATTTTGCTTATTTTTTCTATTATGCATTCACTTTTAATCTTCTTTATGAAAGTATTATTTACTTCTTCATTTTTAATAGTAGTCATCATGCCTATTACGATAAAAAATATCCGACGTCTTTTTCCAGGGCTTAAAGTATCTTCCAAAGACTTTTTATCTAGACCACTAATACGAAATTAAAGCAGGGCAAAACCGTACACACCACTTTGGGTGTGATTGATTCTCAGCTGTCAAAATCAAAATCAGTCGTTACTTGGGTGTGCTTTTGAATACATACCAAAAAAATGCCGTCTTGCGTGATAAAACTGTGCCGAAATCACTCGAGGCACGATCACAGAAGCACACGATCACATTTCACTTGTAAGTGGCCTTAATCATGTATTTTTATAAGATTATTTTAATTATTTCTATTTGACGAAGAGTTAGAACCATTTTACAATAAAAAGTTGACATGTCAAAATCAGTATTGCCACACGACATCTGAATAATTACCCGATTTCTTTTGTATGGATATCCAACAGATCCATGTCTAGCTGATCTTTGGATAAATGTAGTTCGAAAAAGTCGAAGTGAAGATTGGTAGAAACCTAATACTCGCTCAACAATATGTTCAACGCATTTCTATAGTAAAGAAAACACAGAACACAAAACTGCAAGATCACAATCGCTAACGCTAACGCCTCACGCTAACTCCAAAAATGTATCGAAATGACATTCGCTACGGAAAAGTTAGCGATTTCCGAAATGTCAATTCAGTACATTTTGGAGTTAGCGTGAGGCGTTAGCGTTAGTTGTTGGTATCTTTGCTAGACCCCCTGTACCTACATAATTGTTGTTCTTTAATCCCTTTAACTTGGTAATATTGAAAAACTCGTGAGTTATTAAAAGAAATGTTGGATAAACTGCTGGTATTACATAATTTGAATCCTTTTTATTAAAAGATTGCATGAGCTATCTATAGACCTTTTTCTTGTCTATAGATACTATCTAAATTAATTACCATCATACTACTATCTATTAGATAGTAGTGTGATGGTAATTAGTTTTATTATTTTATATTTTTTTAATGTAGGCGTTATATAATTTTTTATTATTTACATTTTACATCTAGCTAGATTTTTATTTAGGTACCCGACTAAATCGGGTAATACTATTTATATGGTATGTTGAAAGAGGAACTGACATTAGAAGAAAAAAAAAATGTACTCTATAGTTTGATTCATGTTCAAACAAGGTTAAGTATGGAGACTTCGATTCTGGACCTATGTAATAGGGGAAATTCTGTGGTATCTTCATAGAAAAATTCACTAAAACCAGTTGTTCTTTTATTGTAGAAATGTACCGTGCTGTGAACAACATTATGTTATGCTTGTCTGAAGACAAACTAAAATAATAAAATATTATTCTCATACGTACTTTTTAAGTTTTTACAATATCTTCATAGTTATAGCCTGCCTACTTCTTTATCTAATTCTTATTTTGATCGGGGGCTATAAAGGCCTAACAAACTAATACAAAACCATCATGGTTCGTGACAGTAATACTTCATGGTTCTTCTTCTTCTCGTGTAGGCAAGTGGTCAGCCCTGGTGTCAGAATTTTTAGGCCGTCCAAAGGCTTCTGACTTGGCTTAGGTTACAAGGTTACAATAATATTATTCGAATTCGTACCATGAACTTATAAAGTATGCCTGCGCGAGAACAAGACGTCTTTTTTTTATATAGCGTTATCACTGTTGCACGTCGGTGTCAACATGAATAACGGTATGACATGACAGTTGTATTTGAGTGGAAGATTTAACGTGACATCATCAAAACTGCTCTGCGTCAACAGCATTACTGTATTCTTACTTTTATGTCATTTTTCAAAGTATGATTTAAGTAATAATGCTATAAGACCTTGTGATGACCCCCCTGCACTGACGTCCCGCTTGGGGTGTGTTGTGCATTTCCCCCACCAGCTCAGATACGTTACGCTAGCCAACCTAACTCCTTGAAATATCGGAGCACAACCTTGGATCGCTGACACAACCGTCCCATTGGTGGTGATGATGCTGGTGGCTACCTACCTAAAGTTAACGAAATTCTGGCGTCAAAACTATGAGAAAGCAAAGTTCTGAGTTGAAATTAGAACACGAAACATATTTTAAAGAAAATAAAGGCATAGATTGTATAATCTATCCAAAGTTAGAATACCAAGTTTGGTAACTGGTTACCTAGTGGGAAGAAAAATTCCTGTTTTATTACTGGTTCGGAATCAGGAATTTCACCATGTAATTATTTTTTTTCATTATTTCGTTTATTATATGGTAAATATCGCGTTAATAAACAATATGTTAGTAATGTTAGTGACCATTGAAGTTTACTTGCCAAGTCGTGTATATAAAAAAATCTGTTGAGATTTTGAGGGTGAAAACCGTTTTCACCCGAAACAATAAAATACAGGTAAGTTCACTCATGGGCTTTATTCTCTGTCATACGTGTGAAGAGCAGAGCGACGGCAACAACATTTTCAAATACCAATTTCAGGGCGCTCCTCTTTAGCCAATTCAGATAACCTAAACGGGGCCACTTGCCTACACGAGGAAAAAGGAAAGTAGGCAACAAACGACACACAGGCATACCTACTTTTGAATTCATAACATAAATATGAATGTAATATTCGCGGAATAGCGTATGATCTTCGTCGATACTTCTAAATGTATAAAGGTTTAGCAAGCAACCCCTAATCATCATTTACAATAAATATTTGTGACAGCTTCTGCTTCATCCACTCTAAGTCCCATTCACAAGAGCCACAAAAAGTACGTAGGACAAATCGGCGGTGACATCGAGAGCTCGCCCCCGCGATATTAATGAAAAAATATTAAGGATCCTTTACAAAGGCCATTAACCAAGATTTCAAGTTGAATATCATAGGATAGGATTATTTGAATTCAGTCTAAGGATTATATTGAAATCAATTTTTGCATTGTTCATTCATAGAGGTATATTTACGTTTTATAGTCCACCCAGGTGAACTAAGCAGGTGGACCACGGGCAATACCCGGTTTTTTGTAGACTAGCGTGCGGCTCCACTCGTTGGTTCTCAAATTCTAAATTTATAACAGTTCTTTAGCAATTTCCAAATTATTTGTTAAATATACGAAAGGTATAGTTACCTAATCTACCATGTTGGCAGTATACTAGTTTATGATTTTTATAGCAGTATCGCCTCCTTAGCGTAATGTACAGGTTACGCGATGTCCACCTAAAGAGACGGATGGATGCAGATTCAAATTCCGTTCACGAACCGAATACATAATAAAAAAAATTACTTAAAGGAAAATTTTAATTATGTCAGAACCTGCATCTTTTTTTAGGGTTCCATACCCAAAGAGTAAAGCGGACCCTATTACTAAGGTTGCGCTGTCCGTCCGTCTGTCTGTCTGTCTGTCTATCTGTTCGTCTGTCACTAGGCTAAACCCAATGAACCGTGATAGTTAGAAAGTTGAAATTTTCACAGATGATGTATTTCTGTTGCCGCATACATAGCTTCCGATTACACACAAAAAATTATACAAAAACACCGCAAACATGACAACAACTCCACCGCGAACGGATTAGTGGCGGAAATCCGACAAACGGACCCTAATTCCATGTAACCCACAGATTAGAGTAAAACGTAAGCCGCCTCACACCCGCCGGATGGCTCTCGCTATTGGACTGTTTTTAAACAGTTGAATCCAGAGCTTTGTAGATCAATTAATTAACCCCATAATTTTATTGTAAAGGACGTAATTATTACACTTTAAAAAGATAAGGGACTTTCAATTTAGTAGATATTGGGTGCCATATTTTTTTCCGTTTAGATATTTTGATCTAATTAATCTAGGGCTGTAGGTATTATATTAACCTGGGTCTAGGCAATAGGTAAGCACTTTCATCTCCACCAGTTCTTTTTGATAACACTTACTTAGGGTGGGTTTAACGTGGTAAATAATATTTTTTATTTCACGTCAACATTAATAGGGCGCTTGACAGGCGGCTGGGTGATCGCATCAGATTTCAATGTATCGGGGAGAATGCAGCCATTCCCCGGATATTCCTTTAGCCAGTTCTTACGGCACCCACAGGAAGAGATGGGGTGGTCCTATTCTCAACACGCCGCAACCACTCGACCAAAAATGAAATTTTAAAAATGTTTGTTCACTCAATTAATCTATGCAAACAAAACAAAATACCTAATTACTGTTCAGTGTTCACTCACTCATACACTCTAGCTCTCTCACCTGTGCCTCTCACCTCCCCATAACCTCCCCCATAAGTTCATGATAATATTGCCCCGATTCAGACCCGCTCGACTGGAATGCACAGAGGGCTAAGCTAATTTAATGCCCTCTCCCTCTGCCCTCTGCCCTCGGCTTGGTTTACTCGCTACAGTTATGAACAGCTTATAGAGGGTTATCAATAGTTAATTTGTTCTGGGAATCTTTCGTAGGATGGTTACGGAGAGAGTGTTGTAGACAAGATGTAATACCACAGAATTAAAATGATTAGGCTTAGGCTATGAGCACGAGTTTTTAAATGAGCTAACTAATAACTAATACGCGCATTTACGCAAGTTAATTGCGAAGTAAATGCATATTGAATCCCGACTGCACATCATTAAAATAATTATAAACAATTGACAACGATCTGCTATGTTCACGTTTGCTGCTGGTGCGCATCGTCACCAGCACTTACAAAAACGTTGTGTATACATAAGCCTTTATTATCATCGTTCCGATTTTTAAAGTTCATGATGACGATTGTTTCTGTGTGTGCAGTTTTTCCGTTAGAACATCTTTACTTCATTTTGAAAACTTATTTAGAGCGTGTGACGAAATGCGTAAAAGGCATTTTAGCATTTTGAGTAATACATTTTGCGTGCAGTAGACATTTTAGGAACAGACTGAGCTGATACAGATGCAGTGGAGATAAACAACAATTTTATTAACTTGGCCGGGTTGCAAAACTCCTCCGAATAATATCACCTCCACCCCCCAAGCCGTGTCACGTGACATCAGGTGCGCGCCTCAGGGTTGCCATTGTCAGCTATTCATGGAGGAAGACACGTGGAAGGATTCTGAAAGGGTTCGTACGGATTATGACACCCCTAGTGGGAGGGCAAGGCGTCAGTCTGGAAGATTGAATTTTATTATGTAAATAAAAGTTGATAAGGGTTGGTAATTGATTTGAACTGTATTTTACAACAGATAACATACGAGTATTTTCCCACTGAAATACTGAATTCTGAGAGTATATAGGCCTACCTTCTTTTCAAAGGAACTGATGTTATTTTTCCCATGCACAAATGTTCCTGATCCGTCACATAACACATTAGGCGGTAAGAAGTTCCCTAGTCTCCTAACAAGGGATTTTTGTAATAGAACCTAGTCATATTCATCTCAACATTGAAAATGGCCGTAATTGTGCTTACGTAAGTATATTATAGAGTCCACTTGATTTCTTTTGATTCATCGGGCTAACGGAACATGTAGGAACATGCACGTTTTTCTATTACTACATTTTTATCCCTACTCATTTATTTATTCTTCCTTTTCTTAGAGGCACATGCTGTCACTCCCAAAGACGTATTACGTACGTATAGTACCTATACCTTTTTGGTTAGTCCTGGGTTCTCTCTCAAAGCGAGTACCTGTACCTACCTATAATTATTATAGGTTATGAACCACAGAGCTATGAAACAAATGATGCTTCGCGAGAGGAAGCGTTTTGTTTTGCTCTGTGTTATGAACACTCTTTACCTACACATTTAATTTTATGGATGGACTACAGATTAGAGAAAATAGACATGACTGTAGGATGGAAACTTCAAAAGTGAAAACTGGGTAGACCAATTAAGGCGTGGGACCTTTACATACCTCATCCCATACAACGGAATAACGCGGGCTATTTTACAATTTATTTTATTTTTTGCATAAAGAAAGATTATCAAGCTACATTTATTGCGTGTTGGTGAAATATTGGGCCAAATGAATACACCGGACATAAACTAGTAACTCTCTAGACATGATAACTACATTTTTTCAAGTTCGGGCTATTTTTTGTATGTACCTGATGGGACCCCATGCCTGTATTAAACGAAGAGCTCTCGCTATTCAGCCTTCTTAATCTATCTATACTAGGTAGGTACTTGTAGTTATTTATCAATCTTGTTAGAATAAAAAGGATAACTAAAGGCAGGGGTGACAAACATTTGCGAAAGCATCTAATAACGAAATTACAAGCACCACTGAACCAAATGTCTCCACAAGCCCAGTTTAGTGCAAATATTAACACGTTGTAATTGGACAGCGACTGGATCCAGTCCCTGGAGGGTGACGTTGACAATAGTGGTTACGAAACATCATTGCGGACCTCCAGCTTTGTACACTTTAGTTTTCATATAGGTAAGGATTATAATGAAGAATCATGCACATGACGCTCGCTGGCTGGTTTCACATGGTGGTGCACCCTGTTTAAACTACAGTAAATAGTAACCCGTTGAACTTGCCAAGGGTCCAAAGTTAATTACGCCTACTCTCACACACCCACACATACACACACACACACACACACACACACACACACACACACACACACACACACACACACACACACACACACACACACAAATCACCCCCAAACACTCACACACAAACACACCCCCGCACAAATGCACTCCTCTCAAACACATAAACATACGTACCTACTATACTCACCAATTCACTCCTACACTTTGCGTTCAACATTTATTCAAACTTTCGCACTTTGTGTCATTGTTAAAGCGGTCCAAATGGGCATGCTCACTTAAAGTAGCTCCTAGAATTCAGAGTCTTTGACTCTAGTCTACGAGTCCTTGTAACTTTTTTTTTTTTTATATATAATTGGGTACTCGATACGCTCCATGTGATTAGTTATGTAATTTTCAAACTTTTCTTTTTGTGTTTACAGTGTTTCTGGGCTGCAACTCTAGTAGTTTTTAATTCTCTAGATACAGGGGATCCTAGTTAGAGATTAATGGCTGCTTTGAAGTTGGGCTGGGACACTGGAATCATCCCTCTATGGCAACCTTATTTATGTGTATACGATGTACTAGAAATACGTATGACTTCCTTGGTGTATACATCATGCATATACATATATATTTACATATCTACTCGCAAATACTAGTTTAAATTTACGTTTATTTAGACAAATGCTTCTTGA
Source organism: Ennomos erosarius (assembly GCA_963580505.1). Lineage (NCBI taxonomy): Eukaryota > Metazoa > Arthropoda > Insecta > Lepidoptera > Geometridae > Ennomos > Ennomos erosarius. The sequence continues at coordinate 9,591,709 of OY757002.1, read as the reverse complement.
GTCGGGTGCGTTCCAGTAGCTGCTTAGAACGAAAAAACTATCAAATGTCAAAGACTCAGTGATCATTTTTATTGCTAGTGAAACGACTTTTTGTGATCGAAAATAGCACCAATCTGGAACCCACCCTAACATACTAGGAACGTCATTTGGGACAGGTAATTTATGGGTAATTTTGTGACAATGGCAATACTCGTATTTTGAGACGGGTATTTTATTTACTATAATAATATTTTATAACCTAAAAACATAGCTATCAAATTGTTACTGTGAAGTTTGCTCATGTAGTGATTGTTTAATGTACCTACGGTTATTTGTACATGTATTGCTATAAAATCAGTTATGACAATAAGTTAGTAACCAAACCTGACTGCCGGTGTAAGGTTAGTTAGGTGTACTGGAGGACTGTTGGTTTGGTGTTGGTTACCAAAAATCAGTACAAAACTGCAGTGACAATAATAATGATAACTATAACTTACTAATAAAAAGACCCACTCGTTTCATCATCATCATAGGTACAGAGAATTCCACGTTTGCAAATCTTGACATTCATGCATTTTATTTGAGAGGTATGTGTGATTATGATTTTTGTGGAGCGATTAAAATTTACGGTGGTGCCTAGCCTAATTGTAATAATTTAGGTAGGTACTTATATATACATGGTAGGTAGGTACCTATTGGGGGCTGCACTAATAGGATCTGACTGATATAAGTACATGTCACCGTCTTATTGTAAAACCGTTTGTTTATAAAAACGAACATAAAACCGGTTATTTATATTTCGATTTATTGCAAACTGACAATCTGTCTTACAATAACACGGATGATATTTCAATTATTTATAAACGGTCGGCGTGTAGCGGTAAGTTTAAAAAAAATCTGGGTTTAGTAGCGCTTAATTGTGAACAAACCCGTGATTTTTGCGGTACTTAATTTATTGTTTTTTTAGAGTCACTAGTGTCTAATCAGTAGGTTACGACGACGGGAGAAGCGAGGAGGAGTGTTAAGTTAGTTTTGACCACACTAGAATAAAACGAAGTGATGCCGATTAATTATAAACAACCGAAATATCGACCGTTTTATTGTGAGACGCATTGCCCGTTTGCAATAAATCGTCAGTTTATAAATAACCGCGTTTTTTTATAAACTAACGGTTCTTACAATAAGGCGGTAACATACATATACCTCACGGCGTCTTTGTGATTATAAGTAGATAGGTAGGTACTTAGTAGGTAAAGGTACCAAGTACAAATCAAAGGCTACGGTCGGCATTGCATCGAATAAAGCTAACGATCACATTCATAGCTGATCCTTAACTAGGTTTCCCTGTATCAATGCGTTTTTCTTGGCACAAATACTTGTCCTGTCACGGGAACCGAACCTGCCGCCTCCGGGTTATGAGCCGACCTGCACAACCACCACACCACAGAGGCTGTATGAAGTTCAACGACTACTTACGTACCTGACCTATTCCATTTCCAATTCCAAGGTACAGATTGTCCAACCACAAGATATCCGCATTTCCTGTTTACAAACATCCTGTCGGCTTTCCGACACCAGCACAATAAGCACTAGCGACAATACGACACGCCGACTTCACAATTTTTTTGTTAAGTATATTTAAGAGTAAATTTTAAAAGTTAGGCTATGCTTGGCTATCCATTGCGGAAGGATTAAATGCGCTAAGATCTTTCGGAAGAGATTTAAAATATTTTTGTTGAGATGAAAGTGTGATGTGATTGTGGCGAATAAGTCGTTAATGGTGTAGTGGCTGGATAGGTTAGCATAATAAGGATGCGTGTTTGGTTCCCGTTTTAGAAAATACTAAAAGTATTTTCTAAACATTTCAGATTTGGTGATTTATATATATATATTTTTTTGTATTGTAGCTGTAACGAATTTGACATTTTGTACGTTAATAATATGACGATAGAGTTAATCGGTAATATTTATGTCGCTCTAGCACCAAATGTAATCAGTTTGGTACCATACCTAGGCAACCTTCTTTTTCGGCTGTGACAAAATCACCATTTGCTATATACCTATCTAATATAAATTTTCACAGGCTTATCTAAATTGTTGACATATATATTTTTCGTAATCGCTATAAAAGGAAAGATTATTATATACCTGTGCTCGAGCTAATCTTAAAAATACTTAGTCGTCTAATTCCTCTGTTGTGACTGTAGACGAAGCGCCTCCTTCAATCTCTTTTAAAAAAAATAAAGCGTAAATTAGAATCGAATATGTACCAATATGAGTTTTTGGCGGGAACGCGGAAAAGTTCACGTCGTTGCATTGTATTATTTCTCAAAACTTGTGCTTTTTCCAGTGTTACTGTTTAAAATTGGTCGCGTTTTACGCATTAAGTGCTGAATTACGAGCATGAGTGTGGGCAAGTGATATAATGTGGTGAAACGTGATTTTCCGTGTTGCTTCGAAAGTTCCATAGAAGCTTCTAGTAAAGTTGCCACCACTTTACTGGAGCATGACTTAGACTGGGCTGTACCTGAAGACGTACACTCCTGAACATAGGCCTCCTCCAAAAAGTACCACTTTGATCCATCGGCTTCCCACGGTCCTGAGCGGACTGTTTTACTAATTAAATACTATGGTTTCTATATTCATAAGTAGGTACTTATCTGATCTCGAAATAGAAACAGGAATAGTGGATGTTTCTATAGCAGTAGCGTAATCAACTGGGTTGGTAGCTTTCAGTTCCGTAGATCTCAGTATTTGTGGCATGCAAAATATAATAATAAATTACAAACACATGCGAGCTTGCAACAAGTTTTGCTATAGCCGTCGGTTAACCGTACTAATCGGCAGCTGATGTGTCCTGTAAGTTGCAGCCTGGTTTACGGGTCGACTAGCGTTACTCGGATATTCTGAAATTCGTTACTGCAGGTAAGTACCTACAAGTGACATTACGTGGTGGCTAGCTAACTCGGAACTTTACTCGAATATAGAGAAATAGGGCCGAGTAGTCCATCCCACTTTCACGAACGAAAACAGAGTTCCGATCAACTACTCAGTGGGTAAAAATTTACGATGGTCTGTAGCAACGTCAAATGTTCGTTCAATAGTCACTCTAACTGCGGTCAGTGACGTCATATTGGGTTAGTTTTTTATTTTTTTGACATTTTTATGTGCCAGCTATATGCTGCGGTGCGGTAGCTGTCCTCCAAAGAGTATGTTTATTCCCTACCTAAAAACAGTAAGTAGGTTAGGATTTACCTTTACAAAAAGGGTAATCAACTAATTAAATTAATGTAATGAGGAATGTAATACGAATTTAGATTACATTGTTTAGTTCAACGGGAAATGTAATAAGTAATACCTATAGGTACCTGAAATATGGTTTTATCTCGACACAATAATCAAACATAAAACAACACAAAATAAAAATATCATAATATATTAATAGGTATTTAAGATATTATGATTGTTCAAAAACTTTTTAGTCGTCATCATCATCATAATCATCAGTCTGAAGACGTCCACTGCTGAACATAGGCCTCCTCCAAAGAGCACCACTTTGAGCGGCCGCTAGCTTCTTGCATCCATTGGCTCCCCACGGTTCTGAGCGAGCTGTTTTAGTAATTAAATACAATGATTTCTATATTTATAAGTATCTGATCTCGAAATCGAAACAGGAATGGTAGTCGATGTTTTTAGCGTATTTAACAGGGTTGGTAGTTTTCTGTTCCGTAGATCTCGGTAGGTATTCGTGGCATGCAAACAATAATAATCCCAGATAACATAACACCTAATAATAAATTACAAACACATGCGAGCTTGCGACAAGTTTTGCTAGCCGTCGGTTAACCGTACTAATCGGCAGCTGAAGTGACCTGTAAGTAACGTAACGCCCTGGTTTACGGGTCGGTTAGCGCTACTCGGACATTCTGAAATTCGTTACTGCAGTTACAAGTGATATTACGCGGTGATTAGCCAACTGGGAACTTTACTCGAATATAGAGAACTAAGCCCTTAAGTATCTGACCGTTGGTCTGTCACCACCACCAGGCTGTATCTCATGAACCGTGATAGTTATACCTACAGTTGAAATATTCACAGATGATGTATTTATGTTGCCGCTAATTTATAACAAAAAATACTTACCTACTACAAACAATACCTAAAATAAATATTTAAGGGGGCTCCCATACAACCACCATGATTTTTTTTGCTCGTATTTACAGATAATGGTGCGCGCGGGCCCGACTCGCACTTGGCCGGTTATTTTAGTGCTCTGTGATTACATATATAAAACGAACTAAGTACAAACCTGCTGGACACCCGATCCGATCCGAGTCACTCCACACGCATCACAAAAAAGTCATCACTAAAAGAACATCACTCGGTCATTGCACTAAAAAACAAAATCGGGTCAAAGATGGCCGTTGCGAATTCGGAATTCGGGATTTGGAATTGGAATTGGCGCGACGTTGGAAAGGCGCGCGGCGAGTGGCGGCAAACACGCGCCCTCCGCGCCCCTCGCACGCCCCGCCATTCGCAGCCCAAAGGGCGGTCGCACCATTCAATAATTCACCATCCAACCAACAGCAAACCATCCTTTTCACAAACCTCGCCCTCTTTATCCTACCCGCCGCTTAAACTATTACCGTCTCTTTCGTTACCGTTGCGCATTTCATGCTATCTCACTCGGATTTGTTGCGCATTTCATTGCGTCTCTATCTGGCGTGAAGGTTTAGTGTGTGTGCATCTCGCTCGCACTCATTAGGCGGGTCTTGTTGCTGCATTATGCAGTATGTTTGGCGAAGATTTTATGACGTTTGCGCAGTCATTGTATAGAGTAGGGGACTTGTAGAGACAATGGAGAAATTATCCAATTGAACGTAACAAGGTCAAATGACCACCGTACCAGCTCGATAGAGAATCTCAATTGATAGTAGGTAATCTATGTATTGACTAAACAGCAGGCTATAGGTAAGTAAGTATACCTATAAGCTGATCATCATCATCATCATGGAAGATGTTCTTAGGTGAACGCAGACCTCTCAGTCAGGGCCATCGCAACAAAACTTAACGATTTCAATCTCAGTCAGATACACTTACTTAGGTTACCTACGTGTAAGTACCTACAAAGTTTAGTCTTCGTGTTGTAAAATACAAGTTTTTATTTAGTTCGGAGTCGCAGTCCCTGAAAGGCGGTGCCGCTGCCGGCACACTGGAAATATAAGCGAGCACCTACAGAAATTGTGTTGTGCCTCCATTTTCTACTTTCTATTTTTGTAACTACCCCCGTGAAGTACTTACCTAGGTACCTAAGGCTGACATTCAGAGACAATGCATCGAGATTACTCCGATCGAACTCACGTGAGTTCAAACTCCGGACACGGCGAGTATACTCCGCGTTTTTAAATTCACAGTCGAGTTCCAACGTAAACTCCGCCCTCACTCCGCCGAGTAAACTCCGGCCATAGACAAGTGTAGTTTAACACTAGTGACTTACACGTTGTCTCTTTTATTTGGCAGTATTATGCTAAAAAGGGAGAAAAAATAGCAAATATTGTATGAATAACTGAAACAGGAGATCAAATTTACTGGTGATCACAGATTAGAGAAAAAAACTGGTGATAATTATATACTCTTTGAAGGAGACTTTAAAAAGCGCGCCATTTCTCTTTATTTGTTTTTCAATTATTATTTATTATGATTATTGTGAATGTTGTTATTTACCTAAATAATAAAAAACGAGTGAAATTAAAACTTACAATAGAAATGGAAATGGCAATGGAAAATAAATCATCTCTATAGTGTTCACAGTACTTGTTCACAAAATCTGAGGAAGCTAATGGCTCCATAAATATAAATTCTAGAAACTAAATAAAAATAAATGCTTCATTTTAATAATAGAAAAGAAGAACTATGGAGCCAAATTGCAAAGCATTGATGATTACTTCATATTATGTGCATGGTAATTCCTAAAAGGTACCATATGAATTGATTTTTATTTAATGAACCTAGACCTACCATTAATTTAAGATTAATTCTATATTATAGATTAGGTACCTACTCACAAACAACTTAAAAAGGCATGGAATAATGTGAATGTGAAGACACAAGCCGGGGAAGCAAAATCTACAATACAACAAAGAAAAGAAAACACAGGATCTGCCAGTAAATTACTATTGGATTTTTTTTATTGTTATTTTCATTATAAATAAACTAATTTTATTTCATAATTTATTCGTTTTATTCAATACTAAATACATTTCTTCACAAAAACCACATAAAAAATTGATTTTAAGCAGCATTGTTTTTAAAAACATGCGTGATAATAAAGATGGCGGTGTCTGAGCACGGCTCGAGTCACCGATTTCGTGGCTCAGCCCGTCTCATGCTCAGATGAGCATATACTCGTACTCCATTATGCTAAACTCGACTGTGAATGCCAATTCGATCGAAGTACGAGTCTAGACTCCATTTTGACATAACGGAGTTTGAGTTCGAACTCGAACTCGTCTGTGAATGTCAGCCTATGTGTACGGAGCAAGTCGTACATTGGACTCTGCGTTGTGCTGCGGGTGCACTTTACACGCCCGCGGCCGCGGCGGCGGTGCCGTGACCCAAACTCACCAGTTCGCAATCGACCATTATAATCATCACGCGTTCTCATCAAATTTACTCATAGTTTATTTCAATACAACATGGTGCCTATTGATAACTCCTATCTTTAATTTAATCACCATCATCACCAAGGTGTACGGCAACAGGAAACCGTACACTATGAATACTTAGACTAGATACTTTATAAGCTAGTTACAAAAAAAAGCTAATATTTTAGATGTAGTGGTAGATTCTGTAAGGAGCTCTAGCTCAAACCAAAAGCATTTAAGCACAGATCCTATAAAATTAAGTTCTACCTAAAATTATTTTACCAAAATATGTTAATAAATAAATAAATAATTTTTAATTAATTTTTATTTCAAGTAACTTAGACTTAGAGACAAGACTCACACAGTAGATAAAAGATAGTAAGTGAAAAATTCGATATTAATGCACGAGCGAAGCAAGCGCCAAAGTTTTGCATGTTTAATTTCTTGTAATTATTTTAATCTCAATGAAACACGTAACAACTATTTACAAAGTTAGAGCCCTCAATCTTAATGAACTGAAAAAAAATTATTACTAATATAAAAGCGCGAGCGAAGAGAGTGCCAAAACTTTTCACGTGAACAAAAATAAATGTTCATCACACAAAAAATTGTTCTGGGCGAGAATCGAACTCACAAACCTACAGTTCACATGCCAGACTTACTTACGCTGCACAGTTAACCTAACGCCATCTATACCAAAACTACAACGTTTTTTTTCATGCAGGCATAGCAGCTGCCATCTATGGGGTGGTGGAGGAACTAGGGTCAGTTTAGAAACCAGTACATTACCCTTTCTGTATACTTCGGTAGTTTACAGTGGTGACGCTCGCTCTAGGTATAATATTCATGAGCCCTGCAATATTTAACAGCTGTAAACGTTTTCACATAGATGGTGCTTAACAATCTAGGACCGTTTTAGAACTAATGCTTATTTTGAGAACAGCTTGGCTTTATGGAGGAAGCTTGTGTTCAGAATTGTGCGTCTCCCGACTGATAATGATAGGTATAAGTCATAGAAATATATAGCTAACGGTATTAGTACATATTTATTTGTAAAATAAAACACCAGTAAATATTTTAAACCAACTTTATTTTTAGCTAAAATATAATAATTCATACATCAAAGAAGTTTCCCTAATAATACAATAGGTAATAATACCGCAATAAAAAGAAAAATAATAGAACGAATTATAATAATAGTTATTATAATAAAAAATAAGAGATGTAAGTAAGTAGCTACCTCTGATAATACTTGATTTAACGGTTTTTGCAAAACACCCGCACTTGTGCTGGTTTTTGAGCTGAACTTTTTTTTTCAGATCTTTATAGGACAAACTTAAATGGGAAATGGTCATTGGACGGTAGTCGAGTGTAAGGTACGACACAACAGGGTTAAACATAAACTTAACTACGAATTATGCGTTTAAGGATCGAAAAAAAATCGTTGCACGAAATATAAATGGCACTAAGATTGTTCAAAGTAATTTAGAATATTGTATTCCCAAACGCATAAATCGCTTGTCAACGTGCTGCGATCCGCAGTAACCACAAACCAAACAATAAAAAAAATCGTTCGTCACTTAGGTTCCAGCCCGTCTACTCCTCAGTTTTTAACCAATCTCTTTATGAAAGAGTTTGTTAAAATATAATAAAAAATAATTTTTTGCAGTCACTTGGATCAAAAACAACGAACAGTTGTCAAAAATGCTACAACACAAGCAGTAACTAACACAACACAACAGATAAAACGTCAACTACAAGTTACATCAATGATTATGTCCTCAAAAATTGCTTAAAATTTTTACAGTCGAGTGTTCTTAATCTTTCATTACTCTATGCTAATATGGCAAACGATGTTGATATGACAGAGACGGAGCGATGCGTCCGCGTGCGTGCGAGCGGGACGGCAACACCCAAGCGTTCGAAGAATAAGAAACGAATAGATAACCTAACACTTACGACTAACGAGCGGCATACACGCCGCGATTTTACAACCAATCCTGAAACATACGTCACATTTGTCTAAATACACCGTATATATGTTAAAAATGCCTAGTTATTTATGAAACCAGCGTTTTAAACGCGGCGTGTATACCGCCGTGCGGGACAACGCGCCTTATATCCATTTCCCTCGTGTTGCGTCTTTAACACTATAGCCACTTAGTATCTAAGTTGTTAGTAAAAATCCCTTAACGCATTCAAAATATATATATAGTTACATATAATAGCTGATCCTAAACGGTGATCTTTATAATATGTGTATAATTTTATCGTACAACTATGTTTTTTTTCTTCAAATAACTCTGTGCCTAATATACAGTTAAGCCGACTTTTCGAGAAGCTCAAGGGTTCAAGTATTGGACTTTGTCGAACGACAGTAACTACGGGGACATCAAAGCTTTTTGTAAACACAAAATAAATGCATGTTTGAATTTGTACTCAAATTGACAACAATATGACAGGAAATCCAAAATGGCGTCCGAAGTACAGATAAGGTGTAACGCGGTAAGTGACAAATTTAAAAAAGAAGCATCGACATTTTTTATTAGCAACGCATTTTAATACAATGGACATCCAGAATTTAAGCTTTACTCTTATATATTTCAATATACAATTATAGTGTCTGATCGCTTATTCTAAACTTAGTACCGACTCCATACGAAATTACAACAACTACGTTTTATTACATACACTTGTTTTTACTTATCTGTAGAAACGAATAGAATAGATTAAAGAGCGTTCTTTTCTAGAACGACTTCATACTTCTAAGAAAGCAAGCGAGTAAAATCAAATACATATGTTACGTATAAATTGATATGATCATTTTTGAGACCTTAGTAATTAAGAGACTACAAATTAAATGTGTTTAAGACGCGGGAATTACATTTTTTAAACTTGGTGATGTCACGAAATTTTTTTATTATCTTCTGTGTGTTTAGTTATATAAAATTATAAAAAAATATAAGCTGTTTACGTATACGTATGCTTTAAATTTTAATTATACTCGATTTCAACGTCACATTAAAGTTAAAAATTATAGATTACGCTAAGCAGGCGATACTGAGTTAAATCATTCATTATTAACTCTTCGAATTACTTTATTTAGATTCAAAATCATTGAAAAAATAGTAAATAAATCTGAACTCAAACAGTCAATTTCCAACGTATACTTTTTAACAGTACACTAACTTCAAGTTAAGTAGTTAGTGCCAAGCTAGCCGTTCGCCTGATGTTAAGCGACACGGCCACCCATCGTGTAATTCCCGCGTCAAAAACGCGAGTGTTGTGCCGCGCGTGACTTGTGCTGTAAGCTTACTACATAGGTACCAACAGATGTATAAAATCAATTCCGTTATATATAACATTATTACTCGCTTCTTTTGTACATTGTAAGGTTTCCATGTTGACATTTCCATGTTAAAATATGAAACAGTTTTTGAAAATTGTAATTAAGGCCATAATTAAAATTAGCTACTCAATAGACCTAATTTTGAAGGCTTTAGTTGGCAGTTTTTAAAATACTAATAATATATCCGTCTCTTACATTGCCGTCTATTTGACAAGGACAGCAACAGTTTTAGGAATTTTAGATCTGTCTAAAGCCTTTAAAATTGGCCCCACTGTTTTATGTTTGTCTTTTTTCCAATTTCAAACTGAATAGAGAGAGAGAGAGAGAGAGAGAGAGAGAGACAAAATACAAAATAACGACTTCTTCGTCTTCATACAGTATTTAATAGTAAGGTGGTGTTTTAAATTGACCGGAACACAATAAGGAATGAGCACGATCTTACCAGAAACAACGTTTGCCTTAGACTTTTTATGTTAAGTTTTTTTATGGTAAGGAGTTTAAATGCACAGCATTAACTGCCTTATGGCAATTAGAAATAGAGCTCAATTTCTAGAAAATAGCCATCTTTTTCCATATCCAGTTATGAAAAGTCTAATGTACTTACACACAAGATAAAATAAAATAGCTCAGTTGGTAGTATACCTGCCTTCTGAACTGAGGGCTGTGGGTTCGATTCCTACCCGGGACAAACATTTGTGTGATGAACATAGATGTTTGTTCTGTGTCTGGGTGTTATATTGTATTCTATGTATGTATTTACAAACAAAAAGTATATAAGTATTGTATCAGTTATCTGGCTCCCATAGTACAAGCTATGCTTAGTTTGGGGCTAGATGGCGCTGTGTGAAATGTCCACACATATTTATTTATTTATTTTATTTATCTTACTAAAATATGGCCAACTCTTTGTCTTGCGGTCAACTTCACCAAATCGTTATTTTAAACGCCAACCGCAGCCAACGAATATACCTTACGGCCAACTTTAGCTCACCTTGTCACATTTTCCTTATTACAATGTTATGGCCAACTCAATACTAATAGCATCAGTTTAAAAGATACAACATGAAAACCTTCCAAGTGTATCCGACGCCGCGTGTAGAGGGGGACGGGGCGACGCGGAGCGGGCGGGCGGGAGAGAGAGGGTAAGTACGGGCCGCGGGCGCCGGCGGCTTACATCGTGCTGTTGTCCCATTCCAGCTGGCTGATGTTTCTGTACTTGTGCTGTTTGCCTGGAATCACTGGGAAATGGGAAATTAAAGTTAGTGGATTACCCCAACTTACTCTACTAGGCCTTTGTAGGATTTCTCCTAAACTGAGGGTACTTCGTATTTACGTACGAAGCTACGAGTACATAGGACCGGCCTCATCGTCACGTGTGCCGACGGAAGAACAGAGCTATATAGCAATAAAGAGGCACCTAGATAGGCACAGAACATTGACTATAAATCCAGTTGGCCAACGATACAACTTCCCACCGTACGAAAATTAGTAGTTTATTTCAACTGCTAATCCTACGAGAGGAAGCGGGACACCTAATGTGACTTGTTCCATCCTGCTCTGTCGTTTGTAATTTCGTATGAGTTTGTTTCGTTTTGTTACTTCGCCCACGAGATGTTCACTAACTATCAACGGGCTTTATAATTCTTGGCACAGAAGGTAACATGGAAAAGTTTGGATTGCGCATTGCGTTTGGTTCTTTAGGACAACGTCTAAGTATTGATAAAAAAAATTCACACGTCCTCTGCTGAACATAGGTCTCTCGCATAGCTGCTGCTGCTGCTTGCCTCCTCCTCGGGTCCTTGCGGATGTCACCAGATCGTCGGTCCACCTGGTGTGGAGCCTACACTGCTTTTTTCGATTTCTGATCGTCACCCGAGAACCTTTCTTCCCTTTCTACAAGCGATGTGGTCTGCCCATTGCCATTTTAACTTGTATTAAGAGCTCCTCTCATTTCGGATTTTATCTCGCAGGGAAACATTAAAACATAGTATATAAACAGAATGGAGACACATGCTCATTCGCTTATAGGATACTAGCGGGCCGCCCCGGCTTTGCTCAAGTATACGTGATGTTAAGAATATTTTAAATATTTTTTTACAGCTTGGGTTACATTATTGGAGTTTTAGTAAGGTTCTGTAATTTTTTTGATAATATAATTTAGCTATGTCACCCAGGGGTAGTGTAGCTTCCCAACAGTGAAAAAATTTTTCAAATCGGTTTCGTACTTTCGGAACCTATTCAATGGAAACAAACAAACAATCAAATATTTCCTCTTTATAACATTTTTATAAATTTTCCCAGTAAAACAATATACGTTTTCTGTGGGAACAAAATCAACAAGTGTGTAAAGAAGTGTTATTACCTTCGTCCTCATCATCTGAAGAGTCATGATGTTCAGTGTCGGAGTCGGAGCAGGACTCGCCGTCCGAGCTGTCCGCGGCCAAGTGCGTGCCGCACGTCGGCGGTACCGTCTGGGTACGGACATTAAAGTAACTAAAGTAAATTTATTAGAAAGTTTTATCTTAAGACCATCACCTATAGGGTTTCTCAAAATTTAAAATAATTCAAATACATAATAACTGAAACACAATATCAAGCATGTACCACCGTAGACCGCATCGTCACTTTCCATCAGGTGAGATTGCGGTCAAATGGGGGCCTATACAGTTATAAAAAAAAATATGCCTATATGCAAGGCCGCATTAGTGCCATTTTGTTTTCGTTACGCTGACTATCTCCCACTAACTTCACTTAGGATTGCCACCTCGCCGTCGGTAGGGTTGTCACGTGACATCTTACCTCCTACTAACCTCACCTAGGGTTGTCATGTGACATAGTATCTCCCACTAACCTCACCTAGGGTTGTCATGTGACATAGTATCTCCCACTAACCTCACCTAGGGTTGTCATGTGACATAGTATCTCCCACTAACCTCACCTAGGGTTGTCATGTGACATAGTATCTCCCACTAACCTCACCTAGGGTTGTCATGTGACATAGTATCTCCCACTAACCTCACCTAGGGTTGTCATGTGACATAGTATCTCCCACTAACCACACCTAGGGTTGCCACGTCCCCACCACTAGGGTCGTCACGCGACATGTTACCTGATCCATAGGGTTGACAGTGATGGTGAGCGCGGAGTCGTCCCACGCCATCTCCCCGTGGGGCGCGGCGTGGCGCGGGGGGCGGGCCGCGCGCGCGCGCGCCACGCCCACGCCGGCCACGGCCACCACCGCGCCCACCGCCACCACGCCGATCACCAGCGCCACGTGGTCTGCGGGTAACGGTACACAGGCTCATTTATTTCTCTAAACACGATAATGACGTGGCAAGCTTGTCGGTTGCAAGTATGCAAGTATCATTAGGAATTCTAAATTAAAGTTTCGCGTGACATCATTCAGAGACGTAACAGTCGTTTTTCGTTTGGCCACCGACTCACCTGATGGTACAATTTTGAGCAAAAATTTAACCTTTTACATTGACTAAAATATAGGGATTAGAAAAAAAGGTTAGAACAAAAGTTGATTGTTTAAGTAATGTGAGTTTTGATCTCGAAGGTTTTAGGTTACATAAAAATAGTCCTGTATAACATGTGCAGGTCGATGACCCGGGGCACGGGTACATGTGGCTATACATACTGGAGGGCGCGGGGCGCAGGTCGATGACCCGGGGCGCGGGTACATGTGGCTATACATACTGGAGGGCGCGGGGCGCAGGTCGATGACCCGGGGCGCGGGTGCATGTGGCTATACATACTGGAGGGCGCGGGGCGCAGGTCGATGACCCGGGGCGCGGGTGCATGTGGCTATACATACTGGAGGGCGCGGGGCGCAGGTCGATGACCCGGGGCGCGGGTGCATGTGGCTATACATACTGGAGGGCGCGGGGCGCAGGTCGATGACCCGGGGCGCGGGTACATGTGGCTATACATACTGGAGGGCGCGGGGCGCAGGTCGATGACCCGGGGCGCGGGTACATGTGGCTATACATACTGGAGGGCGCGGGGCGCAGGTCGATGACCCGGGGCGCGGGTACATGTGGCTATACATACTGGAGGGCGCGGGGCGCAGGTCGATGACCCGGGGCGCGGGTACATGTGGCTATACATACTGGAGGGCGCGGGGCGCAGGTCGATGACCCGGGGCGCGGGTACATGTGGCTATACATACTGGAGGGCGCGGGGCGCAGGTCGATGACCCGGGGCGCGGGTACATGTGGCTATACATACTGGAGGGCGCGGGGCGCAGGTCGATGACCCGGGGCGCGGGTACATGTGGCTATACATACTGGAGGGCGCGGGGCGCAGGTCGATGACCCGGGGCGCGGGTACATGTGGCTATACATACTGGAGGGCGCGGGGCGCAGGTCGATGACCCGGGGCGCGGGTACATGTGGCTATACATACTGGAGGGCGCGGGGCGCAGGTCGATGACCCGGGGCGCGGGTACATGTGGCTATACATACTGGAGGGCGCGGGGCGCAGGTCGATGACCCGGGGCGCGGGTACATGTGGCTATACATACTGGAGGGCGCGGGGCGCAGGTCGATGACCCGGGGCGCGGGTACATGTGGCTATACATACTGGAGGGCGCGGGGCGCAGGTCGATGACCCGGGGCGCGGGTACATGTGGCTATACATACTGGAGGGCGCGGGGCGCAGGTCGATGACCCGGGGCGCGGGTACATGTGGCTATACATACTGGAGGGCGCGGGGCGCAGGTCGATGACCCGGGGCGCGGGTACATGTGGCTATACATACTGGAGGGCGCGGGGCGCAGGTCGATGACCCGGGGCGCGGGTACATGTGGCTATACATACTGGAGGGCGCGGGGCGCAGGTCGATGACCCGGGGCGCGGGTACATGTGGCTATACATACTGGAGGGCGCGGGGCGCAGGTCGATGACCCGGGGCGCGGGTACATGTGGCTATACATACTGGAGGGCGCGGGGCGCAGGTCGATGACCCGGGGCGCGGGTACATGTGGCTATACATACTGGAGGGCGCGGGGCGCAGGTCGATGACCCGGGGCGCGGGTACATGTGGCTATACATACTGGAGGGCGCGGGGCGCAGGTCGATGACCCGGGGCGCGGGTACATGTGGCTATACATACTGGAGGGCGCGGGGCGCAGGTCGATGACCCGGGGCGCGGGTACATGTGGCTATACATACTGGAGGGCGCGGGGCGCAGGTCGATGACCCGGGGCGCGGGTACATGTGGCTATACATACTGGAGGGCGCGGGGCGCAGGTCGATGACCCGGGGCGCGGGTACATGTGGCTATACATACTGGAGGGCGCGGGGCGCAGGTCGATGACCCGGGGCGCGGGCAGCTCGGCGGAGTGCGCGTCGCGCTGCGCGTGCGCGGCGTACACGCGGGGGGCCACGTGCGCGCCGGGCGGGCGGGCCGGCGGGACGGACGGCTGAGGGGAGTTACAACCATAGAACACACTTACTAACTTCACATAACCATGGGGTCCCATCAGGTATAAATGAAAAATAGGCCGAACGGGAAAAAATGTAGTGATCGTATCGTGAGTTACTAGTTAGTGTCCAGTGTATTCACTTGGCCCAATACTTCGCCAACACGCAATAAATGTCGCTTGATAATCTTGCGTAATGCAGAAATAAAATATTTCATAAATTAGCTCGAGTTATTCCGTTGTATAGAATGAGGCATCTGTACTGTAGGTACATATTATATTATCTGAGTCATAATATATATTTCATTAGATTATGTAAAGAATAGTCGGTGACTATTCTTTACATAATCTTTTCGCAATTTTCATTACCATGTACAAAAGTCATAGTTATGTAAATCACTAGTTACAAAAAATAAAAAACTGCAAACAAATTCGAATTTCCCTCTTTGAAGTAAACTCTTAAACATAACCCCCCGGCTAGAAATTTCCGTCTTCGGAGAATACCCTTAAACATAACCCCCCTGCTAGAAAGCACTGAATAAGTGCAAGGAATAATTACTCAGTACATCTTCCGGTTCGTGGTCGTTACTGGAGACCCTTTTTTCTCCATCGGCTGACAGCTGTTCTGCGAGCCATGAGACCTGAACAACCTGCTAATTGACGTTGTATATTGACTCACCTTGTCCCTAGAAATAGCGTCTGCCTTGTCCGCCATGCCACTGGGATGTAGCTCGCGGGATAGTCCCGCCTCGCTCATGTGCGGGTGGACTACCGTCAGCTAGAAGGAGAACATCATGAAACAATGATAACTGAAGTTATATACGGTACATAATATGGTGTATTTAAACCACTGTGAAATATACCGCCAAAAATAGGTCTTTACAGTTGCCCATTGCAATTTTAAATTTTTATGCCAAATCAAAAAGAACGCGTTTTTTTGTAAAAGTTACCAAATTCATGCTCCCAAAAGCAAAAACAAAACTTTTACGTTCATATGCTAAACTAAAGATACGATAATAGTTTTCCAAAACTTCCTCAAGGATCAGAAATTTTACCAAAAAGGCGGAAAATCTGCCTAAAAATACACCTATGCTACTGCTAGGCCTAGTTAAAAATCAATTTAGGCATTTAAAAATTCACATTTTACTAACTTTAATAGATACTATTAGTTTTCAAGTTAATTGTTATCTAAATAAATAATTTTATTCACACCCCCAATATGCCCATTTATATGCCCATCTCATCTGCATTGAATTTTGAAAGCTTTCAAGTTCGCACATATGACGTACCTAATGCAACTCATTTGGGTACGTCCTAGACTCTAGCCAGGACGTACGCTAAGACCTAAAGAGATAAGAACGAACTTAAGGCTGTGAAACGTTAACGCAGAGGGCCGTAGCTCCGTACTCACCGTCTGCACATACTCGTTGCTGGTGAACCTGCCGTTAAGCTCGGAGCAGGTCAGCTTGAACACGCGGTTCAAGTAGTACGCCGGCTTCTTGTTACTGTACTCGATCTCACGGAGCACCTGGGATATTATGTTAAAAATTAATATCAACCCTTTACTAGTTGTTAAAAAACTACTCACTGGACTGGCCTATTAACCCGCTTAGCCGTTAAGTTAATATCCAATTGGCTACTATATAAATGATTTAAATTTACGACACATACAAAGTCACACTAAATATTGAAACTACATCATAAGGAACAAATTTAAATTAAAAAAATCTTTACACGAACAGTACCAGGGCCGTAGGGACCCAGAACCTACGAGGACCATGGTCCTACAACACCCAGACACAGAACAAGTATTTGCGGATTTTTCTGTGCACAAATACTTTACGTGTCATGGGAGTCTATCAAAGATTCCTTTCCATTAGCGTTAACGCCAAACGATAACTCAAAATGTATGGAGAATGACATTAGCTTTGACATTAGCGAAAACTTTTCCGCAGGGGCTGCCATTTCCATACATTTTGAGTTATCGTTTGGCGTTAACGCTAATGGAAAGGGATCTTTGCTAGACCTCCTGCTCAACCACAACACACCATTGACTATAAATCCAGTTAACCAATGATACGACTTCCCCTCACACGAAAATTAATGGTGTATTTCAACTACTAATCTCTGCGAGGAAACGGGAACCCATAGATTTCTATTGTTCCATCCCGCTCTGTACTTTGTAATTTCGTATGACTTTGTCTCGTTTTGTTACTTCGCCCCCTGCCCGCGCAGGTGAGTCGTGTAGGAGAACTAATGGTCACGAGCTACCAACGGGCTTTATAATCTTTGCGCCACACCATAGAGGCTGAAAAACTGAAATAAAATAGCTGAAATGTACAATAAACGTAGAATAAAGCTTACCTTTTCATAGTGTGTATGTGTATCAGCCCCGGTCAGTATGACCCCGTCCCTAGTGACGGCGGCGCGGATGTCGTACTGCAGCGGCACGGCGGCGCTGCGCAAGGCCAGCGCCTCGTGGTCCGGGTTCAATGCCGGGTATACCGATACCACGCACGAGTCCAGCTTCTGACGCTCTTCTGGGGAGGATATAAGAATAACACTTTTTAAACTTTAGCGACTTTATTATATAGCTCTGTGTATGTGCTTAGGTTTGTGTTCGAGTGAAACTGCCGGTATGGTTTTTTTTTTATTGTTTTATAGGCTTGCGCTTGATCACTATCTTACCTAATGGTGATTGACGCGGTCTAGGTTGTAACGCGCTTGCCTAGAAGATACCTGTTCACTCTCGATTTGAAGACTCCAAGATTGTAGTTTCCGGGAAATACATACGCCAAAGCGTTCCACTCTTTGGCTGTTCGCATGATAAATGTGGAAGCAAATCGCTTTGTTCGCACATGCGGGATGTTAGCATAGATAGTAGAGTTTTAGAAGATTTGAGAGAGACAACGCCCCGCCTGCACGATGATGAAATAAATAAACATGTGTGGACATTTCACACAGCGCCATCTAGCCCCGTACTAAGCATAGCTTGTACTATGGGAACCAGATAACTGATAAAATACTAATATACTTTTTTGTTTGTAAATACATACATAGAATACTATATAACACCCAGACGCAGCACATAAATCTATGTTCATCACACAAATGTTTGTCCCGGGTAGGAATCAAACCCACAGCGCTCAGTTCAGAAGGCAGGGATACTACCAACTGAGCTATCGGGCCCGTCAAAACACTGACACTTTCACACTCTTTATTTTCACTTTTCTGATGACACTTTCTACTCCAGTCCGCTCGCGACCACGGCCAATGTAACTTAGTCAAAACGTCGAGGTAAGACGAAAATTGTTTTTTGATTCTGTGCGCGAAGAACCCCGGTTTAACTTGATATACGAATAAGCATAAAATAAGTACCTAGAGATGGTAAGTTACCAAACAAACGCCATCTCAAAACGTAGGCTACTTTTCTGGTATTATAAACGATTTTAAAAAGACCATTGGTGGTGTGGAGTGCCTAGAACGCTGGCTGCATTGGCACAACTAATTCAACCCTCATTTTAGTAATAGACATTGTACTCACCAGGTAAAGCGTTGACTCCATTAGCCACCACTCTAACAGCCAGGTCCGGGAAGACGATGAGACCTGCGCGGAAGTGGGAGTAGTCTCTCGCCAGGTCTTCGGTGCCGTTGAGGAGGATGCTGGGAGTCTGCGGCGCCAGCACCATTATGTATGACTCGGCGGGACGCGCCTTGATGATGCGGCCGTTGTCGCAACTATAACAACAATATAATATTAGTAGAACAGAGTAGAACAGAATGAAACTGTATGGAAAAGGATAGAACGGCGTAGAACTCAATAAAACAAAATGAAAGAATACTTTTTTTCACCTAAACAAAATTGCTTTTAAATTTTTAAAAATTTATCAAGAACAAAAATTTATTTACATAAATAAATAACAAAACAAGTTTTCATTCTCGCAGATAAAAGCTACGTAATATCTCGCAGGAAAAAGCTGCATACCAAGGTGTTTATAACTTTAAGAAAAATTAACTACAAAACCTAAACTACAATCAAAATTATTTAAAAAAAAAAGAAGATATTTACAACTGAAGACTAAGTGCAATCAGAAAGACCTTTGGTGGATGGGAGAGTGCCCAGAATGCTGGCTGCATTGCCACGTTGTATAGCAATGGTTATTTTCTCAGCAAAAAAAGAGCCAGCCCTCTGGTCACCAGTCGCCTAAATTTTATCTAAGTAAAATAGTAAATAGTGATTTGAAAGAGTTAATATTTTAATTGTTTGTTTACACGAAAAAAGCAAATAATTACTATTTGGTTTTTAGTCAACATGGCCAAATCTAATATTTTCCCTGAAAATGTACTAGCATAAGTCAGTTGACTTTTTATGTCTTGAACTTGGTATGTTTTAAGTTTTTGTCTACAAATAAAGAATTTCGCTTCCTAAAACTAAAAAAAGCTAAATTTTTAGTATTAGACTAGACTTTAGGTCTTGCGCAGCGTTTCGCGTCTTTTTCACAGCCGCAACTGTGAATCGCACTACACCATATAACCCCAGTATACATACGTGACGGTAGTGGCCACGTGTACATTCCTCCGGCCGGGCGTGGGGAACGCCCGTCCGTCTCCGTACGCCACGCGGCGCAGTAACGTCTCCACGTCCGCTACGCCGTCGCCTTCTACCGACACCGACTTCAGGTCTGGAAACATCGAATTAATGAAGGAATGAACGAACTGGATTGGAATTCATTCCATTTCATTAAAAAAAAATTGTAGATATTTTAAATAGCGCTGCGAAATGCTCGGAGTTTCCCGGCGAGGTAAAATCCGGAATGAAGAGATACCATAGAACTAGTAACCGATATACAAGGTGACCTTGAATTGGTATGTTATCTCGGAAGGGGGTAAATCTACAACCCAAGATAGACAATGTTTCTTCTACGGCTTTACTAAATTCATAGTTTTTCATTGAAGAAATGTCATGTAAAGTTCGAAAATAGCCTTAGCCCACCTGGGTGGTTGAACTTCGTCCTTGATTGAGTGCACATAAATTAGTTTAACGACCTGTGTTTAGAAATGAATTTAAAGTATCTTATTAACTCTCGTAGCGATCGCACGTGCAATTTTGCGAGTGGATTTATTTTTTACCATGGAGGGTTGGAAACACCATGTTTCAAGTAAGGCTCTCACAACTTTTAGGGTATCATGGTTCCAGTTCCCTCATTTCGGGATAACATACCAATTCAAGGTCACTTTGTAGATCTCAAAATTAGCAATTTGATACGGCAGGACACTCTGCTCGTAGAACTGACAAACGATGTGGAAGAAGGAAAGTTTCTCGAGTGACGACTACAAACCGGAAAACGCAGCAACGTCCCCAAGTAGACCGACGATCTGATTAAAACTGCGGAAGCCGAGGTATTTAGTCGGTCAAACAGAGGCCAGCAGCTGCGTAATGTATCGCTCTGTGGCGGCCAAAGTTCAGCAGTAGACGTCTGCAGGCTGTTGATGATGATGATGTTGAGGCGACTCACATAGATCGGGCGCGAGGCTGAGGCCCTCCCGGCAGCGCGCGATGCAGGCGAGCGCGCGGCGCGGCTGCACCGCCGCGCGCGACACGGCCAGCCCCGCCAGCCACCCCCGCAGGTGGTGCTGCATGTCGCTCTCCGTGCCTGGGGACAACGTTCTTGTACTGCATCACTGGTGCACTCACTCACTCACCCACTCACACACTCAATCACTGTTACTTATTCACTAACTCACTCACTCACACAGTCACTCGCCCACTCACTCACTCACCCACTCACTCACACAATCATTGTTCCTTATCCACTCACTCACTCACTCACCCACTCACTCACACAATCATTGTTCCTTATCCACTCACTCACTCATGCACTATCACTTATTCACTAATTCACCCATCCATTTAATCCCTCAATCACTGTCACTTATCCGCTCACTCACTCACCCACTCAATCACTGTCACTTATCTGCTCACGCACTCACCCACTCAATCACTGTCACTTATCTGTGGGGTGATTACGTAACTTTGACGGCAATGCAACAGGAGAAATTTCATTCCGAATATGAAAATTTTCATAGTAACTATGCACATAAACTGCGTATTGAAACTGTCAAATCCATACATTTTTGTTTCTATTGGTTGCAATCAAGTTACATAATCGCCTAGCTGCTCACTCACTCACCCACTCAATCACTGTCACTTATTCGCTCACGCACTCACCCACTCAATCACTGTCACTTATTCACTCACTCAGTCACTCACTCACTCAATCGCTCATTTAATCACTTACTCAATCACTCACTTGCTCAATCAGTCACTCAGTCGCTCGCTCACTCACCGACACCATTGTGGTGCCTGAAGTAACTTAATTCCCCCATCCCTTATTTTACCATCGTACAACTAGGCGCACGGCAACATAATAATAAAATATCACTGGTTTACTCACTCATTCGCTCACTTGCTTACTTACCCACTCACTCACTCACTTGTTCTATCAGCCGCTCACTCACCAACACCGTAGTCATGCCTGAAGCAACTTGATTCCCCCATTCCGAAACACGGCATCCGTATATGGTAGAAGTTCCTCGAATACATACAAAAAGTTTGACTCTTCATTTACACTAGAAAAGCAAAACAAAAGAATGGCACACCTTGCCTGCGTCATTATTTCGCGTGAACCGTTATCTTCTAAGCAAGCATGCTCCATCGTCTACCGCGTCATCAATTTCCATCAGGTAAGACAGTGGTCAGATTGGATATAAATAGTTAAAAAAGCACTGCACCATATTACTCTGTGACTATAATAAAGATGTGTACCTTGCCAGCAAGCGCCAACAACCATGGTAGTGTTGACGCCATGCGCGGGGTGTAGAGGCCAGTCATCGATGACCTCTGGTCCCTTGCCGTCAGTACTGCGGTAGGGCTCTCCGTCGATGTAAAGCTCCACGTTAGGGAAACGGACGTTGATGGCGTAGTGATGCCATTCGTTATCACACACCTATAATGGATATCAAAACTTAGAGCTAAAGGCTTAAAAATGCAGTTTATTCCATCCCCTTTTCATCATAGAACTACAAGGCTTGGTAAGTGTACCACCAGCCCGCACTAAGCGTTTTGCTGAGTCATTCATAGTTCGAAAGGCCAAGGGTTTATGTTTTATGTTCGTCACCCGTCAAGAAGTCTTTGTATTTCTTGTGCTTACCTCTGGTATCTTCCACCGCCACTCGGCCGGTCGGAAGATGTTGAGGTCTCCTTCGCCGAAGTCACGGCGCAGCAGTAGGATCAGTCGGCAGTTCCTCACAAACAACGCGTAGTGGTGGCGGTTCATTTCTGTGAAACGAAACCTCGATACAATTTACAATAAGTATATATATACGTAACGTACCTGAACTTGAAAAGAATATGCAGGAAGAATCGAGTGGTTTGAAACCAAGTAGTTTGATCGAGAATGGGGATGAATAGTTACTGTTATGTAAAAGAAGGAGTGTAGATTCCGAATCGGGATCATTCAGCACCGGAGTGCTGCACAAGTTATCTCTAAAAGTGAGAGAAAATGCTTGTGTCTTAGCAGTAGGAACTTATAGGCTGGACTCACTATGATCATCAGCAAGACATAGCACATGTTCCTTCTTATGCTGGTCAGCGTCAGGTCTTGGTGCGTGCCGCATCCACGTCGAGATGCTGAAGGTGTTGGTGAAGTGGTGCGGCAGGATGGACTCCGGTACTATGGCTGAAGTCGTCTCGCCGTCAAACTCAAATATTTGCTCGCCGTCGCGACCTGGAATGGAATTACAGCTGGTTTTAAAAATGGTACTTTTGTGAAGCCGTGTGTAATCGTGTTTTCAGTTGTCCGTCGAATTACTTTCAACCAATGTTTAAAATGGAATGAATCCGAAAATCCCCTTATGGTTCTACGAATAACACAATAATATAATTATGTGGCTAATTATTTGTTTGGAATACATTTGGTTAGGAACGTTACCTGAGTCAGGTTTCAGCGATTTAGCCCATTCGTTGCCCACACCTGGGCTCGGTAGAAGGTCGAGTGTTTTGCTCTCCAAACCTGAAAACAACATATGAATTGTAAGACAATAAATTCTACCTCCAAAGTCTTGACTTCTAAAATGTTTCAGGTGTTCAAGTTCTGAAGTAAAATGAAGGCCACTCATCTCAATTCTCTTTTTACGACATTCATAGTTATAGTTTTTGGGTTGGCCTTCCTTCTTTCTCGTATAAACAAGTGGAAAATGGTAGGTACATTACAATACTGATTTAAGTCACTTTGAGCGAAGTCTGAGTGCCAGCTGCAGAAACTGAACTGAAATAATCATGTACGATCTGACCTGATCTGATCTTAAAGTTACTTACCACAAATATTCTTCTGGAAATGCACCGAGTAAGTATCTCTATCACAGCCACTGCCAGCTCGCGAGGCCTGGAGAGTCACAGCCGCCTGGATCCTGGTAACTCCTGGACACCTTTCATCAGAAGAACATGTCTCCAGGCGAGCAGCAGGGAACAGGGCTAGAGGACCCGTTCCGGGGGCGTAGTCCACGCGTTCTGCCACTCCTGAGGATCAGAAGGGTGACCCGTGAGGACGACCACTGATATAGATAAGCCTTTTGCCGATATATGACCCCTTGCCAATTATACCGCTACTAATCAAATAAACAAACACTGTTCCCTAATTTACATTTTATTATATGCAGGTTATTCAAATAGACCGCAGTATGTTGTACAAGCGGTTATTTTATACCCAGCCCAACCAATGCGATTGTCACATACATCACCAGTCTTACGGATAGAATCAGATTACATCTGTAATGCTATTGTCTGGCGGTTCATTTGCTGGACTCGATGCTTCATTAACAATTTATGGACCATATTTAATTACTTTCGTGTAAATAAATGTTTATTATTATTAGTAGTCATCAGGCGGTTCCGATTTCCTAAATACGACAATCAAGTAGACACTTTTCACTCAATATAACCATGATTGTAAATACATTACGAGAGTTCTCTTTGATAACAATCATCACAACGATGTCACCTATTTGAATAGAAACTTCGAGCCGCGGCTCTTTTATAAAGTATTCTAATTTTGAGTTGTAAAAATGCTAATATATTCTACTTGCAAATACAAACACCACGAAATTTTATCATCGTGATAGTACCTGGAAATCTTATGACTTGATTATATCTAACTTTGAGGTTACAAGGCTCAAAGTTGTATAGAATCTACTATAGGCTAAGTCAAATGATCAGGCTAGTATTTAAACCTCAGCTTAACATACCTTTCCAGCCCGCACGGCAGGGTTTGTTGACCCTGATGGTGACCATCACGGGCGCCGACTGCATCATGGCGCAGTCGTACGCCACCACGGACAATATGTGGTTGTGGGACTTCTCGTATTCCAGCGGCTCTGTGTTACGGATCACGCCTGGAATAGAACAAAACGGTATTAGAAAACAGGGAGGAATAACCTGCCAAGTGCGAGTCAGACTCGCGCACCAAGGGTTCCGCACAATTATCTGTAAAAACGAGCAAAAAAATAATCACGTTTGTTGCCCTTAAATGGGAGCCCCCTTAAATATTTATTTATTTTGATTTTTAGTATTTGTTGTTGGACAACAGAGATACATCATCTGTGAACTGTCTAACGATTTATAAGATCTACTACAGCCTGGTGACAGAGGGACAGACGAGGGACAGACAGAAAGACAGACAGACAGACGGACGGAGCCTTAGTAATATGGTTCGCTTTACCCTTTGGGTACGGAACCCTAAAAAGCCTATGTGGCGTGGTAAGCAGGTCGGTTCATAACCCAAAGGCGGCGGGTTCGACAGGACAAGTATTTGTACACAGGGATAAGCCCCACAAATAATGGTTCTGTGTCTGGGTGTTGTAGGAACATGGTCATCGTAGTGCCCGAGTCCCTAGATTAGATACAGGGAATTATAGTTAAGAGTTCAGGCTCTATGTATGATGTAATCGTTGGGCGTTATTTATCTATGTATGCATCTCGAGACTGACTAATGCTCAAATGCAGGTGCTAATTTTGATCTTATCTCGTCTTGGCAAGTGGTCACTGGGTTACCACGGACGGTAGACAAAACTGTCATTCCCTTATTTACTCCACTTGACAAGTATGAAGAAAATGACAAAAACGGGGAAAGACGATTTCGACTACCATTTGTGTTAATTCAGCTAGTGGCAGAATTTTTGAAGCACCCAAAGCTTCTGACTTGGCTTAACGACTATTGTCTTACGACAATTGCAATTCAACGAGGCAATGCTGCCAGCATGTTGAGTACGCTACCTACCGGCAGTGGGCTGGAGCATTTGGACTGTCTATAGGCCATCGCAGTCTATTATACAGTCCATATGTTCTTTGTAGTAGGTATCGTGTAGCTAGTTAGTGTGCAGTGTAGTTAGTTTTAGTTTTTATTATTGTCTTACGACAATACCCGGCACCCGCAGCTTAACTTGGCTTCCAATGCACGGAAGCGCTCAGCTGTAAATACCACGACTAGCTATCAAAAGAAAGACCGCAGCGACCGTTGCTTAACTTTACCGATCGGTTAGAACCGGGTAGTTTTCCATCATTTACCTTCATTGTCAATAGCGAAGGGCTGGCTCCGATCGGTGAGTATCTCGTACTTGCAAACGTCCCCGTATCTGGGCGTGCAGTCCTTATCCAGGGCCTCGACCCTGAGGATCTCGTTGTATATCCGGCCCTCGTCGACCGTCTGCACGTACGCGGCCTGAGTGAACGTGGGCGCGAACTCGTTCACATCCGTCACTGTGATGTGGACTGGGACCCTAAGGAATTCGATAATGTAAGTAAAGGACACAAGATATTCCTAACTACAGATAAGCAAAGAACAGCTTTTTAGTTACTCAAATTAATTACTATTTGCAGTTTTCTTTTGTCTGATTGGCTTGCGTTTGACCAGTATCTCATCTGATGGTAAGTGACGATGGTTGGTTTAGGAACACGCTTGCATAGAAAACTGTTTTTAGTTAAAATTGCGACTGTTTTACTATGCTGTTGTACGCTGCTATGGATAAAGCTGTTGGCGCAGTCGGTAGGATTCCTATAGTTTTCGTACTATGTAACGTAGCGTTACATGATTACTAAAATAATTATTAGAACAGGTTAAAAAATTGAGAATATACACACTAAATAATTTATTTATACAATGATTGCATTATAATTCACGAATCCTTATCTGATTAATTAAATAAATAAATAAAGATAATATAAATAATTTACAAACAGAATAAAATCGGACAGACTTTTATATATCTAAATTCTATTGTTCGCGGCGCGTGCGCGCGGCCTTGAACGAGGCTGGGCAGCGGCTCGCTCTTACACGTAGACCGATGCGCCAGTCCGGCCCGATCCTACTTGGCGTGCGGACGTACTGTTTTTCTCAATCGATCAATAAGAAAATCAGCTGTTCTTGAAACGTAAATTCACTTGTAATACCTAGTGAAATATTCTGTGAATTGTGTTCCCAATCTTATGGGTAAGTTGTGCACTGACCAAGTCTTTATCTTTATTGTTTCTCAACGCCCTTCTTTGCTGTGAGCTGATGTTAATAACGGTTTCATTTTGAAATTGCAAATGGTTTCACTTGTAGTTATTACTTTAAATTATGCATTTCGCAGCCATGTATGTAGACATTGATTTAATTATATTTATATTTATTATATTAGATTGCTGATAATCATTTCCATTCATGATAGCCTAGCAACTGTAACCGTTTCTGCTTATTTTCTTTCGACCACCATGATTTTGCAGCCTCTCAAACGCTAACTTGTTTCTAGTTTGCCTCGCGAACCTAGCGTCCCCCCTTTCCCCGAACTGACGTCCCTAATGCAGCGTCCTAATGCCCACTTGGTTTACAGGAACACCTCCTGGATTAAAAACACAATACTGCTGCTCATCACCAGACTCGGCTGGCCCTGACGGTCGACAGCAGATACGTGCCAACGGCAACCCTGGATGCTGCCCTATCCCACGGGATCTGGAAGGAAGCCCAGGAGAGTGTGGTGAACTCCATTACTGAGTGTAATTTACCTAGGCCGCTACTCACGACCCGTCTTACTTTTAGATTTTAATTAAATTGTGTATTTTAAAATTTGTTTTTTTAAATTAATTCTGTAGCTGCTATATTTTTCCCTTACCTTTCCTTTTTGTTACCGCTCCTAAAGCGGTACAATGGCGCCCATAAACGTGGTCTAAGGTAATTTTTGCACTCGGTTTTGGTAACATTTTAGTCGTTTTGCATTGGTGATGGTTTTCTTGGTGTGTTAACTCTGTGAAGACGATACAAATCATATTAACTAGTGTGCCTAGGTAGTTTAAAGATTAAAGAATTGTTTAAATTGTTTTTGCATAAAAATGTATTACTAGCAGCTTAGGTAAAGTTGATAACTCCAGGCACACCAGTTGAGGTATACTAGTAGTCTCACCTAACTTCACCTATTCATCTGCTTGTATTTTATTTCTATATTTTTATTGTGTTTGCATCGTTCTGTAGCAAAATTTTGATTATTTGTAACAGAACGGATTTTGCTTTGGCTATTTTATTTAGATTATCAACAGATTTGTATCATTTTATGTAATTTGATCAGTGCACATTTTACTAATACAACGTGGTACACACCAAATACTAATCACAATGGCTGCCCCCTTGAAATTTTTGTTACTACAAAAATCAGAACTCGTGTATGAAGTAGCAATTAGAGGAGAATCACCTTCTGATAACGTAGCCGGCCTGCGCCGTCAAGTAAATAACCTTACACAGTTATATCCTTCAGATGATATTATTGACTCGGTATATGAATTTGCAGAAGATGTTGAGGGAACCTCGTCTACGCTAGGTAAAGTTAAAACTAATCTTGATTCGTTAAAGAACACCTTTGATGAGCCTTTATTCAATAGGACTGAAGCTCTTTTGCGGCACGTATATTATAGGTTACAAAGAATTGAAAAGCCTAAAACAACCGATGAAACGTCACTGCTAGCTAAAGTAAAGAAATCTTATGAAACTTATAGCCTAATGTTGTCTTGTTATAATAAATCTAAGTCTGAAGCCAAATCATCCACTTCCACTTCAGAGGAAATGTTAGATAGACCAAATTCATCAGGCATGAACATCTCCGTCTCGTGTGATCGTGGCATAATAGGCGAACTTACTAAGCTGAAGTACGATGGCAAGACTTGCGTCCGCTCATTTATTCAAAAACTGGACGAATTCCGTATCTCTAAGGGCATTTCAGAGGGCAAAATGATGATGTCAGCAGTTGATATCTTCGTAGGTGATGCCCTTCACTGGTATCGTAGTAAAAGGGATAAAGTACAAAACTGGAGAGGTCTTGTCGATTGCCTTAAGGAAGATTTTGATATCCCTGACTACGATTATCGTATGTCAACTGAGATACGTCAACGTACCCAAGGGGATGATGAGAGTATCACGATCTACTTGTCAATAATGGAGGGGATGTTTTCTCGATTAACCAAACCCTTGGACGATGAAGCTAAACTTGAAATCCTTTTGCACAACATTCGTCCCTGTTACTCTATTATTATAGCAGCGAGCTCTAAGGTGAAGTCTATTGAAGAACTCAGAACAATTTGTAAGAATTACGAGAGCATTAAGGTTCGTTCAGAGAATTTCAGGGAACCTCCTTTTGCTTCTTCCAGCACTTTAGCTCCTGAGTTCAGCTACCAACCATCAAAACGTAAGAGTTCTAACTCTCAGAATGCGAGGTTTTACAGCCGTAGCAATCAATTCGACTCACAAAAACGGTTTGAGCCATCTCATGCTCAGTCGTTCAAAACCTCGGAAATTCTTACTTCGGAAATTTCTAAGAAACCGTATTGCCACCGTTGCCGTGTCGATACCCATTCTATGAAGGACTGCACTGCCGAAAGAGCTATTTTTTGCTTCAAATGCGGCAAGAAAGACGTTCGTACACCAGATTGCCCCACTTGCAACCCAAAAAACTAGTGCCGGAAGATTGTGGCAAGCAAACATACAGTTATACCAGTAGCTCGGAATGGTATGATTGGTTGTTGACTGTAAAGAATTTTTTCTCTCGGCAGTCAGTCTCTGCAATTTTCAACTCGAAACCGAGTGATGATCCTCGTCCATATGTTAAAGTCAAACTTAATAATGATTTGTTCTTGTATGGTCTGCTTGACTCTGGTTCCGCTGTCACCATTTTAGGTAACAACTCTCACGAGCGTTTACTACAGTTCGATCACACTCTGTGTAATGATGAAATGATAACTGTTACTGCAGCTGGTGGACAGAAAATAACGTCCCTTGGTTATATTCTTCTCCCCATAACGTTCGAGGATAAATTCTCCGTTATTAAAGCACATGCCATCCCAGCGATTGAAACTACCCTGATCCTAGGTATAGATTTTTGGAATAAGTTTAATCTTTGTCCAAGGTACTTATACGATGCGGGTAATTTGTTTTTAAAAGATCCAGGCCTCTCGGAAATTTCAGATACTGCTAAAACCCACTTGCACGATTATGAGTCGCTTGATGACGACCAAAAACTGGTCGCTGATGGCATTGTCGAACAATTCAGAGACATTTCTTTTGAAGTAAAGGGTTTAGGCCGAACACATCTCATCAAACATCGCATAGATACGGGTGACGCGGAGCCAATCCGACAGCGATATTACCGCATGTCACCTGAAAAACAACGTATTGTTACTGAACAAGTTGATGAGATGGTGGCCTTGGATGTCATCGAGCCTTGTGAAAGTCCGTGGTCTTCCCCAGTGCTGGTCGTAGGGAAGAAAGACGGGAAGCCACGTTTTTGCTTGGACAGCCGGAAGCTAAACTCAGTAACAAAGAAGGATGCCTACAGTTTGCCTTACGTTTCGGAAATCTTGGACAACCTGAAAGACGCTAGATACCTTTCTAGCGTTGATTTATCTAAAGCGTTTTGGCAGACTTTAATCGACGATGCTGACAGGGAGAAGACAGCTTTCTACGTACCAGGACGTGGCACTTTTATGTTTAAAGTTACTCCTTTTGGGCTCACTAATGCCCCAGCTACACAACAGAGATTAGTTGATCTTTTGTTTGGACCTGAATTTGAGCTGAAAGTCTTTGCATATTTGGATGACGTCATAATCATTAGCAAAACTTTTGAAGAGCACGTTATCCTTCTCCGTAAAGTGCTAGAAAAACTGCGTTTCGCCAACCTCACGGTTAACTTAGAAAAGTGCCAGTTCTTCAGAAATAAACTACGCTACCTGGGCTATATCGTAGACGCTCATGGCTTACGGACTGACCCTGAGAAGGTCCAAGCCATTCTTAGCTTCCCCACTCCTACTAATAGGAAAGAAGTAAAACGTTTCCTCGGTACTGCGTCGTGGTATAGGCGTTTTATTCCACAGTTCAGTACTGTCGCAGGTCCTTTAAATAAGCTCACCTCCAACAAAAAGACCGTACCACAGTTTGAATGGTCTACTGAGGCTGATAAAGCTTTCATGGATCTCAAATCAAAATTGGTACAGGCACCTGTTTTAGCATGTCCCGATTTCTCACATCCTTTTGAAGTCCATACTGATGCCAGTAACTTTGGCATTGGTGCTATGCTGGTCCAAACAATAGATGGTATAGAACATCCCGTAGCGTATATGAGTCGTTCGCTAAGTAAGCCAGAGAGAAACTACAGTACCACTGAACG
This sequence comes from Ennomos erosarius, assembly GCA_963580505.1. Taxonomy (NCBI): domain Eukaryota; kingdom Metazoa; phylum Arthropoda; class Insecta; order Lepidoptera; family Geometridae; genus Ennomos; species Ennomos erosarius. The sequence goes on along the minus strand of OY757002.1, from coordinate 9,560,571 downwards.
TGAAGCTCTCGCAGTGCTTACCGCTTTGGAGCATTGGCGCTGTTATCTCGAAACAGATAAAACTTTTGTAGTTTACACCGACCATTCCTCACTCAAGTGGTTTCTTTCACTCTCAAATCCAACGGGGCGTCTGGCGAGATGGGGTGTTCGTCTTTCATCATTCAATTTCGAAATCAGACATCGTCGAGGAAAGGAAAATGTCGTCCCTGACGCTCTTTCTAGATGCGTCCCCGTTGACGCTATAGACACTGATACCTCAGTTGCTGTCCCAACTTCTCAGGACCATTGGTATCTAAAAGTATTCAATGGCTGTCAAGAGTCTCCTGTCAGTTTCCCAAATTACAGGGTAGAAAACAATGTCTTGTTTAGGTACATGAAGAGTAATAATGGTCTTACCTCAGAATTTGAATGGAAGGAGGTCATTCCAAAAGAGAAGCAAGAATCGACGCTTAAACAATGTCATTCTGAGCCAACTGCGGGTCATTTCGGAGTATTTAAAACGTATAAACGTTTAGCACTTCGTTTTTATTGGCTAGGCATGTACTCTTCTGTCGTAGAATTCGTCACCCACTGTGACACTTGTCTCGCATACAAGCTGCCAAGTCATAGCACCCTTGGAAAAATGGGTAGACCAAAAGAAGTCACTCGTCCTTTTCAGGTTTTATCAATTGATCTGGTTGGCCCTTTACCCAATTCCAGAAAGCAAAACCAGTACCTATTTGTAGTTACGTGCTGTTTCTCAAAGTACTGCTTGATGTTCCCTTTACGACGAGCAACTGCAGAACTTGTATGTAAACATTTAGAAAACGATGTTTTTCTAAATCATGGTATTCCACAAACCTTAATATTGGATAATGGTTGCCAATTTATAAGCCGTGATTTAGACAAACTTCTTAAGAAATATAAAGTCCCAAATGTACATTTTACCCCCAAGTATACACCACAAATCAACACTGTAGAGCGATACAATAAAACAATTATTACCGCAGTATCCACGTTCGTAAACGGCGACCACAGATCATGGGATGTGAACCTTCCTCAAATACAATTCGCGGTAAATAATTCCGTAAACGAAACTACTGGTTATACACCGGCATTTTTGGTACATGGTAGAGAACTGGTCACATGCGGGTCACATTATTTAGAGAATGATGACCCAAATGAATTAGTTTTTCTACCACGCGATGCATATGCTGAAAACCTTGGTCACCTAGCTGGTATATTTAACAAGGTCCAGTCTGCTCTTTGGCAATCTCACGTCAAAAACACTCAGCGTTATAACTTACGCCGTAAAGAAGCAGAGTTTAACGTAGGGGATGTAGTATGGAAACGTACATACTTTCAAAGTGACAAGGATGCTCATTACACTAAAAAACTAGCACCCAAGTACCAAAAATGCCGCGTAAAACAAAAACGATCGCCATTAGTATATATTTTAGAAGACTTGAATGGCCGTGATATAGGAGTTTGGCATATCAAAGATCTAAAACTAATTAAATACACTTAGGATAATTGAATAACTTAAACTTATCTTTATTGTAAAAAAAATACTGATACTAATTTGATTTTTTTTTAGTCTTTCTTACTTTCGAATGATATCTTTATTTTATCTAACGTTATCTGATAGATTTACGGATTTTCTTAGGCAAAATCCTTTTCAGAGAAAGGGGGTAATGTAACGTAGCGTTACATGATTACTAAAATAATTATTAGAACAGGTTAAAAAATTGAGAATATACACACTAAATAATTTATTTATACAATGATTGCATTATAATTCACGAATCCTTATCTGATTAATTAAATAAATAAATAAAGATAATATAAATAATTTACAAACAGAATAAAATCGGACAGACTTTTATATATCTAAATTCTATTGTTCGCGGCGCGTGCGCGCGGCCTTGAACGAGGCTGGGCAGCGGCTCGCTCTTACACGTAGACCGATGCGCCAGTCCGGCCCGATCCTACTTGGCGTGCGGACGTACTGTTTTTCTCAATCGATCAATAAGAAAATCAGCTGTTCTTGAAACGTAAATTCACTTGTAATACCTAGTGAAATATTCTGTGAATTGTGTTCCCAATCTTATGGGTAAGTTGTGCACTGACCAAGTCTTTATCTTTATTGTTTCTCAACGCCCTTCTTTGCTGTGAGCTGATGTTAATAACGGTTTCATTTTGAAATTGCAAATGGTTTCACTTGTAGTTATTACTTTAAATTATGCATTTCGCAGCCATGTATGTAGACATTGATTTAATTATATTTATATTTATTATATTAGATTGCTGATAATCATTTCCATTCATGATAGCCTAGCAACTGTAACCGTTTCTGCTTATTTTCTTTCGACCACCATGATTTTGCAGCCTCTCAAACGCTAACTTGTTTCTAGTTTGCCTCGCGAACCTAGCGTCCCCCCTTTCCCCGAACTGACGTCCCTAATGCAGCGTCCTAATGCCCACTTGGTTTACAGGAACACCTCCTGGATTAAAAACACAATACTGCTGCTCATCACCAGACTCGGCTGGCCCTGACGGTCGACAGCAGATACGTGCCAACGGCAACCCTGGATGCTGCCCTATCCCACGGGATCTGGAAGGAAGCCCAGGAGAGTGTGGTGAACTCCATTACTGAGTGTAATTTACCTAGGCCGCTACTCACGACCCGTCTTACTTTTAGATTTTAATTAAATTGTGTATTTTAAAATTTGTTTTTTTAAATTAATTCTGTAGCTGCTATATTTTTCCCTTACCTTTCCTTTTTGTTACCGCTCCTAAAGCGGTACAACTAATAGTCTTATTTCCTTCTCGTATCAGAATTATTTCCTTCTCACAGTTGAGGCGATGGCTTCGTCAAATTAAACGATTTTGTAGAACAGGACTTGAATGTCGACGTAAAATGTACAAATACAAGAAAGATCCATAATTCACCACCTCAAAATGTACCCAGCAAGTATTTTTTCATGGAGAATTTTAATCATTATTTTTTTTCTTTCGTTCTTAAATACTCACATATTGGAATAGGACCCGTCGCAGCCCACGGCTGCGATGTCGAACTTGTAGTTTCGTCTCTTTTCGCAGTTGAGCGGGTAGCGCACGCGCAGCCTCGCCTCGTTATCGTCTATCACCATTATCTGCAACAAACAAGAACACATCATCAGCCAAAAAACTCCACTGCGGAACACGGGTTTCCCCATAAACGCCATTTTGGACGCTTGTCATAAGGGAGATTGCCATTATCACAAAGTTTGGCAGGCTTGAATTTTTATGGGTGGTATTTATTGTTGATGTATCAAGTCAGAAAATTTGTTCATGAAAGTATTTCTTTTCATAAGACAATATACACACGGTAAAATTGATGATAAAGCGAAAAATATAGAACTTTTCAAATCATCAGGATAAGTGATAATATTTATCGCAGTAGTTTCTATTTATAGCAAAACAATATAACCCAGCTCCAATATCGCTACGGTTTCGATTTGGCTAAACTCGCCCGTTACACGGGAGAAATACCCGTGACTAATATCAATTTCCTATACTTACAGCGTCATTCCGTGCCCATTTCAATACGTGAAAGGGAGGCCAGTTATAGAACTACCCATACTGCGAACATTTTAGCATTCAGCGGACTTGAACCCGTCTCACCGGATTAGACAATGCAGGGCCGGGTTTTGACAAACCGAGATAAGAATATAAGCACCTAGAACACTTCTACATTTTAATTAGGCTTAGACGAAATGCCTGTATTCATTTTGTGATGCCCGCATGCTCTCTATCTATTTTATGTAAAGCAGCAGTCCTGCACCCCTATTCCCAACCGATCGAAGACGTTTCGATTCGAAACTAACGCTATCCGTCTCTTTCATCTACATTTACAATGAAAGATATGGAGAGTGTAGATTTCGATTTGAAACCTTTTCGATGGGTTCAGAATAGGGGTGCTGTATTCATTTTGTATTAAACTCATCAACTGTTTCCACGTCCACACCCTCTATAACCAAAATACCCACAACACCAAACCTGCTCAGCCGACTAAAATGTAAATATAATTCTTCCACTTGCCTTAACATTTCCGAAGCGAAATATGGTACAGTTTCGTTCAGTTTCGGATTCGTTTCCGATGGGTTAAGTGGCATTTATTACTTTGTTATTGAATTTATTTTCCGAACGTGATACTATTTATTTGCAAATAAACAATTGAAATTGAATTGAAATATTATATTATTTATTTTATTCATAGCTATAATGGCGCTTTGATAATTAGAATCGAGTTTTGTTTAGGTGGCACGTATTTGCGTAACGTATAGAATTTAATAGATTAAAATATCAACTGCAGTGTCTGCAGGCGGTAAACATAATACGATCTTCTATTGTTTGGGGATCATTTTCTCGATTGGCAGTTAACGGGAGGATAGAACTATTCGATTGTTTTTTCTCTAATCTGTAAGTAAACGCAAACGGTTAATTTACAACTTGGTTCTACGTGTGACGTGTGTGCGTTAGTGTGTCTATTTAATTTTTATATTAACTCTGAAAAGGGCCATTATTGACCGCAATCTCATCTGATGGAATGTGACGACGCGGTCTACGATGGTACATTACATGCTTGCCTAGAAGATAATACACCCGCGACTTGATGAGGTCCAGATTGTACTTATCGGAAAACAAAAGCGCTGGTAAGATGTTCAAGTCCGCTATGAAAATGTGTATTTTTGCTACGAATAAAAGGAACGCTTGTGAAAAAATACAATGAGTGTGGTGGCTTGGCAACTTACAAAACTATCCAAAGACAATTAAACTCAAAGTGAATCCTAAAGTGCAGTTCGAAACTTGGACAGGTCTCGCAACTGTGTCAATAAAAAGAAACTTAGAACAGCTGGCTTGCCTTCTTGTGGCTGGCTTGGAACTGACGCTTTCCAATATTAATATGTATTACATCTTGCCTTGCCACTAAGCACCGCTGACTGAAAATTTTCAAGTTGCTTAAACGTTGAACCGAAAAAACTGAATATGGCGCATTCTAACTTAATAAGTTTGGCTGATACTTATTTGAATTTAAAAGTTTTATGATACGTCTCTACATCCAACGGTTTCAGTTGTTGTTTGTCTGTCAGTCAGTCAGCCACGACATACTTTGATTAAGACCAGCATCTCCGTGCATCCTCTATCTCGCACGCGTATTGCGACATTTTTGAAGGTAGGTAGCTAGGTTTTTGATAGTAGTGTATAGCGATGGCAATTAATGCGATTTTGCGTAAATTTCATAAGCACGCTAATTCACAAGTCTTAGCATGCTAATTGCTATGCTATTTGCTAACATGAAATGAAATGGAAATGAAAAATTATATGAAAAATGAAATGAAACATAAAATGAAACATTATATTCAAAATTAAATTCAAAATGAACTAAATTAATTGAAATGAAATTGCATATTTCACAGAATTTCGCAACTACATTTCATTTGCGAATGCTAATTAATCCATCACTAATAGTATATGTAGAACTTACTTACGAAAATACCAACGGTTGAAAAACCTGCAAAATAACGTTACAAATGTTCAACAATAAAATCCCATTAATCCAAACAAGTTTTCATACATTATAACTGGAAAAGCGAAAATCATCTGGTGTTTGAGTTTAATGTATGAAATCTTGTCTGGATTAATGAGATTTATTTGTTGAAAATTTTTGACGGTTATATTGTAGGTTTTTCATGGTTGGAATTTTCGTAAGTTAGTTCTACCACTGAATACCTTCAACAATGTCACAATGCGCGAGCGAGATGGAGGTTACACTAAGATCCTGGGGGGGTCACCACAAGGTCTCAATGTATGATTGAAGTAATATTGAAGTAACAATGCTATGGTTACTTCAATATTACTTCAATCATACATTGACAAATGACATAAAAGTAAGAATACTTTAATGTTGCAGAGCCAGAGCAGTTTTGATGACGTCACGTTAAATCGTTCACTCAAATACAACTGTCATTTCATACGTTTACATCATGTTGACACTGACGCGGGACAGTGATAACGCCATATAAAAATGTAGACGTCTCGTTCACACGCAGGAATACTTTATAAGTTCATGGTACGAATTCGAACAATATTATTGTGTTTTGTATAAGCTTGTAGCCCAGCTGGCCTTAATATAGACGATATGATTATGAATAAATACACGGTCTAAAGGTAAATAATAGAGACTATAAAACTTCATTTCCTTAGATATTTCTATCGCAACTACAATACCTACGAAAAAGTTGCAAACTAGAAAAAGAAAAAGCTGTAAAGCGTGCTCCGGAAGCTGCGAGCAAGTTATTGGCTTTTAAACTTGCGCTCGTTATAGGTGCAATATTGTGTGCCGCGGAGCGAAGTTGGCGCTCGTTTTTAAATTCCACTTTTTACATTTCCGCTTTTTTCGCTTACGCTTGGTAGAACTAAAATACTGCTTCTTGTATTGTATGTTATTAAAAAGAGCAAGTGTGTTTGCTCAGCTTGGTTTTAAAGAATGATCTGGCGCCAGTCTGGCTACCACATTCAAGTCTAAAAACTGTAGCCAAGCAGTTAACGTATAAGAAGCGTACGTTACAGAATACTAAGCATTAAACAACGTTGACTGCTGTGACGAGGATGATGATATTGATGATGATGTAGAAGACACTTCTGTTTTTGTGAAACAGATATAAAAAGGAAGTAGCTCATTCAAAAGGACTGCCAGAGGAAATAGTGATTCTAATGATGAATTTTAAACAAAGTTGCAGGATCTAATTAAAACAAGCATAGGTACGATACATGTAAGCACCTGTGTACCTACATGTATATGATAGACACATTCCTACTTTTACAGTATACACCTCGTACAGTTTTTACGAGAAAGCAGTATTTCCTCTTATTGCCTCGTGTAAGAACTTAGACCATGTTCATCAAAACTAATGTTTATTTGTGATGCAGTGGCTCCGGACACTTTCTAGTCATCCGGCCAATTTTTTAATAGTTCGTTTTGTCCGGCAAGTTGTCAGTTCTATACCTACAACTGCTATCATCGCAGCAAGTCTCGTCACAGAATAAACTATAGTATTTTTTAGGGATAAGAAAATGGGTGGACAGATAAGAATTAAAGAAGTAAAGTGCCATTAAATATTTTGGGTAGCCACGCATCTATCAGCATATCTCTTTCACTTCATTATGAAATGTCATGAATCTAAGGCAAAAACTTTCTCAGTTAGGTACACATTATAGAACTTGGATAGTCCATCGATTCTATATATATCTTGCTCCATTTTACACACATCTAAAATAAACTTCCGCCATCCGGCCGAATCTGTGGCGGTCCATCTCTACAGTATAATATCTCCTTGTATCTGATACATTGTTGGGGATGCTCGACGGGGGATGCAAATTGTCGTTGTTTACGAGCAATGTACTGCCGTCCTGTTGATTTACCGACCGATATTGCGACTCGGGTGCAAAGGAATGGAATACGTGGTGGGTTTTAAATGTTTAGTTTTAAACTTTCTTTTCCAAAGTTATGTGTTATTCAGAATGTTCCGTTTATGAAAATTCTGTAGCAATACAGCCAGGGCGGTTATTCTCTATGGAAACACAGATTCCACACGATACGAAACCACGTCGTTATCGTGTCTTGTTCAAATCGTGTCACAGCGTCAGATATACCTTCACTTTACATTAAAGTAATCTTTATTTAGAATAAAATATATTGATGTAAGTGGTCATATCTTTTGATGTGTTGATGTTTCGGACGCGTCTCGGTAAAACATACGATTTTTGACAGTTCAAATCGCGCCAATTCCAAATTCATTTCGCGCGGTTTTGTTTTCGTTTCATAGAGAATACAGCTTCGCAGATTTCTTATGTAAGACAAGGATTTCGCGTGGTTTCGAAGTAAGGAATCGATACGGAATAATGGCCCTGGACCATCTGCGAAACTGTATTCTCTATGAAACGAAAATAAAACCGCGCGAAATGAATTTGGAATTGGCGCGATTTGAACTGTCAAAAATCGTATGTTTTACCGAAACGCGTTCCGAAACATAAACAAATCAAAAGATATGACCACTTATGTCTATATATTTTATTATTCAAAATAAAGATAACACGATTTGAACAAGACACGATAACGACGTGGTTTCGTATCGTGTGGAATCTGTGTTTTCATAGAGAATAACCGCCCTGGACTTTTTTTTTATCAACTATAGGCTAATTTTTGACCACGGTCTCACCTGATGGTAAATGACGAAGATGGAGCATGCTTACCTAGAAGATACCGGATTACGTCAACTCAAATTCACCAATTTTAAACTTTAGTAGTGAGAACGGGCCTTTAGAAGTGAACTCTATTGCTTTGTTATAAAACACATAGTATTTTACATCATGTGCACTATGGTGTGTAGAGAGACCTGTCGTCCTGTACATTAACGCAGAATAAATGAATTGAATTGAAAAAAAAAAACAAAACAATCATAGTAGGCCAATTTACAGGAGCTCGAAAAATACCGAGTATGAGCGTGTAGAATGTTTATGTACCCAAGTTGCTCGCGGTATTATATTTTTGCATGGCTTCTGCACAATTTGTACTTTTTGTTTTGGAAACAAAGGCCATTGTGTACATAAGAAATTGCGACTTTGAGGTATGACAGCTTCCGTGGTGTGGTAGTTGAGCGGGTTGGCTCATAACCCGGAGCCGGCAGGTTCGATTCTCGCGATAGGACAAGTATGTGCACAGGAAAACAAGCGCAAATAATTGTTCTGCGTCTGGGTGTAGTGGGACCATGGTCCTCGTAGTTAGTACCTAGGTCCCTAGATACAGGGTATCCTAGTTAGGGTCCAGGATCTATGGATGTGGTTATTTATTTTTATTTAGGACCCTGTCATTGTTTGGGGAGAGAGCTAAAGTGACCGATATCATCATCATCATCATCATCATTAACAGCCTGAAGACGTCCACGGCTGAACATAGGCCTCCCCCGGGAGCGCCACTTAGAGCGGCTGCTCGCGTCCTGCATCCATCGGCTCCCCGCGGCTTTCACCAGGTCGTCGGTCCACCTAGTGGGGAGCCGGCCTACGCTGCGTCTTCCAGTTCGTGGTCGCCACTCGAGAACTGACCGATATAGCTCTTTGGATTAGCAAGTTGAAATGGCAATGGGCAGGCCACATCGCTCGTAGAACTGACAACCGATGAGGAAGAAAGGATCTCGAGTGGGGCAACCACGAACCGGAAGACGCAGCGTAGGCCGGCCCCCCACTAGGTGGACCGACGATCTGGTGAAAATCGCGGGGAGCCGATGGATGCAGGAGGCGAGTGGCCGCTCAAGGTGGCGCTCTATGGGGAGGCTATTTGTTTAGCAGTGGACGTCTTCGGGCTATTAATGATAATGTTGATGATGAATACTTTGTATAAGTACCTCGAAAGGCGCCTCTCCATGGTGCTTGTTGTTCTGGATGAGGAAGGAGCAGAGAGGTCCCCGCGCCCTGATAGGAGGGGTCACTTCCACCAGGGTCTCGTTCTCACGGATCAGCCCGTGGTAACCCTCTTCCGGCTCCGCCAGCTCCAAATATGGAATTTCTGGAAAAAACAGAAGACCATTATGATAAGTAAGAAGAGGAGGTGAAGACGAGAAGACTCTTATCATAAGTAACTAAGAGTTTAGTTTTATTCTTAGTAGCATTAAAAATTTGTAATTTCTTTCTGTTTGTTCTTCTCAGCGCTCATAGCAAAGTTTTACTATCCCTCGATTGATAAAGTTAAGCAGGGATCGCTGCAGTTATTACTTGGATGGATGACCACTACAAAAAGTGGCATTTACAACTAAACGGTACCGTATCAATCGCGGGTGCTGTCGCAAGAAAACATTCCTTACGCCAAGTGCGAAGCTTTTGGGCAGCATAGGACTTCTGACTCCACGGCTATTTGTGGACACGACAAGGAGGAAGGATTTATTATAATTTACGTTTTTAAATAATAAACAAGGTAGCGCATATCGTTTGGCTCAATTTCACCTAATGTGACAATATGACAGAAGGCGCGGCGCACGCCAGTCACGCTCATGCTTGCATGCTTAGAATTAATTAAAATTATTTTTAGTAGGTTTTCCGATTTATTTTAAAAATAGCATCTAAGTATGCATTAAAATATTTGACTTTTGCAAAGTGGAAACAGGGGTCTCAATTTAATAAAACATTGTGTTTTTTACGTAATTTATTAATGGTTAATGGTTAACTATTGCTAGCATTTTCATTCGGGTACCTTAAGACGTAATTTTTAAAATAAAAAAAAACCGTCAAAATTTTTTTCGGATTTCTATAATTCGGCAGGATCGGAATTGGCAGACCTGATTTTTTTTACATGTTTATGTGTCTATTAACGATCTACAGATAGCCTACAGAGGTACTCGATGACGTAGGTATTCCTACTGTGGGGTCTCGCACTAGTAACACCACATTGGCAAAACATTAAAACTAAGAGAAAAGAAGAAAAACTGCTACCAACAGAAAGCGGGTAGGTACTGCTCTACCTATAACAAGTATGCAATAGGCAGTAAATGGAATACGGGGAATCATAATATTTTTTTGGCTTCTCTACCATATGCCTTGTGTAGGATAACCTGCAATATCCGCCTTAATAAGGCAGATGATACGGAAGCCAAAAAATATCGTAATAGAAATCTCATTTAAACAAACCACTGACTTTTTTTGAAAATAGAATAAAATAAATATTTATTCATGACAAGAGGAACAAAACAATAAGTAGTGACATAATATTGATAGTAGAACAAAAAGTGTTTTTCTAATCTTTATATTTTATTTTCGCCATTCTAAAACTTTGCGTAATAAATTGCAAAATGCTTTTTTCGTGGTTACCAATAATACAGGATACAACAGATACAAGGCCGAACCTTTTTTTTTTTCTTCCAAAAAAAATAATTGTGAAAAAAACCTTACATAGTTAAAAGAAGTTGACATACAACTGTTATGGGCGGCCGTGTTGCTTAATATCAGGTGAACGACGAGCTCGTCACGTCATTCCTTCTTACAAAAAACCTGTAGAACAAAAGTTTTTTGTTACAGTAAAATGAGTTAAGGCCTGAAAGGTTTTAGGTGCATTAAAAATCACGCTGTATAGAAATTGAAAGTAGTCGGAACCAGTCTTTACAGTTTTTCTATTTAATTTGCTAAATATCCTTAATCATATAATATTATATAGCCCAGTATGGCAGTATTGCACAGGACGTATTCCTACCCTTCACAGAACCTTCCGTAACAAGGGCTCCCGGCAAATCCGTCAGGATCACATCCGATCAGCCGTAGGGCAGAGCGTAGACACCGGGTTAGATAATGCTTTCCAAATATACGCAGGCTGTGACGATGTTTGTTATAAAAAGGTCGAAGCTGTTTACGATTAAAGGCAGTCGGACATATATTACGATAATATATTGCAACCATCGTGGACTAAGTCTTGTACTAATAGGTAACACATTTTTTTGTCTGCATAAACCCCTGCACTAATTAGTAGTTTCATTCTTTTAGTATTTTAAACCTTAATATAAAAGTGCAAGGTGTCGACGGCAAGAATAATTAGAATTACTGAAAGTAGATATGTATTCATTATCACAAATTATTTCAAGGTTTGCGTGAGTCTAACACTGACAATTTCATTCCATTTCCCGTATCGATCTCCCAAAAAAAAACTAAATCCAAAATGGCGGCAAATCGTTCGTTATTTTCCGTAATCCCAAAGGCACACGGCAACTATTCAAAAACTGGCCTATGGCGCGCAAACACAATATCTACGGAACCCGCCCGTGTTGTTTGAACACCGTGTACTTTGAACAAACCGAACAGTGTGCGAAGGTTCGATTATACCGCTTGGTTTAAGGCAAACGAAAGGTGCGTGGGATTTCATGAGATTAGCACGAACGGCTTTTCATTTTATATCTTTCAAATTTATACTAACCGAAATCTTTTATCCAGTTACCGGTACGACGTTATTAGTTGTGTTATTTATTGGCATTTGCATTTTTATCAATGACGAGTCTATTATTATTATAGGTGACGCAAAAATCTAACGTTATCTGACCCAGCTCAGACAGCTGTCAGCCATTTCGTTTCACGTCACAGAACGGCACTCTTTATTTACTATTTACAAATGAAACAAACAAGTAAAAACCACAATTTTTTGTTGACCTTGTACAGCACAAAGTGCTTAGAGAACCGTACGTAACCTGCGGGCTTCCTTTGTAAATGTTATCGTACGAATGCGCCATACCTCAGCCGAAAAAGATTTCTTCGCCCCACGTTGAGCGCCACTTTTGCTAAGGTAATAAGGGAGTCCTTTAGCAAACATGAGAAAGGTACTGGAATTATTTTGCTGAAATCATGTGTAAGTTTTAAAAGGGATAAGGCGGAATGTTCTTTTTACATAAAAAGTACATTTTCTTATTCAGTGGTTTTATAAGTAGGCAGATAGAACCCTTAAAACATGAGTAGTTAAAAGTACCTATTCTATCCTTAGATTAACAATATAAAAGAGCAATAAAAACATGTCTTTTAATTGAGTAGGTACCTAAATCACAGAAAAATATTTTTTAACAAGAACATCATGAATCAATTCAGCTAACAAACACTGAAGCCATTTATATAAATTAGTCTCTGAAGGCATCATAAAAACCCTTTAGGGAAAAATGTCGTGATTGAATGCGAAGCATCATTAATCTTCGGCGGAAATACCTTTAAAGGCGTTATGCGAGCATGATGGATATTACAATATCAATTTTAGTTCAAATATTAGATTTAATGGAAAATCTATACATTACTCGAGGGGATAATGGAAGAGGACGATTTAGACTTTCGTATGTGATGAACCGATAAGCAGAGACTAAATATTCCTGCAAAAAGAACTATTTATTTGTTTGCTGCTCGATAATTTTGTTTCGGTACACCTCCATCAGATTTTTTAATATGTTAACTAAAACAGTAGAAATTCTACAGTTTTGGAACTGAAACTAGAATCATCAATAATACTTCCCTAGTTTTAAAAACTGTTCAACTCTCAAGGCAGCATTTGCTTTTTTTTTTCTTTTTTTATTTATAAATAGGTTTAAGTTTAAGCTTACTAAAATCTCGACCAAAGTTCTCTAGAGGTCATTTTCTCACCTTACTTTTAGAGGATGTCGTAGCTGAGAGCCCTTCAGCCATCTAAAAGCTATAAATGCAGATTACTCTGCGTGGACGTACCATAAACCCGATGATAAATTATTTAAAAGGCCTAAAGTCTGGGTCCACACTCGAGAGGCGTAAAACACATTTCAATACGAGAGAGTCGTCCGAAAAACTGATATTAGCGCACTTTGAAAGATTCAACTGTAATTTACGCGGTGAAATGGATAGATCGGTGTAAAGGGACGGTCAACTTAGGTAACCTTCATTAAGTAGTCATGCCTTGTCATAGTGGAAGGGTTATAAGGCGTCACATATTCTCGTCTCCAGAATACGTTAATATGTTGTTGATAATGGAGCTTTTTGTGGGGAACTCAGAGCTCAATATTTTAGTGCTGAATATTTTACGTGCCAATCAATACCAAAGACGTCAACAGTTTTAGGGTTTTGGTTTTACATACGTACCTACCTAAAGATTAAAAAAACTGTTTGGACTTCGTCACTTTACAGCCCCTTCACTAGCCCTAACTCATTCATTGATAACTTAATGAACACGAACTTCCTCTCAGTTTTCGTATATAGTAAAACGTTTATTAAATTACACTGCGAACCTTCTGCCAACACCCCATGGAACACCAACCTGACAGAAGGCTGGAGCCGTCCATCCGGTGTACCGACGGGGCGTCCCAAATGTACTAAAAGTACCCGACAGAAATGCATAATTCATGGCACGCATCGCTGCTCTACACGTGTTGCGTACGTGATCGATGCCCGCGGCGAAACTTGTGAATTCGCCAATAGAAGATAGTGAGTATCTAACTACTTTTTACAAGATAATAATACTGACACAGACAAGCTCTTTTTCAAAACTAAGTCCAGTCACTGTGCTTTGTTGTGTGATCTGTATTTGGTAGTAGGTGTATCTTCATTGTAATTAATACAGTCAATCTATTTTATCCAAGGAACTTATACGTATGCTATACCTCAAGTTCCTTGATTTTATCTTTGTTTTATTGAATATCTTTATCGCGATACTTGCTGTTATCTTGACATTACAATACGTCATTACTTACAGAAATTACATTAGAAATTTCCATCTCAATGTTAGGATTATTTAAAATTCATAGCTTTCAGGCGCAAGAAATGTCCTCTAATATTAAACCACATTCGGGGACATGTTGAAGCGAGCCTGAGTAGGGTCGCCAGTTGCCACATGGACTTTTCCAAAGTTCCCTGAATCAACAAACCGCAGAGAATTTTCAATTCTGTGACAGGATGCCACGTTTATTCAAACAAGGAAAATGTTCGTGTCGCACTTTTTCACGTTTCTCCCCATTAAACGCACAAAAACTGTCAGAACATTATTACCTCAGAAGCTAAAGCCGTTGATCTCTACTGACAATAATGTAATGACGGAAACTTTGTAAAACTGTAAGTATAAATTACCAGAAAGCTAATTCTAATGTCGAAATCCGACCACGAAAAATAAGGATTTATTTAAGCCCTAATATACCCATAGGTATTGAACCCTCTTTAAACCGTTCTTCAGAATCTCCTTGAACATCTTAAAAGTAGGCCACTGTCCAATGAAAAGGGAAGAAATGGCAACCCCACATGAGAGTTGACAATGGAAACCATTTAGAAAATGAAAACTGTCTTTCCTGTCTGTTACGGCGACATCTCCCTTGAGTCGTGGGACTTCCTCATATTTTCGACATGGCAATACTCACATTTCCTTTAATTGTTTTATTGTTGGCTACTGTTGGCACTTAAGGACAAGAGTAATTACAACTAACGTGATGACCCCCATTAAATGTAACAACAAATAACAAACTGACCGACAAACTGACAAACAGTCAAAACGTCGAAGGCCGATGGACGCAAAAGGCAAGCACTCAAAGTAGAGCTCTATGGGTAAAGCCTAAGTTTAACATTGGACGTCTTCAGGCTGATTGATGATTATGATAATGTATTGAAAATTACGATACAGGCTTGCCTAGTGAGGAAGCTGACAGATAATGTATCACTTGATATAATAGGTCTGTATACTAATGGCAATACTTACCCTCGTCTTATTTATATAGGTCCGTGGGCATAATGTGTAATTGTTTTATGTATATGAGCTGCTGTGTTAAACTATGTACCTAGATCTGTTGCAGTAATAAATCACTTTCCGTTTTTATTGTTATTTAGATTAATAAGTTACTGACGTTAACGCTACTCATGCTAGGCTACGGCTAAACATTAAATCGAAAATGCTACTGTCAGCAGAATACGAGAAGTATTTTAAATTTTAGAGATGTCAGCTCTAAAACCGCTTAGCACGATTACTTTGACACTAGATTGAGAATTTTTCTATAGATTTACGTCCTACGCTAGTAAAAATTTACAAATATTGCGGGTAAATGCAAAGATTTAATTTAAAAATCAGTCGAAGCTTCTCTGACGGCACTCGATATCGCCAGAGCCATCTATCTCCGTCAACCTTGTATCATTCGTCATATTATGTCAGAACGTCACTTGCAAAATTCTTTAGGCCTGAGCCTGAGGATGAGTGATCATTTTTTACTTTACGCCACTCTAAAAACTACTTGGGGACTAAGTTAACTGTCAATGTGTGTGTTGAGTTTAGATTAAGAAATGTGTGGCTCCACTCCACCAAGGCTCCACTCTAAAGTTCAATGCCTTTACAGGGCGCATAAATGACATATTTGCAACTAGGCACTATTTAGATAAGTTAGATGTAAAAGTGCTATGAATAGCCTAGTTGCAATAAAACACATTTTGATTTAGACTAGGTAAGTATGTAGGTAATAAATAAATAAACTTCTGCTTTAATCTAGGGACTTCGTAAGTAAAAAGAGGGAGCAGAGAAAGTCGGCAGAGATCATACGCTTTAACGACCCATTAGGCCTAAATTTGAAGGCTTTAGTTGACAGTTTAAAAAATGTTAAAAATATATCCAAAAATCTAAAAGTATATCAATGTAAATGTCTTTTACATTGCCGTCTATTTGACAAGGCCAGCAACAGTTTTAGGAGCTTTAGATCTGTCAACTAAAATTGGCCCCATTATGTTGTTTAAGTTTTAACATGACTTTCCATCTGTTTTTACACAGTAAATTTCATCATAACTCCGATATAACAAGAACGAATAAGTCTCGACTAGCTAACTCTATCATAAACTAAAACATACATAAATCAAAATTGTACGCCAGAATTATTTGACAAGCTTTAATAATTGGTAAGCCCAAATAATGTGCTATTTGTAAAGCCTGAAAGCCAGGGTGTGTGCGATCAATCATCTCAATTTACTTGCTTACTAATTGACTATCAGTGTTGGCCGTTAGCGATTCAAATCTTGCAAATTGATAGTTACTGATACGTATGATTTGTTAAAATAAGACACATAAATTTCTTCTCTACTATTTCTGCCTGATAATTGCGTCCACAACTTTGCCACTGGTAGAGAATACTAAGGTTGACGCCAGGATGTAGGTACATTTACGTAGAAATTAAACGAAATTTCTAGATCATTTGATATTTGTGCAGCTGTCATAGAGTAAAACGCTGGAGGGACGTTTCTGTCTGTCAACTTGGTTATCGTGTAAAGCTAGAACTACCTACGTGTCAGTACGTGTAACACAGTGTGAGGCGTTACAAGGTAGTCAAATAGGTACTGCAAATCTCTAGAGACCGTTATTTTTTTAATAAAACGCATTGTTTTTTTAATACTAGAGAGGCTTGCGTTGTTCCACGTTTCTCCTAATGTTAAGTGACAATGCGATCGTAGACATAGCATGCTCGCTTACAAGAAACATATTCTTTCTCCTCTTGAAAATATCCAGGTTTCATTGACGCTTTTGATGAAAATAATAGTTTTCTATTCTGCTTCATAGTTACTGAGTGTTATTGTTGTTACTGACAAGTTAACAAAGTTGGAACACCGCTCATGGAGCAGCATTCCTATATAAATATCCAATTAAATTGGCTTCCTCTCAAAATCTGCCGTGCAGATTAAAAACGGTCCAAAATCGTCTACACGTGTTACGTCAGATAAGGGTTTGTTATTTCAAGCCCCTTTTCAATTAAGGTTGTTTTCATAAATAACAGTTTCCGGGTCGGTTGGCCCATGCCCGTGACCGTAGGCCATTGATACTCTGTCCGGAGGAGAAATGAGCACGATATGTCTATGTAACGTAAACTACTCTGTCAATTTCAAATTGCATGGTAAAAGTTGTGACCTGCGAGCGACAGGCCAAATTTCCTGTATACTTCTGGAATCCCAGCATTGAGATGACAATTGAATAACAATGCATATGTGTACGATATCGGGTCGATGGGAGTCAAAGAGTTAATATATATTTTGAGTTAATATAGCCTTTGAATTACCAACACCTTCATGCAGTGCAAGACAGACTCCGTGGTGTGGTGGCTCAGCAGGTCGGCTCATGACCCCGTGGCGGCGGGTTCGATTCCCGCGACAGGACAAGTATTTGTGCATAGAAAAAAAAGCGCAAATGCTTGTTCTGTGTTTGGGTGTTGTAGGACCATGGTCCTCGTAGGTCCTGGGTCCCTAGATACAGGGAATCTTAGTAAGGGTCCAGGATCAATGTATGTGATCATTGGGCGTTTTAAAAAAACAATCAAATATATAAGTGGCAGTAGCAGATTCAATATTGTGACTTTTGGAAGTAATAGTTTCAATGTCGAGTTGACAGAAGTTAGCGACACAATAATACGCCTCGACGGATTTACGATACGAACCATCATGTGCAAGTAATCAAAATTGGGAAGTTCGGTAAAGTTGGAACACGACAAAAGTTGCCACAAGTTCATCGAAGTGGGGTCTTGGCAAACTCACTATTTCTAAGAAGTAGCTATCCGAAGTTTGTGACTGCACTACTTCAAAATTCATGTGAATTATTGCAGGTTCAACTTTTGGATTTATTGAAGGATGGTTTAGATTTAGACTTGAACTTTAGAATGCATTTGCTCCAGGAAGTTAGCCTTTGAATTTAATTACAACCATTGGCTAACCTTATCCTAAATCAGCAGGTTTAGTTTTTTACTGGTGGATTGTTAAGAATTCCTCAATTACTCCAATAAGAAATAATCCAAAATCTTATCCAAAAACATTTTTCTTCCGTCTACATACGGATCTTTTTATTTTTTATGACTCAAACACAAATAAAGAAGGAAACAGCGTCGCGGCAATACATTTGTATACTAAGCTGGGACATGAAAGCAAGGAGGAACAATGAAATGATAAGCCGAACCTTGAAGGAGACGTCTTTGTTTACACGACAAATAGAACAGCTTTAGTTACCGAATTCATTTCATTTGAAAATTTCTAGGGGAAAATAAATAACGTGCTCGCTCACAACCTTAATACCTAGCAACAGACGTGGGAGAACGACACCGGTTAAATAGAATATTCGAAATCTTGTTCGATGTTTCTTTATATTACTTTCATGTATACTGATGAAATGATACGAATTAAGAAAGAATTCAATGTACAATAGACGATAGATAAAGTTATAATAAAATGAGAATAGAATACAGGGAAAGTCATATTGAAAAGAAAACGTTTTTCTGTTATCAATACCTTTAAAAAAATGATATAGCAGTAGTTAAGATTCAAGTGAAAACCATCCGATAATCTAAATACAAGACCACGGCGAGCCGATAGATGCAGGAGGCGAGCAGCCGCTCAAGGTGGCGCTCTCTAGGGGAGGCCTATGTTCAGCAGTGGACGTCTTCAGGCTGTAGATAATGATGATGAAATACAAGCCCTACAAAAGATAGATAAATGAACTCTTTAATGAAAACACAAAATTACAAGAGCCATAACTGAATTGGTAACCTTATCTCTTCCAGAAAACCCAGAAGTATGGGTAAATAAAGAACTAAAAGACAAGAACGGTGGGTTCAGTATACATAAATAATACAACTAATGATCTCTGAAGTAATGAAGATCTGATTGTAAGACGGCACTAAGCAGCACTTAATTTTATAATTAATGCCGTAATCTCAGAGACTCGAGCCTAAGTTCTCAAGGGGGTACTCATAAAACTTAAATGACCATAAGACTAGTTAGTAGCGATGGCAATTAATGCGATTTTGCGCAAATTTCATAAACATGCTAATTCACGAGTCTTAGCATGCTAATTGCTATTGCTATGCTATTTGCTAAAATGAGATGAAATGGAAATGAAAAATGAAATGAGTAATTACATGCAAAATAATATGAAAAAGAAATGAAAATTGAAATGAAACATGAAATGAAATTTTATATTTAAAATTAACTTCAAAATGAACTAAATAAATGGAAATGAAATTTCATATTTCACAGAATTTCGCAACTACATATCATTTGCGTAATGCTAACTGAGTTTTCACATGCTAAAACTGAATGCGAATGCTAAGTAATCCATCACTACTAGTTAGTACTAACAGTAAACTATATTATTAAGGGGACA
The DNA here is from genome assembly GCA_963580505.1 of Ennomos erosarius. Lineage (NCBI taxonomy): Eukaryota > Metazoa > Arthropoda > Insecta > Lepidoptera > Geometridae > Ennomos > Ennomos erosarius. Next base: position 9,540,914 of record OY757002.1, on the reverse strand, counting down.
TTTAAGGTGCTATCGCTAATCTCACAATGAGGGTGAGGACTAGCTATCAAGAGTACAATTAACTGTGATAGGGCCGTGGCGACGGAAATACGCTTATCCAGATCGATCCCATCCAGACATAGCTTATTCGAGAAGTTCTGAAATCAGTGAATGAATATATTGTAGTCCACAAGTGCACTCCGCTTGCGATTGCATCGTCGATTCTAGAGACACTTGAATCTAAAACCACTTGGGTGTTCTCTGGAGTCTCTCCTTCAGTCCAGATGATATATTGTTCTGAGCTCTGAGCTGTTAGAGTTATTTCGTTTCAAACTCCAGCCATACTAATGATGGAAGAACAAGTCAAAAATGGTTAAACATAGAAATCTGAATCTGAATCTAATTTTTACAAAATATTAGTATATTCCAATTTCAGTTCACTTCATTACAATAATTTATGCAAAAGGGGAAAGATTCTCCATTAAACCCCAGATTCAACCAATACATCAACGTTTGAAGTTTAAATCTCAAATAAATGAATAGGAGATACCTGCAAGGCCATTTGTTCTGCATAGCCATTGAATCTGAACTAAGGTAGATAAATCGTAGCTAATATGACGTATTTTAGAGATTTATACTCCACACTTACTATTTAATAAAGGAGATATTGGTGCAATCTGGAAAATATTTAAGATTGAAAGATATTTAATCTGTTTTACAAGTTTTACAAAATTTTGGAAGTAAAGTTTGGAATTCTGACATTTAAGATTATACACAGTAGAGGAGATATCTATACATTCCCTAAATTGTCAAGGTATCGGAAAAACCAAGACAAGTAAAGCATAGTAAATATAAGCTTTGTAAAGCCCATTTAAAATCACTGCTCTGGTTAGCCCTGACGAAGTTGGCTTAGCCGTGAAAAAGAAACACTTTACGCCACAATGGGATAAAAATGAAGTACCCTCGCCCGCAAACATAGAGAAGCCAGCGCGGCGCCACCGTCGAGCAAACAAGCACCCTTTAGCAAGTTTTTTATGGTTATTGCCACAAGCCAGGCGATTATTAAACTAATTTACCGAGATTATAACCCCGGATGTAAATGCTGAAAGCGGGACGTTCCTAGCATTAAGCTTGCATTACTTGTTTGTGTAAATATTTATTCAGTGTTTGAAATTAAATCAAATGAAAGTGAAAAGTGAGCAGTTAAATCAGGTAAATGATACCTATTCCAAAATTTTAAATAAAATAGAAAAGTGTATATTACATTTTGTCAAGATAATGAATAACATGACGAGCTAGTCGCTCGCCTGATGTAAAGCGATACGGCCGCCCATATTAGTTGTAGTGTTATGTTACTAGGAATTCTAAAATAAATAGAGGTGGAGACCCCAGTAGTACTCAGGTATCACAAGCAGACATCTGTATATGATATGTATACCTACTCTGTAGTGTAGGTATAATATGTAAATCTAAGCACCGTAAACCATAATCTACATTATTAAAAGCCTTTGCTTTTATTTTCTGACTGACTGACTGACTGACAAACAACGAAGAGTACAAACTGGTGAATATAGAAAGATTATTCTATAGAAACCTTTTATAGAATAGGCGTTTTATTAACAAAAGGTTTTTAAAAATTCATCCCCTAAACGGGCCAACTGGAGTGTTACAGATTTTATAGCAATGCGGGTGCGATCGCGGGCTAACTGTAGCAGGATAACAAAATGTCCACGAAATCACAGAATGTTCAAAACGACCTCCCCTAAACGACTACCGGCTCCCGCGCCTAAATAACCTCTTAAAATGGCTATTTGTCCAAATCCTGGGTGAAATAATATACAGCAGTATTACATGACCCATTAGCCGCCATCATGGTCCCCGTCGCCATTTTGTTTGCGAATTTCACTCGATTTAGTCTAATATCACGCGTTGGTGCCCCGCTCCTTTAACTCTTAATGACCCTCTTAAGATCGGCACAAACATTCTTAAGCGCGATTAAGTACAATTGAGTCATGTTTGTGATAGATACAAGCTTACAAGCCTTGTAGATGTATCTTATTTTGCACATATTAGCCAAAATAAATAAAAAATAAAGACACAATAACTGTTACATCAGAAATTAAAAGTGGAAAAAAATGGTAGGACTTAAGCTAGGTAGGTAAGACTGTGTGTGATTTCTTAATAATAGTCCTTAAAGCTGTACAAAATTAATTTCACGTTGGGTGTCAAAATTACTTTTTTTAAACCGTTTAACAACGCCCATTGTAACCTACTTGTGGGATTTCCTGTTTATATTTTTGATTTCTTGATCTCAATAAAGAGTTTCTCTATCTATCTATCTTGTAAAATACTTTAAATATATTATTTCGAATCTAGAAATACTTACTTACAATGCAAGCAACTTTCGTGCAATAGATCCTTAACAAAAAGTTTTTGTTAAAGGGAAATAGTACCACGTTGGGCGCCAGGAAATAGCACCACGTTGGGCGCCAATAATACTTAAACTCGTAAAACAGCGTTATTTAAGTTATTATCTTTCAGTACACTTGTTTGGAGATGATAATTCTAAACTTTACGGTTTATTGTTCGTATAATGTCCAAACATGTTAGAATCATGAAACATTATGTCTGCCTTAATTGTGTTAGAAAGTTAGAAACTTGAGACATACGAAATTAATTCAAAAACACAAATGGGCAAGTTCAGTAACCAGTTAAATATGATTTGAAAATACACTAAGATGATTATGTAAAATAATAATAATATTTCTATGCGAAGTGAAACCTAAACGTAACAAGAAACATTTAATAACTGTTTGAGACCATATTATAATACTATTAAAATTTATCATAATTTCGAGTTTGTGGCAAAAGTGATTTTTTTAATTCCCAAGCCTTATCAGTAATTTTACTTAGCTAAATACATCAACCCTAAACCTATTGTTTAAATATTGCCTTTCCAATTTAATATTATATAAGTTATAGCGCATTAAGTTTCGTTAATTTATTCGCATCTACGGCCATAAATAGCACTGAGTAGCCGAAAAAAGGTTTATTTCATTTAGCTTTACAGTAAGCTCACTTTTAACGAGGTACATTTGATAATTTACGATTTCATTTAAGTACAAGATTTAAGCTTTCGCATATTTCTCAGCTAAATTCGAACGATATATCAAGTGAATTTAATATTTGAACACTAGAAACTGTATTTATGATTTTTTAAAGCAGTATCGCCTGCTCAGCGTAATCTACAGATTAATTTGTAAAGGAAAAATTAGAATCACGAGCGGGAATTGAACCCGCATCCATCCATCCCTCTAGCCGGGATATGCTTTACTTAAGCTACCCTGACAAGTGGTCTCATGTCCGAATTTTTCCTTCACCTTTATAACCAACTTACGGGGTTGGTAGCGCCATCTATTGAGTGATTTAAGAATCAACCCAACCAGCATGGTCAAGTTACATCAACACAAATGCTGTACAGATAACCCCTCCCAAATCAATATTTATGATTTTTAAAGCAGTATCGCCTGCGCAGCGTAATCTACAGATTAATTTGTAAAGGAAAAATTAGAATCACGAGCGGGAATTGAACCCGCATCCATCCATCCTTCAAGCCGGGATATGCTTTACTTAAGCTACCGTGACAAGAGGTCTCATGTCCGAATTTTTCCTTCACCTTTATAACCAACTTGCGGGGTTGGTAGCGCCATCTATTTAGTGATTTAAGAATCAACACAACCAGCATGGTCAAGTTACATCATTAGTTTTTTCCTTTACAAATTAATCACTAGAAACTGTGCTTTGTAGGTGAAATTAAGCTTATAAACTCTATTATTATAATTTACAACCTATCTTTATTCACTATTTGCTTTGCTCTTTAAGAGGTAGTTATTTATTTTCATAAAACTAATATCTTTACATAAAACAATATCTATGAAGTTACGAATTGTAACAAATACACCTTTGATGAAGGTCTAATATAAATATTATTCAGAGTGGGTTTCATCTATTTTAGCACCAACTTGTTTTTACTAAAGCTCGTATTTTTAATAGCAAGATATAAGTTATAAGAGATGCCATTACTTAAACTGGAATGTATGCCCAAACTTATTACTTAGTTCCATGGTTAACTTATTTGAGCTCGGCAAACCTAAATTGAATTTCTGATTTATTCTTCATCGACCTTTTAGAGTGGGTATTAAACATTGTTCCTGCGAGCCAGTAAGTCCCCAATCCATTAATATTTAATGTATCGACACAGTTAGAAATTTTCATACTTAAAATGAAAGTTGAGTCAAATCAAATGTCATAAGTTCAAGATGGCGCCCATATACCTACGTTTAAATAACTGCAATATTTTGAAAGCGGCCCTATCCTAGCGGCCTATCAAGCCGTCTAGACATCAGAACGACCGCTGAAACCAATATGTTCCCTACCCCAGTTGAAAAAACTCCTTTATCCGCTTTTATTCAGCTATTTTCATAAACATACTGTTCCAATGCGTTAATCTGAGAAAACAAGGAAATACTCATGGTAATACTGACTGTTATTGTGGGGGATGTCGCAGTTGGATTATTCGATTGTGGGTCTGCGAGGCGGCTATGAGACAGATCTACGACTTAGAAGTCTGCAGTATATACACTATATAAGTACACAGTTGATGCTGAAGGGTCCCAATTACTGTCTCGGGATTACCCCTGCCATAGTGTGTGCGTATTTTCTCATTTCTAGCTGTCAATAACTACTTGAACTTTGCTAATATGTCAACGATAAGCTTTGAAACTTACCAAAATTGAAGTTCCCATAAACACAAGAGTTAGTCAAAATTACGAGGTCTTTCTCGTAATTTCCCTGCCACCACCCTCAGGGCGGGCTAGAGGAAGGAAAGGGTGGGAATTAAGCAAAAACTGGGAGCATGTGCCGGAGAATTGATTCAGATTGGATACAGCTGGAAAGAAAATTGATTCCCAGGATTTTTTGTGTCAGGGAAAGGAATTTGTCTCAAAGGGTTAAAGTGAGCGAACCCAATAATCGAAAAACTGATGTGCTGGAAATATTTTATTTTGTTTTAGGTGAAGCACGTAAAATGTTGCAACGAACTTGACTATTAATTTTCTCAATTACCTTTTGGACTCTACCATTCGGTAACATAATATAGCAGAAACAAGAGTCTTGTTCCCCGAAAATTATGGAAAAGGTTCAGTAGAGTCAAGTCATGGCACAATGGGATAGAATCACAGAAGTATCAATAATATTTAGAAAGGTACATTACAGTCTACACTTCTAGAGGTAAGGGATTCGCTTCTTGTTACAGTAGGTACGTAAAGATGAATTACTACCAGGTTACGACTGAGCCTGAGCCAATCTTTTTAAAGTCAATATTAACACGAATCGGGTTAGTTTTGTTATAGTAATAAGGAACGTTACTAGACGTCTTTATGCTGCTCCTGATGATAATGATGATGATGGTGATTACTTTCTATCGTACCAAGCTCTTATATGTTTTCGAGAAAAAAATTAAGCACAACTAGAATTAGACGTATTTTAGCAGTCAAGTGTAGACTCAGATCACTAACACGCGACGCGACACAAAATCTTGCGTGTGAAATTCACTATGATTAATAACAATGTTGGTATTGTCAACGTACAGTTGGTAATGGAACGTTACCGGGCCAACTTTAGCCCCCGACAAAGACCTTTGTTAAAGTAATAGTAATTGAAACTTCCAGCTTCAACTATGGGTAAACTTTGTCTTATAAATTGTTCGGTTTCTCAACGACATGGTGGTGGGTGGTTCTTGGAATATATTTCTGCCCAGTTTGTCAACATTTCCATAAACAGTTTCTCCTTTGGAGATAATTATTAGGGAGTTTACATAGTAACTGTAAATAGCTCGAGAAGTCTTGAATGATTATGACTACTGTGACATCTACGAGTTTAAGATCGTGTCCCTAATTTTCTACATCAAACACTGTTCTTAGGTCTAAGTAAACAATAACAAGTGTTTGATCCACAGATAAGGAAACCATTTGATCGCATTGCACGAAAACAGTATCCTTGTTAGGATTCCGTACCTAATACTAAGACTTTGCTGTCCGTCTGTCTGTCGTTCTATCTGTCTGTCTGTCTGTCTGTCTGTCTGTCTATATGTATATAAAAAGGCTCCCATAAAAACAAACGTGATTTTTCGCTCCTTTTTATGGGAGATAATGGTTGGGAACTCTTCGTGCGCGAGTCCGACTCGCACTTGGCCGGTTATTTACATAGGTACTCCCACAGACCTCTATTTCTGTGAGTACTCGTGTGGAAGTACTTTCTGCGATTGGACGAATTCCATGAATCGGGAGCTGCGTATTTCATTAATTAATTTCGGGAAGTTCTATCAATAGCAAGCGAAATTAATTACTATACTACGATAGATAAACTGTAGTTGAATGGTAGTGTTTTAGTTAGTGTAGGTCACTTGCTTCTTGCTTAGCCTGCCTGACCTAACGTAGCGTCATTCCCAAAATACATTGTATTTAATTACTTAATCTAAAGTTGGACCATTTGAAGGACTGCCGACGCGACGGACAGGGCGTACATCACCGTATCCTTAAAGCTGTCAAACTGCCGTTCCACAACCGAACTGCAAATATTCTGTGGAGCGCGACAGTTCTACAACCAACCTTCAAAGTTTCAGTGAGCCTGTAGTTGAAAACAAATGAAGTTTTGTAACACAGCCTAATTTTTCGGGAAATATACTGGTTCTACACAGACACACATCAAGTATATGCGCTTTTTTTCCCGCACCATTTAATCAGCTTTTAAAACAATCTCATAGCAGTCCCAGTCCTATTCCAGGTAGGTCCTATTAAAGTGTAGACACGTGAACGATCGCTGCAAGAAGTCAAAGTGTCATTTACACAGAAAGACAGAAGTGCGATGTACGACAATCGCACGGACCGAGGATTAATGAAACTACAAACTTCAAAGTTAAATGAGACTCGGGTGCACTTGCCGTGGACGCAGGGTAACAAGATTAGTGCAGGAGCTAAACTTATCACCATTCAGGTCAATCATGCTGCTAAGTTTTGAAAGTATTACTTACCACTTGTCAATGTTGTCTAATATGTTGAGAAAAATCATAAATTTAATTTGAAATATGTAAAAAATGCGGCTGTCCCTTTCATATAGATTGAAACAGCTTCCGTGATGTGGTGGTTGAGCAGGTCAGCTCATAGCACGGAGGCGGCGGGTTCGATTCCCGCGACAGGGCAAGTATTTGTGGGCAAAAAAAGGCGCAAATGCTCGTTCTGTGTCTGGGTGTTGTGGGACCATGATCCTCGTAGTTCCTGGGCGCCTAGATACAGGGAGTCTTAGTTATGGTCCAATGTCTAAGTATGTGATCGTTGGGCGTTTCAAAATGTTAAAGACGACAATGGTTTTGGAACTGTCCAATTAAGTTTCGTTTAGGATTTGACATACCAGAATACTTTACTACTACTACTGTTACTTTATGACTAGTCTAGTCTATACAAATAAAATAAGAAATATACTATTTAGGTAGGTACATATGTACATCTTCTGTTAAGTTTACACTGTGTCTATTAATACACGCGGTTCTCTCCTCCGTTTGTTAATTTAGCAGCTGTAGTCTGTACCTAAATTTGATCACGTTCTTTACTTATTTGCTTGACTATATTAGACTGTGGCTATACAAGGTTACCTTGAATTAGTATGTTATCCCGAAATGGGGGGACTGGGACCATGATACCCTACAAGTTGTGAGAGCCTTACTTGAAACTGGGTGTTTCCAAATTTCCATTGTAAAAAATAAATCCACTCGCAAAAATGCACGTGCGATCGCTACGAGAGTTACAAGATAATATAAATTCATTTCTAAACACAGGTCGTTAAACTCATTTATGTGCACTCAGTCAAGGATGAAGTTCAACCACCCAGCTGCGCTAAGGCTATTTTCGTACGTAAACTTTACATTTATTATTTATTTATTTACATGGCATTTCTTCAATAAAAACTATTAATTTAGTAAAGTCGTAGAAGAAACATTGTCTACCTTGGGGTGTAGATTTACCCCCTTTCGGGATAACATATCAATACAAGGTCACCTTGTATAGAGAAATAGACTAAGTAAAGTTCCATAGACAAACTAGTTAATGGTTGGTTACAGCTACAACAATTCCTCTATGGCTACAACCTACTAATTCAATGATCTATGAAGAACAATATAGAATTATTGTAGAATGATGTTTTATTCGGGTTATTTCTTAAATCCTTGTCGACTTTTCCCACCAATGGCGATTCGTGGAGTTAAAAAAAACCCCCAGTGAAGGACCATTGTGTGGAGATACACTGTGTTTTACTAATTTCCGCAGTATCCGCCTTTGAAACGTACCTGAAACAAAACAGTATGTATCGTTAGTATATTTAGTTTTAACAAAAATTTGTACACATCTAATTTAGATAAGACATTAAAAACAATCCTGTCCAAAAATATCTCGGCCAACTTCGTACCTTGTTCGTCGTATGTGAGTGTGGATTAGTTAAAATTTCCTTGACACGAGGATTTTTCCTTTTCAATTTCCTTTCTAAATACGTAATTAGGTATACGTCTTAGCCACAGAGAATTGAAACAAATCCACCAAGGTGCAAAGCGTCATTTGTTTCAATTCTCAATTCAATTGTTAATTTCGTCTTGACGAAGAGTTTATTTTTTGCTCTGTGGTCTTAGCCATAAAGCCAAGTGGGAAACCCTTTCAACACCGATGAACTTACTAATGGTGAAATAAAGGCAATGTCAATACCATTGTTTGGCTTCGAAAGTTCCACAGCTAACAAAACTAAAGCCTTATAAATTAGGGGTGTGTAACAGGGCCTACCCCTGTCGTTATTGGTACGCCCCTTATGACTTTGTGAGGTCAAGGCCTCCCTCGCCCTGAGAGTTATATAAAATACCTTGTGTTAATCATGTATTCTAATGCCGATAAAATATATTACAAGAAATGTAACTTAGAAGTAGAGATAAATAAGTCTTATATGTTTCTACTAAGGCACGTGCCATTTGTGGATTTATTAGCCAGGATTAACCCATGAAACCTAGGATTTCCCAATATTCAGGATTTCACATTTTAACGCCACAGAGAAAACGTGAAGTGAACGTGAGTAAAGATGTCAAAGCTGTTCCCATATCTATTGACAACAAAGAAGATTAGTAACTTATGTAACTTACACAAAATAGTAACGATATATTTAGGTACTGCAATACGGTACAGCAGAGTGTGTTCAAAATTGTACCTATTTTTCACGCAAATTGTGTTGTCAGCGATAAAACCGCAGAAGAAATAATGGCGCAAGATAAACCACCCTCACTCTGAGCCTGCGACTTGTGAGATTATCAGTCATTTCTAGAAATATGTGTACGCGAAAGTGGAAAGCTTTTGCTCCTACGTAAATTTGGTTTCCGCCATCTCTTTCTATGGGTGCTGTAAGAACCAGCTGAGGGAATATCCAGAGAATGAGCAGCAGAATTATCCTTGGTACATTAAAAGCTTCTGTGATCACTGATCACCAAGCCGCCTGTCAAGCGTGGCGTGGTGATTATATCAGTCTTTCCTCCTATGATAAGCTTCGAAATTGGCGGTACATAGCATCGTAAAAGAGCATGGCATGTTCTGCAGTGGAGGTCTTCCAGCTTTTTTTTTTAAGCTTGATAGGCTTGCCCTTGACCACTATCCCACCTGATGGGAAGTGACGATGCGGTCTAGGATGTAACACGCTTGCCTAGAAGATACCTGTTCACTCTCGATTTGAAGACCCCCACAGCAGGGTTAGCACGGACGGTAGACAAAATTGTCTTTCCCCTGTTTTATTCCACTTGACAAGTAAATTGTATGAAGAAAATGACATAAAACGGGGAAAGACAATTTTGTCCACCGTCCATGCTAGCCCAGCAGGTTGTAGTTTACGCTTTGGTTGATGATGATGAAATCTTTGCATTTGCCTGAGAGTTAGCGCCAAATATTTTCACGAAGCGAATACATCTTAGCGCTTCAAAAAGCAAGGAACTGTAAGACACTGATTATGCTTTCGGTTCTGAAAATTTTCACCCTATAAAGTTATAAATCTAACTGAAAATATTAGGCCGTTTCAAAATACCAACCTCCCGTGAACGCTTTATTTTCGCTGTTTTCAAACGGGTCAGACGGCGGCGGAACAAAAGTATTTTATGAAAAATGTCACATAGTAGCAGTAGTGGTCCCCAACCCCTGGGGTCAAGGTTCAACCTAACGTTATATCAACATATCGGTATGTGCCAGAGGAGGCTGTTTGCGGCGCACCTGTTATTATACAAACGTATATGAATAAGACACGCATACGAATAGAACTAACAACACAGCTATATACCTACAGTCCAAATATACTAAGGTAGGATTGAGGCCCGTATTCTGGACGACGCTCAATTTAGAACAGACCCTACGTAAGTCAAGATTTGATAAAAAAAAAACATATACGGGCTTCAGTTTCGCCTACTAGTCAAGTAAGAAAATAATAAGACAAATATGTACATTGTAAACAGATAACTAAATTGAACGGCACCTGTGCGACGATTTTATTAATTCAGTTTTGAACATAGTCTTGGAACCAATCATTAAGCACAAGGACATCAACACACCTAATTCAATTTTAATATATTGACTGATCATGATGGCAAAAGATATTTTAACAACGAACATTGTTAATTTTTTGACAACTATAATTTTTGGGAGCTTTGAGTCACTTAACGTCTACGTCAGCTCCATTGTATCCACTCATTAAATTCTAGGTAAATAAATCGTTCATCCTTTTACATCGTTGACTTACTAAACAAAATATCACGCAGCGTTTTATTTCTTAATGCTCTTACTGTTTATACTGTACGCATTGGTTTGTGTTGGGATTCATGGGAAAATATTTATTTATTTATTTATTTATTTATTCATCAACAGAATTGTAGCATCATTACAGAAATTCCAATGCGATGTTACAACTTATTATTAAATATTATTTTTATTACTCTAGGTATTAGATACCTATTTATAGTTACTATATACTATTATTTTCTATATATGTTACTGCCACTTCCATGAACTTCGACAGGCTGCAGTTAAAAATGTCGACTCCCTCGGAGATCAAATTAATCCAGCGTAATATGGGAGACAAGTAATAGCTCAGGTGAGAAAAACATTTGTCTTATGTCACGTCCTGGCTGATATATGGAACCTTTTATTGTTAGCTTGTTTCGTAGCATTTTTCGGTTAAAAACACGATATCGGTAAGCAGCATCTGGCAAGCGGATTTTGTTAAAAAGACAGTCGTAATGTAACGTAATAAATGGATAGAAATTTTTCTTCTAAACGCTTAACTTAGAAATGGATCTTATCTATTTAAACCTGTGTCCTGAAGATTCCTACTAGTAACTGGTATGTTAGAAAATAAAAAATAATTCCTGATTTATTTGTCGTCCTGTAATTATAAACATATTCATCAAACTAAACACGACCAAACCAGAGCTTAAGAGAATTATAGGAGAGAACGAATAAAGACGATACAAAATATTATCCATAAGTAACTTCTATAACCGTTAGAAAGATTTCACATAAAAAGTATTATTATTAAGAAGGTATATTCCCCCAGGTGCTTGTATCCATTACAAGTAGAGACTTTTCAAGCAGTTTTACGAAGATATAATATATCATGTTAAGAGTTGATAAGAAAATAGAAACCAAAGTCTTAAGTATTTAGTTTAAGAACGATATGTTTGAACAAAGTCTAGCTTTATTGATCTTGAGGGTTCACAGGCTACGGTAGATACTTAGATAGTACCTACGGTCCTACGCTTAGGATTCAAAGATCACTGAAATTCTAAAAGCACCTAAATGTTTTTATTTAAAATATTAGAAAATAATGATCATGCCTACTTAGCCTTCTTAGGACTCAGTTATGTTCGTCTACAAGGCTAACTTTGTACAAATTTTATCAAGCATTATTTTAGTTGTTCGTAGTACAACAAAAAGAGATTTGTTTAGTAACTGTATCACGATAATAAATCCAATTTAAACAAAGTATCACAAACTTTCCGCACTTGACAAACTTTATAACAATTTCATTGCGGAGAAGACACGTGTATCCGAAACAGTCTGAACTGCGAAATTATGACGTCATAAAAGTTTATTTCGCTATACAAACGCTGTTTAATGTAAACCGTAAAATACTGTAGAATACACAGTTTGTAATTTCAAAGTTCAAAGTTGTTTTTGGCGCCCAACTACCACTTCAATACTGAGGATGCCGGTTTATCTACGTAATTTAGGAAAAGAAAGAAAGAATGTTGTATGTTTAATTTTTTACAAATTATTTTTTTTAATTTATAAAAAAGTCTATTACATTCCGACCGTATGTTTCCTGTTACGTAGGTACAAAGGACGTAGCGAAAAAATATCCACTTTATATACCGTATTTACTTACGTTGGCGCCCAACGTGGGACCCATTTCTAACAAAATTGATCTTGATATTTTCTAGAGGGTAAATAAAAGTTATCTTTAAAACTCGCGACGGGTTTCAATAAGCGAGATATTGTGTTTCTAGTTTAAAGGAGGGCGTACGTCAAGGGTATGAAATTGAATATGTTGATGGCTGATACTTTTAAGCAGCGGGTAATATGTAGTTAATAACTAAAAAGCATTCTATTTTAGGCACGATCAAAATATATTATTTTCTAGAATATTATTAAGTTCTCTGATTGATTCATTCCATCCATCACATAAAACTCTCGCCAGCCGCCTCATTTATTTATTACGCCAGGCGCGATGTTTGGGAATAATCTCTATCATCCTGGATTCCTGGATAAGACAAACTGTATAAATGCTGTAAAAGGGATCTAATTCAGGCGTCGTTGAATTCAGAGCCTTGGCTTTTTGTCGTGCGTATGTGACAGGTCCACATTTCGGACTTAAGAGTAGGACTTAGGAATACGTCGGAACTTGTCGGATGAGCATAATCCGGCGAGTCGGTGTCGTTGTCCAGCCGGCTGGGTTAAGTAAATGCTACGAAGGATTTGGTTTTTGCCGTGGTGAAGTAGATTTAGTAGTCTTGACTTGTTTCGAAATTGTTGAATAGCTCTACGCTTGACGACGAAGTCATAATATCAAAGCTGGAAGATCGGAACTCTATTGTAACATTTGTAACATAAAGCACCTAGTTAATGGTTGCATTCTTTGCCATTGTGTTTGTATTTGTTAAGTTTTCTATACTTACTTAGTAAAACCACGGGGTCCCATCAGTTACAAACGAAACATGAAAAAAATTTAGCAATCGTGTCTAGAGAGTTACTGTCGCTTGATAATCTTGCGTTATACAGAAATAAAATAATTCGTGAAATAGCCCGCGTTATTCCGTTGTACGGGATGAGGCATCTGTACTGTAGGTATTATATTATCTGGGGTAAAACTAATAAGACCGTACTAAGGCTGACATTCAGAGACAATACATTGAGTTTACTCCGATCAATCTCACGTGAGTTCAGACTCCGGACTCGGCGAGTATACTCCGCGTTGTTAAATTCACAGTCGAGTTCCAACGTAAACTCCGCCCTCACTCCGCCGAGTAAACTCCGGCCATAGACAAGTGTAGTTTGACATTAGTGAGTTACACGTTTTCTTTTTTATTTGGCAGTATTATGCTAAAAAGGGAGAAATAATAGCAAATATTGTATGAACAACTGAAACAGCAGATCAAACTTACTGGTGATCACAGATTAGAGAAAAAACTGGTGGTATATACTCTTTGAAGGAGACTTTAAAAAGCGCGCCATTTCTCTTTATTTGTTTTTTTAATTATTATGATTATTATGAATGTTGTTATTTCCCTGAATAATAAAAAAACGAGTGAAATTAAAACTTACAATGGAAATGGAAATAACAATGGAAAATAAATTGTCTCTATAGTGTTCACAGTATTTGTTCACAAAATCTGAAGGAGATAATAGCTCCATACATACAAATTCTAGAAACTAAATAAAAATAAATGCTTCATTTTAATAATAGAAAAGAAGAACTATGGAGCCAAATTGCAAAGAATTGATGATTTCTTCATATGTGCATAGTAATTCCTAAAAGGTACCATATGAATTGATTTTTATTTAATAAACCTAGACCTACCATTAATTTAAGATTCATTCTATATTATAGGTTAGGTACCTACTCACAAACAACTTAAAAAGGCATGGAATAATGTGAATAAGAAGACACAAGCCGGGGAAGCAAAATCTATTATACAACAAAGAAAAGAATATACACAGGATCTGCCAGTAAATTACTATTAGAATTTTTTTATTGTTATTATCATTATAAATAAATCTATGAAGTACCTAATTTTATTTCGTAATTTATTCATTTTATTCAATACAAATACAAAATACATTTCTTCACAAAAACCACATTAAAAATTGATTTTATGCAGCATTGTTTTTATAAACATGCGTGATAATAAAGATGGCGGTGTCTGAGCACGGCTCGAGTCACCGATTTCGTGACTCAGCACGTCTCATTCTCAGCTGAGCATATACTTGTACTTCATTATGCTAAACTCAACTGTGAATGCCAATTCGATCGAAGTGCGAGTCTAGACTCCAATTTTGACATAACGGAGTTTCGAGTTCGAACTCAAACTCGTCTGTGAATGTCAGCCTTAGTCTCATTATTTTTAACTAGGTATGCAAGCCATTACTTTAGTAAGTTGAAATCGAAACTTTTCTTCGGTTTCTTTAAGCTTGCAAAAGCTTTCAAAGTTACACCTCCAATTATTAAAATTTTATATTTTCATGGTATAAAATTCAGCTTGAAAATACGATTAAGTTGAAGCATGTTTGTGTCACCAAAGAACACTTAAGTATCTATGTAAAGCAGGTTTGAACCTGAGTATTTGGAATTAGGGTTGGTATTTTGTAATGTACTTATTGATAATTAAGATATACTTAAAAAAAAATTTTAAACTTCAAAAAGCGCCATGCCTTAACTGACTCACACCGATTCTATTCAAATAAAAAACTTTTCCTGGCATATCGTTAAAAATGTTAAAATACGTACATTTAACAAGGATCTGCTACACGCAACGTGCGCTATTAAACCCTTGTATTCAAAAGCCATTGAAACATGAACATTTAAACATTTTTTGTACTTTACCCTGAACCCGATGGAAACTGCAAACGCCGCTCATGGAATCATTTTTTATATGACACAATGTATGCATACATAGTATCAGGATTTTTTCGGAATTGGTCTATGTTTGTGTTATATTACATGCAAGTAATGCGTTCGTTTCGTATAGTACTATTAGCTAGCTACCAATATCTATTGTGTGGTATTGCTTAGTCAATTACTAATCAATACGGTAGACACGGACTGGCCACGGAAATATCGAACCACACGATATCATTTCCAAGCTCATATTTTCAGATTATTAAAAAGAAACTTTTATAAAAAGAACATAAAGTCTTCATTTCTCGATCTTTAATAACTCCTGTCCGTGTCATCAAGGGTATCGATCACAAGCACCAATCAAAAGAATAACCCAGCACCTAAAATAATATCCGCTTGAGGGCTCGATTAAGTCGAAAATTTTCTGAGCGTTCCAATACTTCCAATACTGTTCAACGGAGCGGGTCTCGTGACTCGTGATCACAGTGCAAGGAAAAAACAGTCGATAAGGTTCAACGCTTCAGTTATTTACGACGATTATTACAAGTTAAAACATCCATCTTTGTCCTGTGTCTTGGTGTAATATCGACGGGCCCGATAGCTCAGTTGGTAGTATCCCTGCCTTCTGAACTGAGGGCTGTGGGTTCGATTCCTACCCAGGACAAACATTTGTGTGATGAACATAGATGTTTGTTCTGCGTCTGGGTGTTATATTGTATTCTATGTATGTATTTACAAACAAAAATGTATCTAAGTATTGTATCAGTTATCTGGTTCCCATAGTACAAGCTATGCTTAGTTTGGGGCTAGATGGCGCTGTGTGAAATGTCCTCACATATTTATTATTATTATTATTAATATGTATTCAATTTATTACATAATAGTTGTATGTATTTACAGTGTGTCAGTCAGCAGTACTATCAGTTATCTGGTTCCATTATAGTACAAGATTTATTTTTTTAAATATATCTGTAGGTCCAAGTGCTTAACATTTAGTTTAGTATAAATGGTATTAAAGTTCAGATAATATTATAACATGAATAAAATTTAAAGAGTGTTTAAAAAGTATGTGAATATGTATTTTGTTAGGTGTGGTGCAGGTAAGCGATCTATTTAATAATTCATTATCCATGTCTATTCATATTCATAAATCACTAATTAACATATGTTTAGCAGGTTTAGTAAATTAATTTCAAACAGTGCTTATTATTTTCCATAAAGCTTTACAGCTGATTTTCAATGTGTTTGTGATCGAGTAATCTCATTTGTAGCTTCACTCCGCCTCTAGTTGTGTGGAGTCAATAACGGGGAAAATTACAAAACGACGACAAAACATGCTGTGGTGTTTTAATACACCGCCAATAACGTTATCAGTGAAGATTGTTGAAACTTAACGAAAATATATATTTGGCGCCCAAAATGGTACTGATGTAATGTAGTTTAAATGAGAGGTTTACTTGAAAATATTTAACACCGTATATTAGTATATTTTTGCTTAGGATCTAAATTCTCTGTAAGTGTTTTAGGCTTCTGGAATTTAGTGATAACAGGTTAATTTGACAGAGCATTATCAACTGAAGTTCATAGTTATTATAGTTATAATAAATATATTGTAGAAGCACTAAATTCAAAACTGAATATCATCACAAACATTAGGAAAACAGGAACACCTTTAATTGCTTGTTTCTGTACTTACTTCACATTAACTTCAAATTAAAACGGTCCCAATTCTAAATAATAGCGGCAGAGCATCACACCGCTTTTATTGAAAACCTCAACTGTCTTGTTCCCCGAAAGACGGGTCTTAAGCTTCAGATCAATTGCCGAATTCAATTGCAAATTCGCATAATTTATTCAACGGGAAGGCAACCGAAGCAGTTTTACACGTCAATTGAACCGTCTGGCAATCTCATCCAATCTGTGTCTGGTCCCGAAATGATATAAAAATCTCCTCCGAATATCCCATATGTCCGGTTTAGGAACAAAGGGCCGAGGCGTATCGGGATTCGGTTGTCGCGAACACGAGTTCATGGACAGCGGTAATCGGTTTAGCAACAAAATAGCGGATGGAAAAGTTCCATCCCAGTATCCCAGATTGAAGGTTTATCTTGGTTAGGAAACGTATCGATATCCTTCTAGACTGTCGTACAGTTACCGCAGTTTGGTTATTCTTGAAAAGTTGAGGAAATCGAACTCTTAGCGGTTATGCGTTCAAAACTTACTTAAATAAGCTGTGAGAAGTATGAAATGATAAAACTCATTGATATAGGTCTATCTATGGTTAAAAAATAGGCTCCGAATAAGTTATACAATTGATTACAATTCACATGGAACAACAAGGAGAAAAGCTTCAATTCAACTAATGTTAATCCTCATAAAATCATGGCGCCCGTTATCAAAAATAACAAGACAGTTCAGCTCACCTTCATCCATTACAAATTTTAACATCATAGTCGTTATAAGCCCTTATAACTTCAGCACTAAGACGACGACTTAAGCTTCATCATTTACGCAAACCTCCCATTTGTTCAGGTTTCCTGCTTAAGTCGCAGTCTCATCCCCCTAGGCTTATCTCTGGACCCCACTTCTGATGCAAACTTTGTTCCAATAAATATTAAACTTTATCGGAATAAACAATTTGTTTGCACGTACAGATTAATAGCAGTTCTGTGGATGAGACTTGTTGGAAAATTCATTGTAGATTAAAAGGATTTAAGTGTTTCATACTACAAAGTTTTAAATATAGATGTTTGTAACTAAGAAGTAGTTATAACTTGAGGTTTTAAAAGTTAGTAATAAGAAAAATAGGTTGTTTTTTTATAAAAAAGTAATTCTGATACAGTTATTTGTTCTTCATATTATTATTAAACTGCAAACAAATGCAAGATATCGGTTTAAACATGTCCTCGATTTGGGTCGATCAATACGCTCCCACCGTATCTTTACACCGTAGCGCCCTATTCTCCAATTCTCGGATGGCTACAACCGAGATTGTATTACTCGATATAACTACCCAATATCGATAACTGCCCACAAACAAGCTTGCTATTTGCGCTCGGGCTCGCTCGACAATTTGTAATTCGCTTGGGTGACCCCAAACATAATGTGTATTTAGAGATATTCTGACAGACTGGGTCTGTTGACTAATTTGACGCTACTAGAACTACTCGTACCTCCATGTTAAATACATACGGAATACGGAGTATGTGCTATGTACACATGTTGATGTTTATCGGACCGTTTATGTGGTCTTTGGAGTAGAGTGTGTCTAGAGTTTGTGGAATTGTGGATACTACCTTCAATAATTCATATAAGACGACTGTAATGCTGAATATGGAGATATGGAGATCTGGAAATCTGGGGTAGCAGACGTAGCAACTGGACTTAGAACTTTGGAAATATATGATAGTGCTTTTTTTATGAGAATGAATAACGTGACGAGCTAGTCGATCACCTGATGTTAAGTGAAACGGCCGCCCATAACAGTAGTAGTAGTAGTAGTAGTAGTGTCACTCGGAACTTTAAAATATTAAAGTTCCGGGTGACACTGCACTGCGCACGTCATCCTGAGACATTGCACAGTCTAGTAATCATATTACTACACTGTGTAATCAGATCATAGTCTCATTTGCCCAGTAATTTCACTAGCTACAATGCCCTTCAAACCGGAACACTGTAGTGCTTGCACACTACTGCTTGGCGGCAGAATAACTGACAAAGTCCCACCACCTAGTATAAGTAAGCCTATTGGTTTAATGATCACAATAATCAATAATGGTTGAAAAGCCATTATAAAAATAGTATTGAAACCAACCATATTGTATCGATCGATACCAGCATCATCAATTTGAAGCTAAGACTAAGCTTCAAGTGACTAGTAAGATATACCTTACGAAATCCATTGGTCCAGCTAAGTAGAGTATTGGACCAATACCAAAATCCCAGTTGAAATGGGACTCATACAGTCCAGTCTTACTGACATATCACATCTTCCATTAGTATATGATTCTGTTTACGCGTCCGCTCTCCAATTTGGCAAAGTTGTGCTCCGTTGAACCGGCGCCGCCAGATATGCCTTTGACAACGCCACCGTTCCAATTCACCGCTCGGACAGTTCCACGAGCCATGGTTTTAGCTATGATTTCAATCGAATGAACCAAGGTTTGTCTATATCAATGACTATAACTACGCCCACAACTTAACCCACGTTAACTATGTTCCTATTCCTAGATTGTCTACTTGCTTTCAAACGTTACATATCACAAGTCAAACTTCATTTAATAAATTTTAGAGATTTTATTTATAACTTTATTTATTTGTAAGAATTTTGGGTAACAGCAAGATGAAAGATGGAATAGCACATAATTCTTGCAACAAATTTCTGCCTATAGGTGCAGGCGTATAAATATTCAAATTGGATTTAACTTAATTTAATTATAGTTATTATTATTGATTATTGAATTTTTAATACATTAAATTGGTCAGACTAATCTATATCTATAATTACTAATCAACGCGTCATTTAGAAAGTCTTTAACAGAGTAATAACATATATCCAGCATAAAGTCAAATATTTTTTTCTTAAATTCATTAATGTCGTGTATTTTGAAAATGTCAGGTAATTTATTGAATACTCTAATTGCCATACAATTTACATGTTGACTGTTTAATACCTATCTGTCCCTTTCCCTCTTTCTTCACTATCTTATGCCCTGATCCGAAGAAGTCATCTGTAGACAGTCCCATTTCACCTGTTCGTTTGTATTTCTATAACATAAAAATTGGTTCATCATTGGCGTCTCAAGAAGTCGTTATCCGTATTTTTGTTTTCATTTTCATTGTTGTAAATTATCGAACAACACTAATTTCCTATACAAATATTTCGTTAAGCAGATAAACTTCAATCTGATCCTTCCAAGAAACGTTACTATTAACTTGGATTTCTTGAGTCCTAACAAATCTAAGTTTGAGAAAGACTTGGGTACCGTAGAGCGATAATAATAACAGTTATTATTATCGTATAGAAAGGTCATTTATTGTATAATAGTCGCTTCGAAGGCCGAGGGTCACCTAAACAAGGTTCCGAGACAGAAGGCCGGATCGACCGACTTCTATACAGCCTTCGAGAGCGATTAATTGTTTAGGCCACTATAAAACGACACAGCAAAGGCCTCTTGACTCAATAACATTTCAAATATGAGCAGAATTGGTCAAGAGGTTGTCGAGATATAAGGCTGTGACGTCTGAGTTCAGGACGTAGTAAGTACAACACATGGCACGTGGTTGCAAAACCCCTTGTGCTCGCGAGGTCTGCAGTTCGTAAACCTACTAGTTTATGAAGCATTGATTGTGAGGGTTAAGATACTCCACTAACACAAATACTAGAGTAGCTGTCCCACAAAAATACGCCGTCTTCAGCAATAAAATAACAGTCAGTCCTATGTCACGTGGCTGGCGGGAATATGGCCCAAATTATCTGTCGAGTTACGTTGACAGCTGTCACTTGGACATATAAATAGTGCTCGTTTATGGACATTGGACATGTTTGGTTCACGTCGAGGCCGTAATGTTTATGACTGATGGTTCGTATTAAAAATGGTATAAAAAACAACAATTAATTCATAACTAACCCGCGCTCAGAAGTGTCAGCATAGTTTTAGGTCAGCATAGTTTCAAGAAAAAACCCAATATGTATTAAGAAATCCCTTTTTGTTAAAATCTCGGGGGTTCTTTTTGTTTCCTCTCAGGTTATATTGGTTTACGATCTTTGCTACCCTTCAGGGCGATGAACGCATAACAACTTCTAGCAGTTTATAGTTATACAGGTTCAGGTACCTACTTAATCCTTTACGGTTTCAGTCGCTTAATTGTATTGCGCCCCTAAAGTACCTAAATATGTCTATTCGGTTTAACAATACTTACTAATAACCACAATATTGTAACAACCACAGACGTAGCACATTTTCTCCATGGTAACAACCACTACTACCAACTAATATGGGCACAACCACACTCACGCACACGTACAAAACAAACGTATACAATAAACATACAACATCCTATAAAACCGAGCTACGTCTTCATGAAATATTAATGAAGAAAACACTAGAAATGAAGGAGTTTCGTGAAGAGCAAAGTTTTGATAAGTGCTACTGCATATTCTGTGGTTCTGGTTCAAGTTATGTTGGGAATAAAACATTACTTTTCGCTGAAGTTCGTGAATTGGTTAAAATTGTATTCTTTGTACTTTTAATAACTGTTATCAACAAAAAGTTCCTTATAATGGCTGGCCTCGTAGCTCAGTTGGTGTAGCTCTGTCTTCTGTGCTGCAAATTGCAGGTTCGATGCTCGCCCAGGTCCAAAAGTGTGATGCAAAATGAATCAACAATACCTGGTGTAACCCCGCTAAATTGCGCTGAGCTGACACTCTAGATATTTTTGTATTGCATCCGCGAGGTCACGGCTGAGTCATTCCTTTTTTTTTGATGAATATAGATATTCGTAATGTATACAAATAGTTATCTACGTATTCCATCCATCAGATATCTGATTTCCGTAGGTAAAAGTTTGCTTAGTTTGGGGCTAAATGGAGCCCTGTGTGAAATGTCCGTGAATAAATATTTATTTATTACTTATTTTTAAAATAGTTGTCTGGTTTAAATTTCCGTCAATACTTTAAAATATACTAAAATGGTAAGAATAAAAACAAACACTACTATGCAACATAACTGTCACCGGAAATAAATGAAACTTCTTTTTAAACACTAACTATATAAAATATTTTTTTAAATGATTTTATGATATTAACTATACTGTATGTCTCGACTTAAATTCTACATAGTAATAAACCTACAAAGCGCTGTCGAATCATTTAAGAATGTAAGGAGTGTCATTAAAGATATCAACCAAATACCCATAAATTTAAATTATTATTAGTTTTTTATTTCCATTCCCTGACCTTATTAAAAAGTTTCCGAGAAGGAATCAATCACCACTTTTCTCATCGTCAGCCCACATAATAGTATCTCATTAATACACGTACTCGACGGGAATGTCCGGAATATTCCGGAAGTGTTCCGGACCGGAAGTGCCCGTGCTAATGGCCGCCATCATGGCCGCCGCCGGCTTCCGGGCCGCAAGTCCCGCAACTATTTGATTGGCACCATTCGTTCCAACGCTGTCATTTTCAGTGTTTCGGATGGTTGATGGGTCAGGTCTCCGTTATTTTTATATTTTTATTGGTGTTTCGTTTTCGACAAAACAAGTTTTGTCACATGCAATATGGCCGACGACGCGAATTTGCTTTGGAGACTGTCAATGTTTGGACTTTCTGATTTCTCTAATTATTAAAATATAGGAACTTCCCGCTAATACCTATAATGCAATTAACACCTACCTTGCTAGCGCGCCATCTATTACAAATTAGAACTAATTTCATATTCAATGCTAACGAGCCAACTTATTAGCAGCCTTCTTAAGTTCCCGCGCATGGTTTCCATTTTGTTAAGTAAACTTCTCAATACAGAAAGCTTCTAATAATAACCGTGTCTTATTAAAAGAACAGAATAAACCAATCAGTCTGCTTAGGTATAGAAACTTCTACTTTGAAAGACTAAAGCAGAAATCTTTTCTTAAAACACCAGTTCCTCCGAACTAATGGGCGTAAATATTAGCCGTCACTGCTATCCGTCTCCTTCCGTCCGCCCATCTGTCACGCTGGCTGGCTGGACACACTGGCTATGAGATGCTGGACTAAACCAAATAGAAAGAGCTTCATTTGAATACTATTTGTTACCGTAGAAGGACCAAATTATACTAGAAAATGGGATCACAATCCCCTTACCCTTCTTCCAGAAGAACAAGGGTATCTACCATATTGCTTCGTAGTTCTTAGGTAGAAGTAGGTACGCATTAAAGTTAAAAGAATGTAACTCTTAGAATTATTTAAGCAAATGCAATTTGAGTAAATCTTCTTTCTATCCAATAAAGTTTCGACTACACTTTCTAACGAACGCAAAACACTATAGTATAAGCAAAGCGAGTACATAATCATCGTAATTACAACTTGTAACGCTCAGAGTGATTAATCACTTTGTGCGAGTGAAACAGCATTATACTTTGTGCTGGGAACAGAGCGGGATAAATGACGCAGACGCCATGTTTTTCCGCTGTTAGTACAAAACGGAAAAGTCCGAGAAATTGTTGTACAGTAGAAACCAGTGGTTGATGTTCGTTCAAACAACGCCAATGTTTATTTTTTTTAATATTGCATTTTCTTCATACGACTTGCTAATTTATAACTGAAACGATACTACGATAAAATAACTGAAAACCTGAAATCTTCTGCCAGCCAATTTCTTTTTACACAAAAAGTCCAAGACGTCCAAATGGACATATAGGCCTCCCCATAAAACGCCACTTTAGACGTTTATCATAGGGCTTTTTTATTACGAACAAAAGAAATATAAATAAAAAAAATAAAAAATTGCATTAGCATTTGACCACGCTCTCACCTGATGAAAAGTGACGATGCGATCGAAGGTGTAGCATGCTAGCTAAGTACCTATTCACTCTTCTCTTGAACACGCCCGGGTCATATTTTGCCGGAAACACAGACGCTGGCAGGGCATTCCATTCCTTAACAGTTCGAATTATAAACGAAGAATCAAACCGCTTGGTACGAATGGTACGGTATTTCAACGATGAAAGGATGGCACCTAGCCGAGCGTCTAGAGGTCCGGTGGTGGAATGGTGACGGGGGAATCAGATCGTGCAGTTCTTGTGCACATCCACCATGGTGCAAACTGTAAGAGACCGACAGCTTTAATACTGAGCGCTTCGTTCCGTCACCGCAGTAATTATCTCGGTGAAAAGTTTCAATATTGGCCTATTTGGGGCGCCGCCCGCCGGCGGACACGTTTGCATGTACGACATCTAGTTGATGAATTGAACCGAAAGTTTGGACGGTTTTATGTTGATTAAAACAATTAGCAAAAAGGACGCGTTTAAACCAATGAGATTCGAGATTTCTTGCAAATTAATCACGTAGTTAAGTTTTATAATTTCTAACAAAAAGTTTCTTCGCCTTAGGGTGAGTTTTTTACCAATAGTTAAAGTAATCAATAGTTAAACTCTAACAAGTTTTGAACATTGTTAGAACTTAGAATTGTTTACCTTAAAAACGGATCAAAAACCCCACCCTTAGATCATCTACGACGGGTACATAGTCTAATAAGATGTTTGCAAACTTTGTTTTAAAATCTAGTATTTGCGTCAATATGCAGGTAAGTTATCTTCCCTCTACTTTTTATTTATAATCACAGGAATGATGTTGAGATAAATCTTAACAAACTTACACTGTCATTTCAAACAACTGCGTTCAAACTTGTTTTAATATATGCACCACGTTGGGCGCCAATTATGCAGATAAGCCATTTTTCCTTCAATTAAATAATTTTCCAATTTTTATGATTTGTAAACTTGGAAAGCAATTAATTAGAAATGCTTTTACTTCACAAGAATACTCAGACGTTCAAGATTGAAATATTGCTTGAGGGCAGACCGAAAATTGAATAATAGATCAAAACTTATAATAAGTAATGAAAAATATCAATGGAGCTTAAAAACTCTACCTAAATTATTCTACACATCAAAAAACCAACCAACAATAAAAGAATAGTAGAAAATAAAATCTTTAAGAGCATCCTATTTATACAGTCCGCAGAAAATCGCCGACGTCAAATTACGGAAGAAAGTCACTGTTCTCAGATTCACGTAACTTCACCATTTCTCAAGGCAAATGCGATTTGGACGACACAGCATGTGCATTGTGAAATGCAAGCTGTATCGGAATACAGAACACAACTGCGCATTTTGCGGCTGTACGTTATCTAATTCTGTAGTCTGTGGCAGTATAGTGCACTTTGATTTATGTTTTTGAGGGTAGAGAAATATTTAGTGCTGTGTTCTGCTGATGTGCGGTCGTGGGACATTATGCAGAGCTATTATGCTTGCGGATTAAAGCGCTGGAAGTGGTCTCTTACAGTTTTAAATTGTAATTTGGCGGTTTGTGCGATGAATTATAACCCAATAATTGCAAATTGCTATATAGCAGGATTATAATTATAGCTTTAAGGTCACCCGCGGGCAAAACGCAATTTAAAATGTTAGGGCTTTATCAAGCGTTGGACCCCTATTCTGAGCATTTCGGGTTTATTTAGTTATTAAATAAACAAGACGCCATTATTTCGGATAATTAACAAACTCAAAAGCTTAAATAACTAACAGAAAGCCATTAGCCCGTCACCCATTATAAAACAAAGCCGTCCATTGGCTTATCTTTAGCACGGTACCTGATTGGCGGATATTGGCTCAAAGCTCATTTACATAGTCGCTCGTTGCGAGGTTTATCGGTTTTGAGTTGGGTGATGGCTGACTGATATACCTGAAACTAAAGAATCCATACTCTTTTAACGTTTGTCGTGACAAATGTATAAAGGGTCGAGAACTGTGGTTAACAATAAGTAGTAATTAAGATATTAATTTTGGGATTACGATAATTCGCTTGTTTTACTGTTGGACAATTTTACGTTTTGCATTCTTATACATTTTAATATTTCTCCAATGAAAAGTCCATAGATCAGAGGGCCTAGCACGAACATTTACGCGGGAGTAAGTATAACGTTAACGTAAGCCCGTTGTATGGCATTTGATCAGCGCCCCATACAACTAACTTACGTTAACGTTACACTTACTCCCGCGTAAATGTTCGTGCTAGGCCTACTGGGTAGTTTACGCTAAAACCTTCCGTCTAACTTCTACCAGCAACCGCAGTTTTAGAAACTGGCCAATTCATCTTAGATTAAGCTGTGATAAATGTAGGAAAATGAGATTTTCACTCGAAATCTGCCATTAGGCTCCGAAATTGAAGCTCCTTGGTGTATCCCAAAATAATGAGGAAATTTTAAACCTCACTCCCGAAGATTTCACTGCTCTGATCGTAAAGTAAGACAGATGCGCTCTTATAAAACAATCAGAATCCGCCATTAAGATGTAACGACTTGGAGCAGCATCAGCCGTCAAGTTTAATGTCATTTAATTCTTTACGACTACGTTTGTTGCTGTGAACGTAAAACGTAAAGGTGAACGCGAAACTTGTGGCTGACTTTGATTTAGAGGTTGCAATGTTGTTCAACAGTAGTTAATTATACTAATTTAGATTTAATACCAAATAACTCTAAAATTACATCAAAAATTAACATAAATATCATGAATATTAAAAACCATCTACATTGTCAATCCAAACCCAATCATAGAAAATTGAAGCGCTTTAACTCTCGCAGAATTTACTTCCTAGACGTTGATCTAAATAATGTGATAGATGTGATTCCATCGTTGAGCCATATTAAATCATGGTTAAAGATTTCAACCCACTGACGACGATAACAATGCAAATAATTAACGAATTAAAAGAGAAAAAAAGGTCTGAATCTTTTGGCCGACACACATCTCTACCTAATGCTAAAAATATTATAAAACACGTTAAAATACTAGACAGACTAAAAAATCTATTAAACGATCTATAGGTATAACAGTAATTAAAAAAAATATTATAAGTATATATTCAATAATGGGCCGAAAAATACCGAAAATACATTGATTGTATTCGGCGAAAAGAACCGATTCGGTGAAACGGTTTAACACTAACGTGTCAACGATAAGTCACATTGCGATAATAACAAACTAGATTACTAACTACATATTTTCGATAACAAGTGTGTTCATTGGGGTCACATCCGTAATTGCGAACTAATTTATACATTACACTAAGTCTTAGTAAGCAATTACATAGACACATCACAAATGCAGTCTAATTAACTATGTATTGGTTAGTAATGTACTAAACGATCAACCGAAATCCACACACTATCGGCACGGGCACTAATTCGTATTAATCCTTCAAATAAAGCATCAGCCCATTAATATTGTTGTACAAATCCGGATTACCCGAAACTGCAATAATCATTTCAAATCCAGCTTAGAGCTGCCGAGCGATAACGAATCGGTTAACCGTTTCGGCTAAGTGCACCCGAAAATTGGGCGAAAATAGTTGATATGCCGAAAACTGGCCGAATATGGTATCGCATGTATTGGAAATGAAGTTGAATATTTTAGTCGAAAAGGAACTGAATTTATATAAGGTTTGCAGAGTATTAATCGCTACTAGCTGCCCATTGCTGATTTATCATTTCCGAAAATAATAACCAATTATTTACCTTAAATAGCGGTCGTTTTAATAAAAGAATACATAGAAATTCAAAACACACGGCAAAATAGCGCCAGCGATGCATATTTGTCATTTTATTTCGTGGCAAGCGTCGCGCGCGTCGTTCCTCCTTTTGACGGAAAATTAATTTGGAATCGATTTAAAATGAGCTCCGTTGCGGGTGGCATTTTCACGGAAAACTCATTTTGGTATGTGAATTGCATTTCAAGCGAGCCGAATTAATTCGATGATTGGAGGATTCGGTAAAATTCGGTTTACTGGGCATCAAACCACCAACGAATTGCAATATTTACATATTGAACACAGGATAGTATAATAATGATTTAATTTAAATTCAAATATTCACGAAGGTTCGACAGTTATATACTCGACTCTACAAATTTTCAATAGGAGTGGTTATTTTAACTGTTAACTATTTTTTATTTCTGTAGGTCACAAAATAAATGAATATAACACTATAATTCTGCCGTCCTTACTATAGTCGTAATGGATTCCCAGGTTACCTTTCTCAAGCACTACTTATCCGAACTATGTAGCCATGAGAGGCAAGTTCCGCGACAACAAACATCTCCTCGTGTCGCCGACGATGTGTCATGGAAGCTAACAACTAGTAAAATATACACGAACGTGCCGCTAGGCCAGCACATACTTGTAATTTTAAATAAACATTTTCTACCGCAAAAGAGTACCTAAGCTAGATAGAGCACTAATGACACAATTGAAGTAAAAAGGTTTAATATGTTGTCAAGTAGGAAAGCAGTAGGGACGGGTGGGTAGGTAACCAATGTTGGAAGTTGAAAGCTTAACGAAGAAACCTTATTCATTGCCATTATAGCCGAGGTGCAAAGACCTGAGCCCTGGCGAAGAACCAAGACCTGTGCAGCAGCAAAAACAAAATCATGCGCTGCACACGTCACTTAATCCTTAGCTCTACATGTTTTCTCTATAAGTATTGATGCTTGGCCGCAGTTTCTCTGGCGCCCATATTTTCGCTCCACGGTACCACTTCAGTAATTAGAGATCCCGGGCGACGTATTAATCAGCACTGACGGCACAAAGTGTGTCCCGCAGGCTGTGGCTTGCAATAAAACACCAGCTGAACGCTACACTCAGTGTAGTGTAGAGGGTAGAGAAGAAAACAATGTGTCAGCTTCATGGATTGTACAATGTACAACACAGAGCACTTGTGACTTGGTGCTTAAAAACTAATCTCAATAAGCTATACGTCAAGCGAAACAAAATAACGGGCCAAGTGCGAGTAGGACTCGCGCACGAAGGGATTTCGTACCATTATCTATAAAAAAGAGCAAAAAAAATCACGTTTGTTGGATGTGATTTTGAATCCTCTTAAATATTTATTTTGTTCTGATTTTTAGTATTTGTTGTTATAGCGGCAACAGAAATACATCATCTGTGAATATTTCAACTGTTTAACTATCACGGTTCATGAGATGCAGCCTGGTGACAGACGGACAGATACAGACAGGCTCCGCTGTCCATCTGACTGTCAGATGGACAGCGGAGCCTTAGTAATAGGGTTTGCTTTACCCTTTCGTAGGTACGGAACTCTAAAAGGCACGCCGCCATTTATTGTCAAAGTTGATGAAGTGTCGTAGTCGTCTAGTTAGTCGCTGGCAATGATATTTTGTTTCGTTTGGTTCGGTTAGTAACCAAACGAAACAAAATATCATTGCCAGCCCCAAAAATTTCAAAGGTTATATTCGCTTATGTGTCCAATGTTTATTGTTTTACGACCCACAGGAGTAAACAAACACAGGCTCTGCTTACTTTCTAATTTTCGAAAGGAAAGGTCTTGCTCAGCTGAAATCGGTAATTAAATTTGGTTCCCTAGCTACAGGTAGCTGCCGTTGCCGACGGAGAAAAACGAAGGGTTTGTTGTAATATTTTAGAATATAAATGGTTGTTTTTGTTAAATAGAGAGGATATAAAAATATAGGTTTTACTTTATAAACACGTAAGTAACCACACAGTATCTTACCTATACACGTGGTTATAAAACATTGACATAATTAAGTATTTAGAGCTATTTAGGTTGATTTGAAATGGAGTTTACAGTTATAACGTCTGTTCGAAAGATCTTTATGGTGTCTTACGTCATTTGTCATTTAAATCGCACGTCATCAAAACTAAACTGTGTCGTAATCACAGTTTTCGTTACTCTGGTCTTCGGTCGTAATCAACCCCTTTTCTATCCGCAAACCCGCACGAACCCGACGATCGTTCTAACAAGGAAACTCTAACTCACTCAGGCATTAGGAAACTTACCGAACGTTTGACTGGGGCCGAATATTCGGCTTGCTGTTCGGTAGGCTTACTTTCCGGTTACAGGTTAAGTTGAAAAATGTAATCGTCTATGTAGTTGTGGCCTCTTTTTTTACGTGAAGTACAATAGGAACGAATGTGCGGCTTTATACACTTAAGAATTACGGTATAAAGTTTTGATGATATACCTACCATAGGATTCGACATAGATAGGTAGGACTTGAATTTTGTATAGTCTAGGTATGAATCTTAGGAAACCAACAGACAGGATATGTTATTAGAGCAATAATTATGTATGTCACTTCGCAATAAAAAAGCAAACTGGCAAGATTAGCTCTCGTAAGACAATTAACAAAAATATTACTTTATTCCGCCATCAAAAAACGTAAACTCGAATTATCTAGCAGCATTTTAATTAGACAGGGACTAAATTAATTTAACCCAGCGTTAAAAGCAAGAGAGGAAAACAAGAACGCTTAAGAACAAAAGAGACAGCACCTTAGACGCCGACTGGAAAGAGAGAGAAGGATATAAACGAGCAAGGGAAGAAACGGGACAGATGTTTAATTTGGATAGTGCGTGATATGTACAGGATGGTATAAACAGAATAAATTACTACAAGGTCTACAGTTGTGAAATTCTGGAAATGTAGACATTAAACAAAGTTCGTGAAATTTATGTGAATTTTTTAATTTATCGCTTGAAATTTCAGAAACTAGAATTACGCGGTTTTAGCAGTAAGTGGGGGAGGACGTAAATAATTAAAAACCTTGGCTCTGGTATCGTTTGAGTCATAATATCAGTGGCGGATTTACACATTTCCCGCCAGTAGGCTATTCAATTTTTGCCGCCCCTATACTATACCGCCTCCTGCATCCATCGGCTCTCCGCGGCTATCACCAGATCATCGGTCCACCTAGTGGGGGGCCCGGCCTACGCTGCGTCTTCCAGTTCGTGGTCGCCACTTCAGAAATTAAACGTGTTGAAAACCAATCCTTAGTTATTCTAACAGTGATCAAGCTTCTGCATCTATTCCATATTCTCACCGAGGCAAAGACGAAACCGCCGGCGACAAATCAATCGGCCGGACAGCAGCCGCACGACGGATGTCCGGCAATTACCCGGAGTTCCGGTGAATTATTTATGTCACCCCGAAAGCATCCCCATTAGGTACCATTAGCGTATTACCTCGAGCTTCGATTGATTGGGATAAAGGTCTCAAAGTTTCGAAGAATTATCAAGAAACGAAAGTTCGATGGTGTGGTGATATATGGGTACATTTACTCAAGAGGTGTCGGCCCACACCATGTGTGGAGCTATTAAAAGGTTATTCAAGTCGTATTTAGACGGGCCCGATAGCTCAGTTGGTAGTATCCCTGCTTTCTGAACTGAGGGCTGTGGGTTCGACTCCTATCCAGGACAAACATTTGTGTGATGAACATAGGTGTTTGTTCTGCGTCTGGGTGTTATATTGTATTCTATGTATGTATGTATTTACAAACAAAAAAGTATATAAGTATTATATCAGTTACCTGGTTTCCATAGTACAAGCTATGCTTAGTTTGGGGCTAGATGGCGCTGTGTGAAATGTCCACACATATTTATTATATTATTATTATTTGTATCATTTTTTTTTTATATTGTTATTGTTTTTCTTTATATTTGTATATTGACTTGTAATTTCTATGACATGACTTTTTTAATATATTCTTAGTGGACTTGACAAAAAAAAAAAAATACAAAATTATTAACCTAACATTAATACTTTGTATCATTGATCGAGATGTTCGCAATGCAAACGCTACTTCTACTAGCCTTGTCTTCCCACACAGCATTCCCGATGTAAGTAATAACAAGCCCTAAAGATCATCTAATAATTACCTAAAGTTATAAGCTGGGGCTTCGTCTTGCACACTTAGTTCACAACTTACACACGGCGAATGCATTTAACCTAATTTAGAAGAGCCATGTTCCACGAGCTATGGAGAGAGCAATGCTCGGTGTTTCCCTGCGAGATAAGATCCGAAATGAGGAGATCCGCAGGAGAACTAAAGTGACCGATGTAGCTCTAGGATTAGCAAGTTGAAATGGCAATGGGCAGGCCACATCGCTCGTAGAACTGACAACCGATGGGGAAGAAAGGTTCTCGAGTGGCGACCACGAACTGGAAGACGCAGCGTAGGCCGGCCCCCCACTAGGTGGACCGACGGCCTGGTGAAAGCCGCGGGGAGCCGATGGACGCAGGAGGCGAGTAGCCGCTCTGAGTGGCGCTCTCTGGGGGAGGCCTATGTTCAGCAGTGGACGTCTTCAGGCTGTTAATGATGATGATGATGATGATGATGTTCCACGAAAGGCTACCCAGCCTAATTTAAAGCACAGGCTCCTATACTATAGTATTCTGTAGCTAAGTGACATTCCAAATCAACTTCGTCATGTCTAAACGATTGTAATAAATCTGCGAATGATTATGGTATAAATACCAAACGCTCCCCGCGACCTCTGAATTAATGCAGTTAACTGCATTCTGAATGGCCCAAAGAAAGAATTCACAGTAAATAAGTATAACCCTATTATTATTGTGAGCAATTATTGCTTACACGAGAAGAAGAAGACTATTGCAGTAACTTTTGTGGTACACTTTGTCGCGATTCTACTCCGAAATCGACTCTTTCTCATCGAAACCAACCAAATGCCAGCCAGTTTCATAGACGACTAAAGAGGCGTGAAATCCTATAATATCCACCTATAATAACGCTTAACAAAATCCAATAGGTAAACAGTTTATTGCAAATACAGGCTTGTTTTTACATTAGCGTGTGTGACATGTGATTAAATACTATCAGGAAAATACAGTTTTGATTCCAAATAAAACTTAGCTTCATAACATTTCTCAACTTCACAAGACTTCCTCTCCTCATACTACACTGCATAATGCGAGCGTATAAACTACCCGCGTCGCCATATTGCATTCCCTGCCGGCTTCACATCGCTCTACCCTACTAATGACGTCCTTCAGAATTCTAATACGGGGAGCTAGACTAGTCTTTGAGCACTCCTACAATATATTAATAATACTAGATAGTTCTTTTGCCGAACAAAGGGTGTTATAAAGACAAATCTCACATTCAGTACGATTATAGCTTAGGATGTTTGTGCGGTGAAATAAAAAAAAAAACATAAATAAGATCACAGAAAATTCTCAATGAATTAGATTTCAATCCTCCACAATTTTGCCACCAGGGCTAACTCGATAAGAAAGTAATGCTCACCTTTCGCCCGTCAGACGCTTCAACGTAAACGTATTAGTACAACGACCTCGTCAACACAGTGCAACTAACTTATTCGTCTACTTGGTTTGTGTGCAGTCCTTCTAACAAAGCCGGGGCTTCGCCATCAGCCTGAAGACGTCCATTGCTGAACATGGGCCTCCCCTAAATAGCGCCACTTACCGGGACTTGGCTCGTCAGAAAGTGAAAATGGTAAATCTTCGAACTGATGAATGAATGGCGCTGGCATCGTAGCGACTGAGAAACCTGTGTTCATGTGATCTCGCGGACCAGTAAGTAATTTAGGAAATACACAATTTATATAAAATGCCTGTCGAGTAACATGTTCTGTTGGTCTTCATGGGCATGCGTGTTCCTGCCTGTGATGAGGGCGACTAGGAAAACAGGAGGAGGCGTTAGCGTTCTGTGCATCTACAGTTAGTTTTTATTTTTACCAATCTTTTTGTGATATCAGTTAAAACAGGCCTCTGCCTGATAAATCAATAGTTACATGTCCGACTTAACATGTGCAAATATTAATCAACCCAGTATAGGTAGAGGTTCGATAAAGCCCTTTGTTTTCAGTATACAATGCTCGGAAAGACCTATTCAAACGAGACAAAAGCGGCACTGATTGGCGTTTAATTTTGACTGCTGTTTTTTTGCGAGGAGGAGGACATTGTTACTTGATTGTCTAAGGCGAAGTTTGTTCAAAAGAACACCCACAGTTAAGTAAATTATCTAAAGGCAGATTTCTACCGTGGGCGATAAATTTAAGCCATATTTATGACCATTGTATGACTTTTAGCCTCCGTAAAAATCTAACAGCACCTAAAATTCTCTAAGATTTTAGCAAACGTTCGCCTGAATGTAAGGGCCAAAGCTCTTCGTTATAACGACAATTCCACACATTTTTTACAATATTTGCAGGTTTCCCTCAATACTACCTTCTTCTGGTATTTTAATAGAAAATCTTAGTTGTAGCATTTATTTCCTTTTTTTCTGATTTAGCCTCCAACGTCGTCAGAGGAGAATGGGGCAAACCCACCCCATCCCAAGCCACGTCGCCGATGGGCTACGATGGTGCGGTCAGCATTCGTTGTGTTCAACACATAATATATCGGATATGCGCGTGCCGGGAATATTTATAAACATTTGTGTCGGTGGTGTTGCCAGATTAGTTGTAATACGTTAACTAAATACGTTTTGATGTCACCTATATATATGTGGATATATATGTGCACAGTGATAAACTTGATACACATGTAATGTAAAGTCTAATACACACATAATTATTTTGCTTTGCTGATTTAATTTTGATTGGATTGCTATTTTTACCACCATTTTGTGGCAGAATTAATTACTAGACTTCGTCGGAGCCTATATGACTTAGGAATTGTTCGAATGAGAGACGGTCAGCGGCATGTAACATTACAAACCGCGCTGTACCAGCACATCCGATATGCTCATAACCATTCTCTTTGAGAGTTCTGTATCCCAGAACAAAACAGCATCAGATCCATAATAATTCATACTGATGATAATATTCATCCATATTGATATGAAAAAATACTTGCGCAAGTAGAATTTTGGAAAAAATAAAATATTTTTATCTATAACAGTTAAAAAAATCACTTTAATAGAGAAAAGAGAAAGCTTGTAACATGGTAACACAGCACGCGTAGGTGCGGATCCTTTTAGCATTTTATGAACTGAATCAATAAAATATTAGGTAGATGCGAATGTTCCTCGTACGTGAGGCTGCGAGAGAATGTTATTCTTGATTTGGTAATGATGTAATAATGTTGCTGGAGATATTGAGATTGCCTAAATGGCAGCATAATATACAAGCTTCTATCTATGCTACGTTTTTCCCGGGGGACTCTGCTTTTTTCGTATACGTTCAAACGTGATCCTTTTACCTTTATGGCTGATATAATATAATATTATGAGATAAGTACAATTATATTACTAAAATTTATAAATAACGCGATACCTATCATAAGATCAAGAAGATATCTTTTATACTTGTAATAAGAAATAAAATAACAAAACTATGAGTAGCTTGTTTTTTGTTAATGTAATTTAATTCAGATAAAATACACATCACTATTACAAAAACTCTTTTGTAATAGTGATGTGTAATAATTTTGCTAATTTGTTTTGAGGCAAAACGTAATCATAATTATACGTACTTATATTACTATACTACTAACAATAACAATAGTAAATTGTAATGAAATTATCTATAGTCATTTAGATAATTTCATTACATTCATTATTAATTCAACCTTCTTTCATGCCTTAAAAGACAGCCAATAAAATAAGAAATTCAGCCGTGCCTCACATACCTGTCCTTTTAAACAACATGATCACGAGCGCGTTATCCAGTGACCCGGATAGCCCGGACCTCCCCTTCCCTGTATCCTCCCCCAAGGGAGGGGGGAGGGTTGCTGTGCCCAACAATGGGCTTCTATATTGTAATGGATAATGAACTTCCTATTGATTCATGGGCTATCCTTACTTATGGACTTGCTTTTGCACCCTTTGTAATACAGTCATGTTCAGTTACACACCCGTGTTAAGAGGTATAAATCAAACACATTGGTAAATAATTATGTGGAAAGACCCTGCAATGTGTTGTATTACGTAGCCCTGTCCCCTTGTGGTTGTATGTAGTGTACGGTGTACCATGCCATACAGTGCATAACAAAGTGTACAAGCTAGAGGCAATCCTTAAACGTAACACAGGAATTATTTCCTATTTAATTGTATTAAAGAAAAAACAAGTAATATTTTAAATCTGTTGTGGTCTTTCTTTTAAAATAAGTTATAGAAGCAATACCTATTTAACTAACTGCGAAATTGTTTTTCCAATAAAACTTTTCGGTTATATAACCACAGAATAAATATTTTTTTTTCTATTGCTGGAACACCCAATTAAAATTAAGCATTCTAATCATATTACAATCTAGCCATCGATTTGGCTAATGAGTAATTTTAATTTAACCTAAACTTCTAATATAATAATTGTCTAAGAATGTGTCCAATAACACGTTTCTTATTGTTTCTATTAAGGTGAAGACACATTGTTCTTGTGTTCTTTTTAAGTAGCACTTACACTGCACCACATTAGACTATCACGTAACTACACTTTAACACTAATTAAACTAACTCAAACGGTTTTGTTCTTTTTAGTCTTCTCACTAGATCCGTGTGGTCGAGGAGCTGAATTGCCTCAACATTCACGTGATGGTGAAGCCTGAATTGATGACTTTCTGCGTGTTTTTTAATAATATTGTGGACGAACTCTATTTTAAGGTCCCGATGGAGGTCATCGTTTCGTACATACCAGGGTGCATTGACAATTTCCCTTAGCACTTTATTCTGGAACCGTTGGATGGTTAATATATTGTTCTGTTTGGTACAGCCCCATAGCTGTATACCATAAGTCCATACTGGCATGAGGACTTGCTTGTATAATAAAACTTTATTGTGTATCGACAGAGCAGAGTGTCTACCAAGCAGCCAATACATTCTTTTATAACGCAACTCAATTTCTTCTTTTTTTTTTTCTTGACGTGGGCTTTCCAGCGGAGCTTCACATCAAGAGTCATACCCAGATATTTGGCTGTATTCTCATATGGAATCAGTTGGTTGTTGATATAAATAGGAGAATACTGATGGATTTTATTACTGAAGTCAATATGAATAGATTTGGATTCGTTTAATTTAATCCTCCATTTCTTAGTCCAATCGTAGACTCGATTAACAGCCACTTGCACCTTTTCTACTGCTTCTTTATGGGTATTTCCTATTGCCATTATTGCAGTGTCATCAGCAAAGGTCGCAATGGTGTTATTTTTTAACTCAGGTATATCACAGGTATATAGTAGGTACAGGACCGGACCTAACACACTACCTTGTGGTACACCAGCTTTTATTTCCTTCAGATCTGAGTAGGCATCTTCCTGCCTTATTCTAAATACTCTCTTATAAATATAAGATTCTAGTAATAAGGGTTGGCGTTAATAAGGGTTGTAAGTTTCACGATTGCCTTTCTTGGAAGATTGTGAAGAACTTCTCCGGATATTAAGTCGTATCCAGGAGTTTTTCTAGGGTTATTATTTATCTTAATCTCGCGCAAAACTTCTCTCGGTGTGACTAGTTTTATCTCTTCTTCATCCTCTCGCTTCAAAGTGATGTCATCCGATAGCTTCTTCACTGTCATTGGGTTGAAATATGTTTTCCAGGTGAAGCGTTTGGCTTTTTGCTCGTTATTCACAACCCATTTACCATTTGCATCTTTTATTGGAGGAATTTGGGCGATGGGCCGTTTTAAGTTCTTAGTAGCCTTCCATAGAGAGTAGTTAGTACTTCGATCATTGGTTAGCTTCTGAAGATACTTGTTACTGGAATCATCATTAAAGTTTTGAATTCGCCTCTTTATTTTTTTGGTTAGGTTGTTCAACTTTCTTTTATCTTCGGGGCTCCTAGATTGATGCCATATATTACGTTAGAATAAATAATAACTCGATGAAACTTTTCTGTAGATATAAATTTCCTTTCAGAGTTTTTACATAAACAGCTTTTTTATTATAGTTATCGCTTCCTTGGCATAATTACATTGATAAATGTTCCAAGTGGAGTTTTACACATAATTAGAATACTAACATTCATTGATTAATAACTTTTATTTATATTCAAGCAATAAGTCATTACTTCGAATGAGCACTGAGCAGCCAACAGCTCAAAATCACTATATTTGTTCAATTCATTGCAAACTTCATTTGATCATGAATGATCATTGATACGCGAACATTTAAATCTAAATCAAACGCAATCATATATCATCATTTAACACCGAAACTCAATTTATCGCTTCCACAAACAAACACAAGAGAAATACGCGTCAGTGCTAACTAAATTATCGACGTGAAAATTGAAATGAAAGCGCGTAGTGTGGTGCGTGCCTCGCTCACGCAAAGCTCGTTTGTTATTGGTTGAAATATTGGCGGGTTGCGCCGGCCGCTGTCACACGTAGCGCCTATTGTATTGTATGTGGTAATGGTGGTGTGAAATAAAATCGTTGCTCGTGTCAGTGTGAGTTACAGTGGGAAAAGAACTTCCACAACGGTTTTAGGGTTAACTTAGAAATAAAACACACAACTGGTCAACTTTCAAAAATAACCATTTTTTTTGTTTTCGTTACAGAATCGAACTTTAGGCATCTTATAACTTATTACTTGAATATTAACGAGTTTTATCTTCAATACACGGCTTCAAACGTCGAACCCTCGATAAACAAGTTATAATTACCGTTGGAAATTGTGTTTATTTACTACGAATATTAATTAAAACTTCTGACAGTTCAACATTCCTTGATCAGGAGTCAGGAGTAAACTAATCACAGAGGTTAAGGGAAAGTGGTTTGTTTCATAGTTCAATGTAACTTTAAGTTATAAGAATAATAGAACAGCCTGAAGACGTCAACTGCTAAACATAGGCTTCCACCACAGAGCGCTACTTTGAGCAGCTGCTCGCCTCCTGCATCCATCCGCTGCACGTGGTTTTCACCAGATCGTTGGTACACCTTGTGAGGGGCCCGCCTACGCCTATTTATTTGGGCCTTACTAATGTCACAGTTTTTATGGTAAATCAGTGTGCCCTACTTAGATTTCATATACTTCTAATTATTCCGCTGTGTGGTGATACGTGGCCATACCCAAGGGACGGCCTTAATTTACGCACAGATAATTAAAGTAAGTGCTACTGTTTAAAAAATGTCATAATTAAAGTAACTTTTATTTTTTCAGATGGAAGTATATTTTTCCGTGCTGTAAACCTCATTTAGCTTTGTAAAGGTGATTACGGTTGAAATGAGGGTAGGCAGTCGGAATTATTTACTCAGTTGTGTTAAATTAATGTTTCACTTTGAATTTTTTGTGTTATTATTCTGTGAATAAACATAAATATAATGCTTGGAAATTAAAAAGATCAAAGAACAATCAAAACTAGTTTGAAGTTCAAAGTTCTGGCGTAGAAACTTATACGCACAGATAGGTCTCTCCAGTCGGTGATATTTGTACGATAATGATATTTTATATTATACCAGCACCAGGAGCGTTAGCTCTTCGACTTGTCCCAATCCAGTATTTACAGGCCACATCTCGTGTCAGGTGCCATACCTGGAAACAAAGAAAGTAAAATTAAATACAAAATGTAATTCTGACACTATTTACATGGAAATCGCATAGCTTTTACAAAACTACCTAAAAGTCTAAGTTTCTAGTCACTGGCTTAATATGGAAATTGTGTTTGGCCAAATTTAAATAACCGGACAAATGCGAGTCGGACTCGTACACGAAGGGTTCCGTACCGATATCTGTAAAAACGAGCGAAAAAATTACGTTTGTTGTATATGGGAGCCCCATTAAATATTTTATTCTGGTTTTTAGTATTTGTTATAGCGGCAACAGAAATACATCATCTGTGAAAATTTCAGCGGTCTATCTCGGTTCATGAGATACAGCCTGATGACAGACGGACAAACGGACAGCGGAGCCTTAAGTAAAAGGGTTCGCTTTACCCTTTGGGTACGTACGGAACCATAAAAAAGTATCATCCTAAAAGTTTTGAAAGTTCTAGTCAGTTACTAAACCAGTTCACTGTCTCAATATATGGAAATCGCGTACAGCCAAATTTAAAAAAGAACCCAAAATTCAAATGAATAAGTAAACCAGTTATTATGGTAAATCAACTCTCCTTGAACCCGCTCATTAATGATGTACATCCATTCCCGATCAGCCCCGGCTCGCGGCGGGAACATGCACTACTTAGCTAATGAAACTGAGTGACATTAACAAAAAATAAAGCTTTAAGGCCAAGGGCTTTGTTAAATAACCGGCAAAGTGCGAGTCGGACTCGCGCATGAAGGGTTGCGCACTACTCTCTATAGAAACGAGCAAAAAAAAACTTGTATGGGCATGGGAGCCCGCTTAAATGTTTATTTTATTCTGTGTTTTAGTATTTGTTGACAGACATATAGACAGACAGCGCGGCCTTAAGGGTTCGCTTTACCTTTTGAGTACGGAACCCTAAAACTAAAGTACTCCACAGAGTACTGAAACGAGAACTGTAGAACCCCGACGAGTGTAACTCCCATAGAAAACTCTGCAAGTGGGGCTGACACGAGAAATGCTTTAGCGAGATAAATAATTCAGACTTGGCTAGTGGATGTTACATACTCATACTGTGTGGTGAAAAGCCGAGGTTGAAATACTTATTTTCATTGGAATGACAGTTTATAGTACTACTGTAGGTATTATAATTATTATCTGAGATAGTACGAAGCAATAAATTGAGAAAATATTGCAAAAAAAAAATGGTTTTATTTGTTCAATACATTCTAACGGACACCGCACGTGTACCTGCTATTAATTTATGCTAAAAAAAATGTTAAAATTCAAAAAACTTATGTGGGTCAAGGTATTCAATTATTATAAATACAGTCATGTGTCATACAGAATTAGAATCAAAATGTATCCATATACCAAAATTTGGATTAATTTAGTTTTAGTCAATTTATCTACTTTATGAAATAAAGGTGATTAATATAACGTAAGTACCAGCCAAAAAAAAAAATGTACCCGAACATAATACAAATACAAAACATACATTTTATATTGCCAGCGCATTTGAATCTAAATATAATCTGGTGTTTTTTGCTAGTAGTCACAATTTGAGCAGTAGCGCCAAATAAAAAATACTGTAGGAAGTGTACACAACCCAGCACTCACAGGAGCCCTGCGTAAATTTGCTCCCAGACGATCTAGCATGTAGTTGCAGACAAACTGGATAGGAAATCCAGTAGCCTGTGTAAACATGCGGGATTCGAACCCGGTACCAACGGATCGGCAGGCGGACGGTGAAACTACTGCGCCAAATGACCGATAGTTGCACATGACTAATTTAGAGTCTGATGTGAAAATTTTAATTCAAACATTTTTTTTCGTATTGCTAATTTTAATTTTGCCAGGGTTTGGGGCTTGGGGTGAACTTTTTCTTTGTCTTCTTTTAACCGACGTTCAAAAAGGAA
The DNA here is from genome assembly GCA_963580505.1 of Ennomos erosarius. Classification (NCBI taxonomy): domain Eukaryota; kingdom Metazoa; phylum Arthropoda; class Insecta; order Lepidoptera; family Geometridae; genus Ennomos; species Ennomos erosarius. The sequence goes on along the minus strand of OY757002.1, from coordinate 9,499,765 downwards.
GGTCGTCAATACGAAACTCCTTTACTTACCAATTTTTACTGGTTGATAGCAAACTTGGGAAGTAGGTAGAGATTGGTAAATATTTTCTAAATAGGCTACATATTAATTTGTAAAGGAAAAATTAGAATCACGAGCGGGACAAGTGGTCTAATGTCCGAATTTTTCCTTCACCTTTATAACCAACTTACGGGGTTGGTAGCGCCATCTATTGAGTGATTTAAGAATCAACCCAACCAGCATGGTCAAGTTACATCAACACAAATGCTGTACAGATAACGCCTCCCAAATCAATATTTATGATTTTTAAAGCAGTATCGCCTGCGCAGCGTAATCTACAGATTAATTTGTAAAGGAAAAATTAGAATCACGAGCGGGGATTGAACCCGCATCCATCCATCCCTCAAGCCGGGATATGCTTTACTTAAGCTACCGTGACAAGTGGTCTCATGTCCGAATTTTTCCTTCACCTTTTATAACCAACTTACGGGGTTGGCTACATATAGGCTACATATTCGGAAAAAGAGATGATGGAGGTTGGCAGGCAAAACTTGTGCATTAAACCTAAATTATCAAGTAGATTAAAAATTCGCTCTTTTTCGAAAATTTCGCATGCACCTAAAAGCTAAATAGGCAAATTTTTGGTGTCTGGGTGTTGTGGGAGCATGGTCCTCGTAGCTCCTGGACCCCGAGATACAGGGGACCCTGTTAGGGTCCAGGATTTATGTATGTGATCGTTGGACTTAATTTTTTTTTTTATTTAGCTAAGACCCGTATATCACTATGAAATTAGCAAATCAAACAATAACCAATTAAAAAAAAATATAGATTCGAAATTGTTGTACCTAAACGTAGTATAGTCTATGTATTTGTTTTGCAACTGTTATTAGAATAATGTTAGAATTAAAGTAAAGTAATCAATACGCCTACAAAATGTTTGGAATACACTCAGAGTGTCAAGTTTCTGCAAAGTCTCGCCACTTGACAAGTCGAACACTTCTTCTGTTAAGTTCGCAATTTCGAAATGTAAAGTTGCAATTACTGTTGTTCAAGTGCTTCAGCAATTAATATTTCTTAATTGCTGCTTCAAGTTATAATTATTTCGAATTATTGTTTTAAGAGACGTTGAATTTTATGTTAAGAAAATTATCTAATAAAATTTAGTAAGTTTCACTGACCCAAAAGCGTGCGTTTACTTGTAAATAGAAACCACAACTTCAATTCCAAAAAATATCTTAATAAAAATCATAGCCTATATATCCCATTTCTATTGATTTTTAAGAACGCTTCCTTTATCCTTACCCAAAGTTTGCACACCGATAATTTTTTACAGCAAGAATACTCATAAAATTCTTTCATTTTGGCTAC